>JAQFVV010012517.1:2149717-2497217 GCA_028023455.1 Epiperipatus broadwayi | reverse complement strand
TCAGCAGCATTCTTTTATTCACCCTTCATCATCTTATGCAGGTTGCAATATATATATATATATATATATATATATATATTCCCCTTTTTATTGGTACATCTAATCATAAATTTGAAATAAAATTTGAGGTATATAAATTTAAATTTTATTAAATTAAAAAGTAGGTACTTATTAAGCTAAGAAAAATAACTGTCATTTTAGTTATCATAGGTTTTGAACTTAGGTTTAGTCAATTTGAAGTCATATAAATGCTGGGTAAAATAGTTGGTTACAAATGTACATAAAAGATAAAATAATAAACAATAAATTTATTATAGTTACAAATAAGTACATAGTTGATAGCATTCAAAAATTATAGTAAAATTCAAATCTAATTGTCTAAACCAAAATGCATTATATAGATAGATAATTATTGTCTGTGCACATCTAATAATAGAAAAACAATTATTATTTCTAGTTAAATTTTCAATTATGTTTAAAAATAAATAACTAAGATTTATCTTACAAATTTTGTGAGTAAAAATCATAAAAGTAATATCGATATTTATTTATATAAAAATAAAACCAAAGTGATCTAAATCAAAAAAGGAAATTGTATTTTATTCAGTTTCTAAAAGGTATTATTTTTATTGAGAAGTATTGTAAAACCGAAAATATTTGTTTTAAATATCAATAAAATGCTAACAAATCATTAAATATAGAATCAAAAAAGTGGGAAAAATCACCAAATAAACAGACTGCAAACAATTGGTATGAAAAACTAAGGGAATATTAAATTGGAAAAAAAAGTTTTAGATTGAGGAACAAGTAAGTTGATTTGTTTTGTTTTTTAATATCCTAAATGTTTGCAAAAAACAATTTACTTAAATATTATTATTATTTTAAAAGAAAGGAAATAATGAATTGTGTCTATGTAATAATAATAAATGATAAACGTTATAAAGCTTCACTAAAATGAAAAAGTAAATCAAATTGATCTCTATGGGCAACTCAACAATCAATGGTTCTCGAAAAAAACTCACCAAAGGAAAACCCTGGGAGTACTGTATTTACGCTGGATGTAATTGCTAAACCAGTTGAAGTATTCATGTATCATATGAGTCAAAGTAATTGGACAAGATCAGATTATCAGCCTAGTATAAATAAAAGGCAAATTATTTCTGATAGAGATAAGTATGTGTTTTTAAAATTATTTAGTACTGAAATAATTATAGTTAATAATTGAAGAAATGATTAAAACTGAATAGTACTAATTTTAATATTACTTTTATGTAAAGTTTAAAAAAATTATTTTGAGTATTGTACAGGTTAAAGGATGGCTATATTTATATGTGTACTGAATAACCACAGTCTGTTAGCATGGCTGAAACATTATCTACCATCTGAAAAAAAATATAAATGTAAGAGAGTAAAACCATACCAGAAAATATTTAATAAAAAATAATGATGCATGGAGTATAAATTGTTGAATAACAGACAAAATAAACTTTAGAGCAATATGAAATATAGACATATGTGGAAGATAATATTGTTTTACTGTTAAAATGAAATTGGAAAAAGTTTTTTTTTCTTGACAATAATATTAACCAAAATAAGTAAAGAATCATTTGAATGCTGGATCAAAGGTATAAGACAAGTTGCAGATAATCTTTAATTATTAAATGAAAATAAAAAAATGCTATATTGTCAATAACCTGATGTCATGTAAATTTTGATAATTATAATAATCTTTGGATAAGAACAGGTGGAGCAAAAATGATTGTAATATTGACATAACATGCAACCAGTAAAGTTTTTGAAACAAAAGTAATAATATTGTGCAAGCAGTCGGAATCCTATGGAATGATTGTAATCAGTAAAAGTTTTACTTGTTTGTTTGTTTAGTAACTTATATTTAAAGAAAAAAAGCTTGCAACATCACATTTATATATATATATATATATATATATATATATATATATATATATATATATATATATATATATATATATATATATATATATTAATTCCATAATTTAAATATAATTGTTATTACAATATGGGAGGGGGGATATATCAATGGATTGTGGAATTAGTAATTGATTTAATTTGGTATCTATATAATTATTTATTTTAAAATAATATTTTATCAAATATCGTTATATAATTAAAGTCAATAAATATGATAATGATTTAATGAAATGTATCATAAAAGTAGTTGACAATAAATATGTTATGAACAGAGTATAGGTTGGGGTTCAAATATACAATATTGAAAACAAGAAACAATGATATTTTAAATTTGATCTGATGTTTTACAATGAACAATTTAATATAGGTATACAGAATTTGTAGAAACAAATTAGTTATAAGAATGATATCCAACAAATAAAAGTCAGAAATATGATGATCATAATTAAGTTTTTAGATAAAACAGAGATAGGTAGTTTATTTAGAATACACCAAAGAGTAGTCTATTAAAATCTAGCTGAATCTTATAAATTAGAGGTGATGAAAATTATTACATGAAGATATAGGGTTCAGATTTAATAATACACTACCTAAAATTCTGATTAATTGTATTTTAGTATATGTGTTGAGAATAAAACTATAGAAAGGTGGAGTTTGAGATCAAAAAACTAACTGACGATTTTATAATTATTTTTATATCTTCTTAGAAAATAAGTAAATAAAGATCAAGGGATGAATATCATGATATCTAAAAATACACCAAAGGTGACATTTCATCATATTATAATAAAATTATCGTATTGAAGCAAGAATATAATAATTAATATGTTCCATTTTATCTTTATAATTTAAATCCTAACTTATAATGGGTTGATAATTGTAAAAAAAGGGAAGAATGATGATCTAATGGAAACACCTGATTTCTGATTATATATATATATATATATATAATCATATATATATATATATATATATATATATATATAGGTAAATGTCATAACAGCACCATACTATATGAAAAGGTAATTGGGGGACGGGGGTTGATTTTTATTATAAATATATAAAAGATAAAAAAGGGAATTGAAATTTCTCAATTGTTTATAGTGTTATTATACTCTTTTAGTATATAACTTTATTACTATTCATATTTTGCATTATCTGTTAGTTAAAATATTTATTATAATATTTTGTAAATAACATGATAAAGTTGTTGTTTTAAAAGTCACTTTGAGTATTAAAAGTTGCATTTCTTTTCTGAGAGTCATTGTCACTCCATCACATGAACTCAAAGTGTACAGTTTGAGATTGAAATAAGAAATTAATCCAGTTTAGAACAATATAACAGTCAATTAAGCACACATCTCTTAAAGGAGATTTTAACTTACTGTAAGCTGTATTGATCACATAAGTCATTGATGATATGGCAAATTATTAAAGTATGCTTCTTTATAAGGAAGTAAATCACGAATTACTTATTATTGAAAGTATCATATATAATTACAATTTAGATGTTAATATTAGTTTAATAGTAAATATTAGGGAACATAAATATAAAATAATAGTACAATTTTGATTATACATTCAGGTAATAAGTCTTTTATTGATTGACACACTATCTATAGCGTTCAGTAAAATCCATCCGATATTTTATAGGTAGTATGAAGAATTAATTAAAACTAATGATTATCCTGAGATCTCAGTATAAAATTATTATTATGATTATTGCTAATTATAATCTTATAGAAGTAATAATAATAACATTCAATATACAATAACATGATAGTACAATTTATTAATTAGTTAATTGAAAGTCAATAATTATAGATGTTTTATTATATTCATTTAATCATTATTGTTAGTCATGAGAGTATGTAGATACTGAATAAGGAGGAGTGTCTAGGTATTCTCATAACATTGGTTAAATACTTTAGTATGTATTCAATGTTAAAGGATATGTAATGTTGTTGATAGGATATATGAGTCTCACAATTATTATGATTGATTAAACATTAAAATGGTAAGTGTATTAAATAGTACCTAGATAAAGTCCTAGTACAGCCTAATGTAGGGACTTGGCATATGTGTTAGGATTCATTCTCCCTATTGACAGGGAAAATCATATATATATATATATATATATATATATATATATATATTGTGATGAAATTAATGTAAACAAAGATATCATTCAAATTTATATAAATATATTCCTAAAACAGATGAAATATTAAAATTATGTATTAATAATGTATATATATCTTTTTAAAAAAAAACTTTAATGAAAAATATGTACATGTTAGCACCAATAAATAAATCTTAATATATTATATTCAAATATAATTAATTGATTTTCACATTATTTCATATATAATGAGTATATTTATTTTAATAATTTTTAAAATTTATATTTAATAAAAGGTAGTCTCTAAGAGTCAATCATAATAAGATTTATTAAAGTATTTTAATTTGACATGTGTTATTTATAATTAAAATTTCTATAAAACCATTTATTAACATAAAATAAACAATATATAGAATTACATTGTTTATTAATCTTAGTTTTTAATCTAAGAATATGCTAAAGTGAAAACTTTTTTGAGGAAAAAAGAAATTCAAACCTAAATATATTAATATTAAATGTGAAGTTAAAAAATGAAAGAAAATACAAGTAAGCTTAAAAAATATGTCTAAAATTTTCTTAATGAAATTATAAAAGAATGATAAATTATTTATGAAATTTTATTTTTTGACATAAAATTAAATAAAAAGGAAAATAAATGCCAATTTTAAACAAAGAATTAGCCTTAATGGATATTATGCAAGGATATTTATCAAGGAGGCAGTTAACCAAGTGTTGGAAATTAAAAATAATTAGTCATTAAAGTGTCATTAGAAAAACAAGTGGGCAAATTTAGATGCATGAATTTTTGAATTTTATATAATGTGTCTGTGTTGCATATATGAAAAAAATTATATGATGCCTTTACATATTGAATATGGGGAGAGAAAAGGGGGGGTAGCTATAATGAGAGCAATCACAGAGTGAAACATGTTGGATCTAGCATTGTCTTAAAAGGTTGAATTATACGTGTGAACAAATATCTTTATACACTTGGCTTGAAATGAAATAATCAAAGAGTACTTTTAGTATTATCACTATCTCAATTATGATAGAAAATGATTCTTACTGAAATATTAAGATGGTGCTTTATAGAAATATTGTAATGCCATATTTCATATTCCAAGAGTTGACACCTAACAGCTCACCATCTAAAATGTATTATCAGAGTTTGAAAATCATAATAGTTAACATTGATGACATGATCTAGAAAGTATCAGTTTTATATAGTTTATGATACCATATCCGAAAAGTAAATGTAAATGCCCAGCATAAAAGAAATAACTTCTCAAAGCAGTGACGTTGTTAAAGTCATAAATTATGATATATAATTCATCTTCTGAAAAGTTAAATGCATATTTTTATCTTTTATAATATATATATATAGTAACTACTCCTGAATTATTACAAGTCTCAGATTTGGTAAATATATGTATATATATATATATATATATATATATATATATATATATATATATATATATATATATATATATATATATATATATATATATATATAAGTAGGAACACATATTTACCAAATCTGAGACTTGTAATAATTCAGGAGTAGTTACTATTATTCATCTAGATTTAGACTGCCAAAGAGGTGTATTCTCCCTCACTGAATTATTCAATTACATATTTTATAGATTATTGTTACTATTATACAAAAATAAATCTTTTTTATTATATTCTGTATATGTGTATTGAACTTTGGAAAGGTAATTATTAAGTGAATTAAGTTAAGAAATTTGTTATTACCTAAAAATAATTTAAATTTAATACAATTTTGCATTAAATATATGTCTCATTTTTAAGTTTCATTTAAGATTATAAGCTTTTATCTTTGCGTTTATGTTTATAACTAAGCTATTATTTGAGATGTTATGCGTCAAATTAGTTATTACTATCAAAATATTTTAATCCTACATATATAAATAATATTATTACATTTACAAATATTCTTAATCCAATCATTAGATAAATGATCAACATTGGGAATAATCAAAAAATATAATTTGAGGAAAACATTTAATGCATCTAATCCTCGCTAGGATATATGGTCTTATTATTATCATTAATCCTTAAAGTTAACATCAGATTTGTTCTCACTTTTTTACATATATTTTGCTATTACATATTGGCTTCCATATAATAATGTTCTTTAGTATTATTGATGTTCTCTAATAACGCGACCACTATGCAAACAATGCATCACTGTGGCATGAATATTATATAAAAGATTCAGTTTAGTGTATAAATAGAATCCTAATGAATGGTCTGATAAATTATTTGATGTAATTAATCGTTACATATGATCGGATTTTTTCCAAAACAATATATATATAGCGCGTAAAGGGAAGCGCACTGTGTGTGTGTGTTATGTCGAGAAGAAAGTTTTATTGAGAATTTTTGATTTATAGTTCCGTTAATCTAGTGTTTCCTTCATCACACAAATGAGTGTATTGTTTCTATTTTATTACGCATATGATATCTATTTTCTAAATTTTCTATTATCCAAAGAAAATGTCTAAGCTGATCTTTGAACTTTTACAATAAATAATTTGATTTGTAGAGACATTTACGAATAAGGATAAATAGCATTCAGTAAAACTTATTATACAATTGAATTAATTGCAGTAATGTGATGTTTTTATTATTATTAAATTAACAGAATTTGGATTTATAACATGGGAAAGAGGTAAAAATCAATTCTTGAAATCCAAAATATTCATAAGTTCAAAAAAGGTCTTGGAACAGAGATTTACTTATATTTATTTTTATATAATTTTGAATTTTTTATTAATTCATTTTAGATTCACTTGCTGTATTTCAAAGCTTAAATTTTAAAAAAATAAAATAAAAAAACGGCTAGAATAATAATACCAGAAGAGTAAAACATAAAACCCAACAGCTGAAAACTGTTTAGCTGCAAGTAGCATTAGTAGAAAGAATGTAAAACTTCAAAATTGAAACGACATTTTTTTGCTTAAATTCGGAAAAAAAAACAAAAAACATTTATTACATCGGGATTTTACTTTTTTTTTTTCAAACAAAAAAATAAAATAAATTATACATATATAGTGTTTGTGCTTGAACACAGTTTTAGAATCATTCATGTGTGTAATTACTTGTTAAATTTGTTTTAGCAGCCTTAAACACTATGAATCCAAAAATTTCATTAACATTCTATATATATAATAAATAATGATTGATCTATAAACTACATATAATGGTTGCTTAAATATTGTGAAATTATGATAATCAGATCATCAGACCTTATACTGTTATACCAAATATGCTGGAAATGAAGGTGACATTAAATAGAGAATATTTGTCTAGATGTAATGCAATGATTAAAACATCATTCCTCATACTAAATATATTTTTGGTGAAAAAAAAATTAATCTATGATATTTGTATTCTGGATCAGATAACTAATTAGTATACTTGCAACATACCTTGTCCAAAATAAAAAACTATGAATGCACAATATTTTGTTGTTTATAGTTTCATTAACCACTTCTTAGAATGTAATATAATAATGCACAGTTGTACTGTGGTGACAAAAAACTTCATTAGAATAACACATTATAGCATTAACTTAAACTATTCTTTATGCTTTTTCGCTTTTATTCCGCAGCAGCATTTTTCTACTTTAATTTCCATTTTTGTTTATACTGAATATGGCAAGAGTAATTTTGAAAATAAAAAATCATAATAAGCATATATGTATATATATATATATATATCAATTTGAGAATTTTGTTGGACATTGTGTATGTTACGTTAAGAAGGGATAATAAATATTATTTTATATATTCTTAAAGCTATTTTTAATTTCTTTTTAATTTTTATTTTCAAATATAATGTATGTATAAAAATGAAATATATAAATAATAGTTACTAGTGAATTATCTGGTCTATTAAGCTTGGTGTCCTATGTTTTTAAATATACATTTTCAGGGGCCTACAGGTTTTTTTTCCATTTTATTTTACTGAATATTTGTTAGTTGTTAAGTTTTAAAAAAATAACAAATTGATTATAAATTCCATTTAGAAGGTTTACTCCAACTTATATATTTATTTATCTTATAACATATAAATGATGACATCCTTTGAACAGTGCTGTACTTTGCTTTAGTTCAGCATATTTTTTTCATCAGCACCACTTTATTCAAAATAATTAAAATTTGGGGCCTTCTTTTGACAGAATATCATACATTAGAATATTTCCAATGATATTGATCCTGTTCTCTCGAGAAGTCTGTGTTAATGGGCACAATAAGATAGTTTACCTGTAAACATTTCCACAATACTGATGCTACATCAAAAGTTGTTCAAATATATTATTTGTTTGGAAAAGGCACATCATTTGAGGGTTCCAAAATTGCAATTTCTATTAGCACTTAGATTTATTTACAACTGGTCTGGAGATGTAATGTCCATTAAATGAAAAAATAACAACTGTATTTATCCATCAACACAATCATAGATTGGAGAAAAGGCACATCATTTGAGGGTTCCAAAATTGCAATTTCTATTAGCACTTAGATTTATTTACAACTGGTCTGGAGATGTAATGTCCATTAAATGAAAAAATAACAACTGTATTTATCCATCAACACAATCATAGATTGGAGCAACTACTTGAGGGGAATGTATCTTGATGCTCATGCAAAGTTGGAGGGCCTAACAACCTTATGGAAATTGATGAAAATCTTTTTACCAAGCAGAAAAACCAACAAACGACAATACTTCCACCACATTTGCAGGTTTGTGCAGACAGACCAATCAGTACTTCATTGTAACAGTTCCAGGTAAACAGTGATTATTCATATAAATGTGATAAAAAAAATTTCACAGATGGATTTACAATTTACTTCAACTATTTGAAAGCCTTTAAAAGTGATGAATAACAGCATACAGGACTTGAACATTTCCAAATAAATCACTGATATAACTTTGTGGATACAGCCCCTGGCATGCATATGCAATACATCAAAAGGCTATGGAGTCTGGCCATATAGTAAAATAGAAAACACTGGAAAACTGTGACAAGACATGGATTTCTATTTATCTGAATTTATGTGGCCTTTTCTGCATAAAGAAGATGATTAATTTGCGGTGATTTTGGAAACTTTTAGAGCTTTCAGGCCACCAACATAAAAAATACTCATTTACCCTTTTTGAAAAATAATGTATATTAAGATATTTTGTATTTTTTTTCATTTTTATATTAATTTTAATAACAACTTAATTTACAAGAGCAGTTTTTGCTATTTATTCTTAATAAGAAGATAGTCAGTCTTTGACATGTGCTATTTAATCATGTTAATAACTCAGAGATATTATAGTGAATATGCAGGACACTCTCAAACCAAATGCAAGATAGAGACATTTAAAAAATAAGAATGGCCATTCTATCTTTGTACCTAAATGCTATTATATAGGCCAATCTAAAGCATTTTGGAGTGAGAGTGTGGTGATTTAACCTAAATAACTTTATATCCATTAATAACATTTACTTAATACAAATAAAATAATAATAAATATCTAAGTATAATTAATTTTTGAAGAATTTATTAATTTTTTTTTAAAAAAATAAAAAATGTAAATATTAAATATGATCATTTACCAACTAACACATATTTGGTAAAATAAAATTGGAAAAAAAATATAAGCCTCTGAAACTGCATATTAAAAAAAATGGCTGCTAAGCTTGGTAATCAGGATAATGCATAAGTACTAAATAATATTTAAAAACGTTTTTGATGTATTTTAACTTACATATTTAAAAAATAAATACATTTTATGCTATTCAAGTTGAATATTGCAAACATATTTTGTTTTATTTCACATGGTAAATTCAGTTTTTTTGAAAAAATGTTTTATTTTAATTATTTGGAAAGTAATTTTTAATAATAAATCTGCAACAAAGAGTTTTATTTTACCACAAATCCTATTCAAATTCAATGCTAGATCGAAAACTGGTTGAAATGCTTAGTAACTTGAATTTTGTAGTAATCTTGTAAATTACAGAGGGATGACTTTATTATTGTGTATCTTTCAAAATCAGAACCCTTATAAGACCTTAATCATTTATTTATTTATTTTTGTTATTAATAAACTTATATTTAATTGTTAAAAATTGTATTCCATCATCTCTTGTTCACATACAGTAATAGAGCCCATGTTCTCTGAGATAGATTTCGGACACGGATAAATGGGGATGTGTTTAGTGCTTTGGGCATCCAGTGATGATCAATCATTATCCTGGTTGGCACAAAAGAGGATACTCTTTAAAGCCCATGCACTATTATTTTTTTATTTTACTTTAGTCTTATTAAAAATTTAGGTTTATAGTTGGCCAGTACAAGTGGCTTGAGCATTGATGATGATCAGCATGTTTTAATGTCCCAGCATTATTGTTTAGATTTTCTAGTTGTGTATTTTAATGGATGGGCACTAAGCTGGTGCATCCAGGTCATGTTTATATAATTACCTAAGCTGGCAAAGGCTCAGAAGTTAGCCTGGTCTACAGAAGATCCATTTCCAATCCAGTCACAAGGTTGACTGTTGATTTATATTTTTATGGTTCAAATCCAGCCACAAGATGGTCTGTTGATTTACTTGTACTTATTTTTTTAAAATGATAATGCTGGTGGATTTTTAGTAGCTGGCTGATCTCATTGATCTTTCAATGTTCTCAGAGATTCTCTAATCTCATTTTATTCTTAAATAAATATGTCATTACTTATATACACTTTTTGTAAAATATTTCATTTTAAATGGACTGGGAATGATGATGTTTTTGCCATCGCTCCAGTTCAAGTTCTATCATCCTATTTTATTTCATATCTCACAGTCAATAATAAAAACTAAATAAACTAACTAAAGGAAAAATAAAAACATAATAAAAACACAGAATTACTTCTCTGTAAAACTGCTTTAATATTTCAAACAGCAGACTGTTTTTGGTCTCTGATGAAAACCAGTCAGCTGGTTGACATATTAAAGCAGTTTTATAGAGAAGTAATTTTGTGTTTGTTTATATATATATATATATCCACAGATGGCGTCCTACCAAGACTGCCAATCAAGCGTATGTTTTGTTTACATAAACGTCAGAGTAGTTAGTATTCACTATCTCTAACTATAATTCCACTTTCAGATCATGATTTCAAGCTATTTGCTATCGTCAGTGAAAGACAGGAATAAAGAAACTAGATCTGAATACAAACTCTGAGCGTTTATGAAACAATTTCTATTCAGCTTGCAAGCGTGAATTTTTTAGACACGTAATGTCTTCAAACTCAGCATAGCAAACCAGATAGCTACATGGGTCTGATCTCAGTTCAGCATCACCACATAGTAGAAGCCTCTGCAATCTATATCATTGCAAGAAAGACCTCAAAGGTACATTTATGATAAACAAAAATGCAAGTTAAAAAACTTGCTAACGCTTGTATTTATGTCCACAGATGGCGTCCTACCAAGACTGCCAATCAAGCGTATGTTTTGTTTACATAAACGTCAGAGTAGTTAGTATTCACTATCTCTAACTATAATTCCACTTTCAGATCATGATTTCAAGCTATTTGCTATCGTCAGTGAAAGACAGGAATAAAAAAACTAGATCTGAATACAAACTCTGAGCGTTTATGAAACAATTTCTATTCAGCTTGCAAGCGTGAATTTTTTAGACACGTAATGTCTTCAAACTCAGCATAGCAAACCAGATAGCTACATGGGTCTGATCTCAGTTCAGCATCACCACATAGTAGAAGCCTCTGCAATCTATATCATTGCAAGAAAGACCTCAAAGGTACATTTATGATAAACAAAAATGCAAGTTAAAAAACTTGCTAACGCTTGTATTTATGTCCACAGATGGCGTCCTACCAAGACTGCCAATCAAGCGTATGTTTTGTTTACATAAACGTCAGAGTAGTTAGTATTCACTATCTCTAACTATAATTCCACTTTCAGATCATGATTTCAAGCTATTTGCTATCGTCAGTGAAAGACAGGAATAAAGAAACTAGATCTGAATACAAACTCTGAGCGTTTATGAAACAATTTCTATTCAGCTTGCAAGCGTGAATTTTTTAGACACGTAATGTCTTCAAACTCAGCATAGCAAACCAGATAGCTACATGGGTCTGATCTCAGTTCAGCATCACCACATAGTAGAAGCCTCTGCAATCTATATCATTGCAAGAAAGACCTCAAAGGTACATTTATGATAAACAAAAATGCAAGTTAAAAAACTTGCTAACGCTTATATTTATGTCCACAGATGGCGTCCTACCAAGACTGCCAATCAAGCGTCTTTCTTGCAATGATATAGATTGCAGAGGCTTCTACTATGTGGTGATGCTGAACTGAGATCAGACCCATGTAGCTATCTGGTTTGCTATGCTGAGTTTGAAGACATTACGTGTCTAAAAAATTCACGCTTGCAAGCTGAATAGAAATTGTTTCATAAACGCTCAGAGTTTGTATTCAGATCTAGTTTCTTTATTCCTGTCTTTCACTGACGATAGCAAATAGCTTGAAATCATGATCTGAAAGTGGAATTATAGTTAGAGATAGTGAATACTAACTACTCTGACGTTTATGTAAACAAAACATACGCTTGATTGGCAGTCTTGGTAGGACGCCATCTGTGGACATAAATACAAGCGTTAGCAAGTTTTTTAACTTGCATTTTTGTTTATCATAAATGTACCTTTGAGGTCTTTCTTGCAATGATATAGATTGCAGAGGCTTCTACTATGTGGTGATGCTGAACTGAGATCAGACCCATGTAGCTATCTGGTTTGCTATGCTGAGTTTGAAGACATTACGTGTCTAAAAAATTCATGCTTGCAAGCTGAATAGAAATTGTTTCATAAACGCTCAGAGTTTGTATTCAGATCTAGTTTCTTTATTCCTGTCTTTCACTGACGATAGCAAATAGCTTGAAATCATGATCTGAAAGTGGAATTATAGTTAGAGATAGTGAATACTAACTACTCTGACGTTTATGTAAACAAAACATACGCTTGATTGGCAGTCTTGGTAGGACGCCATCTGTGGACATAAATACAAGCGTTAGCAAGTTTTTTAACTTGCATTTTTGTTTATCATAAATGTACCTTTGAGGTCTTTCTTGCAATGATATAGATTGCAGAGGCTTCTACTATGTGGTGATGCTGAACTGAGATCAGACCCATGTAGCTATCTGGTTTGCTATGCTGAGTTTGAAGACATTACGTGTCTAAAAAATTCACGCTTGCAAGCTGAATAGAAATTGTTTCATAAACGCTCAGAGTTTGTATTCAGATCTAGTTTCTTTATTCCTGTCTTTCACTGACGATAGCAAATAGCTTGAAATCATGATCTGAAAGTGGAATTATAGTTAGAGATAGTGAATACTAACTACTCTGACGTTTATGTAAACAAAACATACGCTTGATTGGCAGTCTTGGTAGGACGCCATCTGTGGACATAAATACAAGCGTTAGCAAGTTTTTTAACTTGCATTTTTGTTTATCATATATATATATATATATATATATATATATATATCAAAATAAACAGAAAGTATACCTAGAATTAGAGAGTCTAAATTACAAGCAAAGGCAAAATAGACTTTTTTACTTTTACCTATATAAATTTATAAAAAGATCTCAACTTATACATTATGACAAATAGAGTGAATCTTTAAGCAAATCAAAAATGATTTAGTTATAAATACCGATGGCCAATTTTCTAGATTGCCAGAATTGAACTCTTCCTAGGAACCAATTTTTCTTTACTAGGTTTTTGTTTTTCTATTATGAGGAAATATGTTTTCCCACCTTCTCTTTACCAAAAACTATAGCAATCATTAGTATGTTTTTAGTTGTTTAATTATTTTTTTAAAGTGATGACAAAGTTATAAATGAACTCATGAGTGTAGATTCTATATGCTGCACACATTCTGTTAAGTTTATCATTCAATCATAAAACACCACCTAATAAGTAAATCTTAAGATATTTATCTAGGAATTTAAAGTAACAAATATAATAATACAGTTAGTGAATTGCAAATATTTAATTGATTACAGTACATATACTATTTATAAAAGAATGCTGAAGTGCCCACTTTGAACCTTGATAATTACAGTACTTAGACGTTTGCCTTGTGTGCAGAAACAGTATAGTCGACAGCTAGCAGCTTCCTATTCCAGACATGAGCATGATGTTCTGGATTCTATCAAATAGTGGATAATAATATTACTTTCAAATGACATCTCACAATTGTCTGATGTTGCCTAACTGCCTTATGATATGACCTCCAATATATAATCATATCCTCTTATTGGAAATAATCAGGTTCACTGACTAAACTCTCTAATTAATCTGTTTATGCCATTGGCTAATTATTTACTTCATTGTAAATTTATTGATCATCTGTATTTTACATCCAAATTTATCATAAGAACATAGTAAATTAATCAATTAGTTTAAAGATAAGCTTAAGACGAGTGTGCAATACTTACTTTATAATCAGACATTAAACGTTGATTTTACCATTACAACCCTACGTTATATTCAGCAAGAGAAAAATGATCAATTTTTGTTAATTTTATATATTAATTATCATAATCTTTATTTATAATAAATGTAAGCTTAATATTATGTAGTCAAAATCTTGACGTTATAATAACAAGATTTTACCGTTGTGAAAATTCATGTTTAGATAAAACATTTGGAGTTGTCTTTCCAATAAATATATTTAGATATGTGTATATATATATGTGTGTGTGAATATTTACCTGTATAAATGTATGTCTTTTTTTCACATGTATTTTTATTAGTTTCTAAAATCATACTACTTTAAGTCTGATTACTATTTTTAGTCTTATTATGTGAATATATTTGTATGTTTGTAAAACTCTGTATTATTTTCTTCTAATTTTATTTTCTTGTTCAAATTAGATCATTTTCTTCTCCTTTTTTTTTTAGATTTACCTGTTATCATTAATGCTTTCTTGATTAACATAATTCTCAGAGGTGTAAAAGCTATTAAGATAAATTTTATTAACGCCATAATACTAACTTCAACTGAAAATCCCAAGTTCTTATTAGGATTTTATTTCCCTTTAATTATTTAATTTATCAAATATTTAAATCCATTACTTTGGCGTAATATTTTTTTTAGTATTTATTATTTTTTTATAAAAACTATTTTATTTATGTAGTTTTCTTTCGTTTCTAAAATTATATTATTTTTGATCCGTGTATATGTGTAATATGAATGAACATAGCTCTATTTTTTCCACTATTATTATTTCTTATTTTACATTTTATATACTGTTACTGCAATCTAAATTCATATTTCAAACATAGTTTTTGTTGTATTGATAGCCAAATTATTAATTGTTATTTAATGAAACCATGTTACCAAGCCTAGTTGTTTGACAACCGTTATTATTACTACAGATATTAAATGCCAAATGTTAGTTATCTAAAAAATACCAGTTGACATTGCTTCTGAGACAAAACAAAATGTATACAAAGATGAAAACACATATTTAATTCTGCAAATTTGATGCATTAAAATTAGAATACTGCCGTTATCAATCATATTTATATATGACCTTATATTTTTAGATATGTCTTCCAAATTTATCATTTTGTTATTCCAATGAATTGTATAATATGTTTAATCAAAGATAATTTTTTAGAACAGATAAGGATAAGTAAAAAAAAAAAATTCAGAATAATTAAAATATGATATTCTAAACACAACATTTATTTTTTAAATGTGTTTTATTAGAATTATTTTTCTATAATGTTGTTTAAACACTGTTTTAATTGTTCACTTTATAGTAATCCACTTCAGGCTTTCTGGTGGATTTAGAATAAAGGAAAATGTGAAAACTATTATCAAATTAGCATCACAGTCAATAATAAAAACTAAATAATAAACCTTATTATTTTTTTTAAAAGCTTATCCAATAAATCTTCTAATCAGTTGAATATTTTTTATTTACACTTCTTATATACGTTTAATATAAAAGTAGCATTAATCATGGAAATCAACAACAAATCAAACATATATAGTATAACATTTTTTGTATTTCTAGGCCTCTACCTGCATTATAAATGCGTGAGTTGATCAAGTTATGCAAAAGAAAAATAAATGTTCATTTATTTTATTAAAAAAAAAAAGAAGAACATTTCATTATTATTCTAAAACATAACTATCTTTCCTGATCAGCTCGGCCTAGAATTATTGCTAAGTACAATCGTGAGCTGACTCAGTTTTTAATTTTTACATGAGGGCGCCAGAGTCATTTGACCCACTGAGTCGGCGTCAAACATATTGTAACTCGTAAACTAATAATTATACGATCTGGGTTAAAATTCCCGATAAGTAGAAGATATTCCCCTTTGACTTAATTAAGAAAAATAAATATATTTAACAAAGGTAATTTGTATACTAATTTGATTCTAAATAATCAAAACTTAAATATAATAACTCTAAATTTATACACGTACAATGAAAGTATGTTAATAACAAAGATTTAATATTTATGATAAATGAAAAATTATAATGTTGGGACATATTGTGCATAACAAATGTAATAATTTGATTCAAATATTGAAGCAATAGTTAGTTTGTGTCTTATTTTTCTGTGGTACTGTTTCATTTACTACTCAGTTTGCAAATCTTTAGATCACAAAATTATGGGATAAACATTTCATTAAAATCTCAGTTCATAAAGCTTTATATAAAGTTATGGCCATTAACTTACGGGTAAGTTTATATTTAAATAGGTCATTGATCCTCCGACGTCCAATTCAGTCAGTGGGTAGTCCGCAGTAGTTGTTTTTTTAGTTGCACTTCTTCCAAATCTCCGATCAAATTTAGGTAGAGTCAGATGACGATCTAGGTGACTTTTCTCTAGAGAAAGTGTCGGCAAATGATAGAGTTCTACTCACTCATGATGAGCGATTTCAGTTCGTGTCTAAGTGCACACATTTTATTAATATTTTTTTTTGTTTAAAAAAAAATATGAGGTACTTCAAATTGCTCAACACTCTCTGGAACAACAAGACAAAAAGACACTTTTCAAATCTGTCGGCTCCTTTTATATTCCCAGATTCTTTTTAGAAGTTCTGCGCATATTCCTTTTTATTTTTTGTTCTATTTTATAAACTTCTACATTATTCTCCTTTTTTTTATTACAAAGTCTGTTTTCTCGTTAAGAATTTCTGCCATTTTTAATTACTATCAGAAAGTCGGACTTTCTGATAGCAATCTTTTACCTTTGGAATTTTCTTTCACTACTTGAATCAATTATTCAGTATGCACTTTCCAACATTGAATTTATTTTAGTTAACTTATATTAAAAACAAAAAAGAAAAATTAAACTTTCACTGTACGTTTTTCTTAAAACATTATATTACAAAAAAAAATTAAGGATCGGGTTCTCTCTTTTTTTATTTAAATGATACCCAATATTAAATAGTAATTTGTACCATATATATAAATAAATGGCACAATACCAACAGGGCAGGGGAATGAGAATAAAAATAGAGGTTTGAACTAATTTTATTCTTAATAAGTCTTTATGGAGTACTTCTAACCCACGTCCTAGTCTTATACGGTTTCAGTGACCTAGCGTTATAGGTACCCCTTTCTCCTTCACCATTCTCTAAAGTGAAAGCATTTGGACCATCCCGTCAGCTGATTTGGTAAGGTCCCTCGTACAAATTTTGGAAATATGCTTCCCAGTTTGGCTCACAGGGTTCGTTTTGACCCATACTGTATTTCCTGTTTTAAACTTATCAGTCAAGCCTCCTTTCCATCGGGTCCGGAGCTTGGCGCAGTGTTCCAATTTTTTTCTTGCTTCTTCGTGATCTCTCCCTTTATCAATGTTTTATGGACTAGTGGGTAACCTGCATTTATACAATCGAGGTACCGCTTGTCCGAATTGAAGTCTTACAGGTGCAAATCCGGTAGATTCAGAGTCCAATTTATGAAATTTAACACCCTTGGGAGTTGTTTCACCTATCCTCTATGATTGGATGCAGTATATACCCTGAAGAGGCATCCTAACTCTCTCATCACCCGCTCACAAGGGTTTCATTGCAGATTTCGTATGGATGACAATATGTGTTTTACCTCCATCCTCTCTATCCACTGTTGCCAATCATAAGATGTGAAAGGCGTACCGTGGTCCGACAAAATAGCTTTTGGTTTGCTTACCCTTTTAAAATATTGTACCTCAAGGGCTAATATGGAATTCCTAGTATTGGCCTGGGTCACCGGATATGACACCACCCATTTTGAAAAAAGTTCATATACTACTAGTAGATATTTCATTTTCCCAAAAGCTGGCAATGGTCCATAGAAATCAATAGCCACCAGGTCATTGGGTTCTTTAGGGATGATAGGATTCAATGGACCTTGATATGACTTGTTTGCTGGTTTGGTCTTCTGACACATTTCGCATGAGCTTACTATTCTGGTAACATGTGCTCTCATATTCGGCCAATGGAACCATGTCCTCAATAAGCTTTCCACTTTATTTACACCATAGTGCCCATACAAGTGGTGGGTGTACTCAATAAGTCCTTTCTATAAACTTTCTGGTATAATCATTTTCCACTGATCCTTTTGTGGGTCAGTGATATACCACAATATCCCTTCTTTCAGGTGGTATCTCTCACCAGTGTCAGTGTCTGCTGTTTTCCCCCTTCATCTTTGTCTTCTAGTTGGTCAATAATTTTCTTGTAGGTAGGGCTTTGCCATTGTAACTTTCCTAGGGCTTTGCCATTGTAACTTTCCTAAGTCTCTCAATCCTTCTTCTACTACAGTGTCTGTTTCTAATTCTACACTTGCCAAACAGATATCTTCCATCTGCAGATGGTCCTGGATATCAGGAACAATGTTCCGGCTCAATGTGTCAGCTACCACATTTTCAGTGCCCTTACAATGGTGGATGGAATAATTGAACTCCTGGAGAAAAAGGCTCCATCGGATTAGCCTACTGTTTATTAAATAACTGTGATTTAAGAATTCCAGGCCCTTATGATCTGTCCTAACAATCATTTCCGATCCTATCAAGAATTGGCGGAACTTCTGAAATGCCCACACCACAGCCAAGGCCTCTTTCTCTGTTACACAGTAATTAATTTCTGCACCTCTCAATGATCTGCTGACAAAATAAATTACACCCAAGGTACCATCCTCTTGAGCTTGCATAAGAGCTGCACCTAACCCATACCCACTACTGTCTACCTGAACAATAAACGGTTTCCTTAGGTCAGAGTAAACCAACATCACTTGGCTAAGGAACTTCTCTTTAATAACCCTAAAATTGGTCTCATGCTCTTCTGTCCATTTCCATGATGTTCCCTTATGTAATAATTGCAGCAGAGGCTCCAGGTCTGAAGCAAAGTTTTTGTAAAATTTATTGTAGAAATTACACAGCCCCAAAAATGATCTCACCTGTTTTGGTGTTCGAGGGGCTGGGAAATCTCGTATTGCCTGGATTTTGTTCGGGTGTGGTCTGATTCCATTAGCATTAATTAAGTGCCCTAAGAATTTCACTTCTTCCCCTGCTAAACAGCTTTTTTGTAAATTAATGCGAATATCCTTCATATTGCACTCTTGTAGAAATAACTTGAGGTGTTGTAAGTGCTCCTGAGAGTTATTGGATGCAATAATCACATCATCCATGTAGATAGTGATTAACTTTTTAATCTCAGGGGACAGCACATGGTCAAGACATTTTAGCAGGCCTGCTCCACTATTCTTGAGATCAAAAGGCATTCTGTTAAATTGGTACGATATACCATTATATTGAAATGCTGTGTACTTCCGGTCAGCAGGGTGTAACTTGATCTGCCAATAGCTGGCAGTCAGATCTAACGTGGAAAATATCTTTTTTCCCTGGAATTTATTTACCAATTCATTAATTGGAGGTGGAACATTTTGATCTGGCCATGTAATCTTGTCCAACTGCCTGGCATCCAAACACAGTCTTATGGCTCCATCTTTTTTTTTACAACCACCAATGGGTCATTATATGCTGACGAACCCTTAGTGATAATATCCCACTCCTCCATTTTAGCTAATTCTCTCTCTACCTCAGCTCTATATTGGTGTGGCACTGGGTATGATCTTGCCTGGTATGGTGTACTGTCAGTGACCTTGATCCTGTGCTCATACCCTTTAATAACACCGGGTTTTATATTCAATTAGAACATCTTTTAGGTCCTCTTTCCATCCTTCCCTCACTTCATTTATTATCTCATCAATACTGGCCTCTATTGAAGGCTGTTCTATCTCAACCTCCATATTACATACATTTTGTTGGTTCATTCTCATCTGTGAACCAAACTCCACTTCTTCCCCATCGCAGATAATCTTTTCATCTTTATAATTGATCATACACCCAGTTTTGTGCATAAAATCGGATCCAAATATGGCTTCATGTACCAACCCTTTTAGAATTAATAGCGTGTGGGGCATAATTTTATCCCCTATTTTAATTTGCACCCAAACTTGTTTCGAGCCCAATTGTGCCTTTTTGTTATTTGCCAATGTTATTTGCATGCTTTTCACTGGTAGAGTTGGTATCTCTATGGGTTGGCCCCGCATGCGTTCATATGTTGTTTCCGACATTACTGATATCTGGCTGCCAGAATCCCACAATGTCTCTACCTTGACATCGTTCATTTGCAAAATAACCTTTGGGCATTCTTGAGATGTGTACTTAATCGATTCGCCATCCCACTCACAAATAAGATTATCTATCCCCTTTTCTTCTGTTGTTCTACTGATTACTTTATTTCTTCTCTTTTTCCTCCTTTTTTTTTTTACTGGTTCTTTTATTTCTTCTTTTAATTCTCTGATCATCTCTGCCATTTCTTTCTTTATATCTTCTTTGAATTCCGTCATGCATTCATATAATAAAAATATACAAAATATGGCAGAAAGCAAGAAAGAAAGTTAAGATTTTGTTTACTGTAGCAAAAATAAGCAACACAGCCATATATGAAATTGAGAAGTAATAAAAATATACAAAATATGGCAGAAGGCGAGAAAGAATTAAAAAAGGGCATGGAACCCTTAATAAGAAAACTATTACTTCTCAATTTCATATATGGCTGTGTTGCTTATTTTTGCTACAGTAAACAAAATCTTAACTTTATCAATTGTTACAATATAAATTCAATATTTTATTTTGCTTTGTTAATAAATTCATTCACCGACACCCCTCTCTTTTATCACCCTATAAACTCCCATCCCTCTCTACCTTTACTGTCATTACTAGCCTTTGATCGATTTTATTTATTATTTAATTTATCCGCTATTATTTTGTTTCAATATAAACTTTTTTAAAATCTTATATTCCTAAAAAAAAACTTTCGTAATCGTACGCAGTAACTTTTTAGACTTGCGCACTATTTGTGGTCATATTTATTTTCCGGCTACGGACATTAAATTCTCAATTTTATGCCGTTTTTAAATTTTTTCAGGTCGTGGTTTTTTTTTCCGTAAGCCCGAGTTGGGAAAGCCATTATAATGTTTTCTGTATTTCTTGGCCTCTACCTGCATTATAAATGCGTGAGTTGATCAAGTTATGCAAAAGAAAAATAAATGTTCATTTATTTTATTAAAAAAAAAGAAGAACGTTTCATTATTATTCTAAAACATAACTATCTTTCCTGATCAGCTCGGCCTAGAATTATTGCTAAGTACAATCGTGAGCTGACTCAGTTTTTAATTTCTACATGAGGGCGCCAGAGTCGTTAGACCCACTGAGTCGGCGTCAAACATATTGTAACTTGTAAACTAATAATTATACGATCTGGGTTAAAATTCCTGATAAGTAGAAGATATTCCCCTTTGACTTAATTAAGAATAATAAATCTATTTAGCAAAGGTGATTTGTATACTAATTTGATTCTAAATAATCAAAACTTAAATATAATAACTCTAAATTTATACATGTACAATGAAAGTATGTTAATAACAAAGATTTAATATTTATGATAAATGAAAAATTATAATGTCGGGACGTATTGTGCATAACGAATTTAATAATTTGATTCAAATATTGAAGCAATAGTTAGTTTGTGTCTTATTTTTCCGTGGTACTGTTTCATTTACTACTCAGTTTGCAAATCTTTAGATCACAAAATTATGGGATAAACATTTCATTAAAATCTCAGTTCATAAAGCTTTATATAAAGTTATGGCCATTAACTTTCCAGTAAGTTTAGATTTAAATAGGTCATTGATCCTCCGACATCCAATTCAGTCAGTGGGTAGTCCGCAGTAGTTGTTTTTTTAGTTGCACTTCTTCCAAATCTCCGATCAAATTTAGGTAGAGTCAGATGACGATCTAGGTGACTTTTCTCGAGAGAAAGTGTTGGCAAATGATAGAGTTCTACTCACTCATGATGAGCGATTTCAGTTTGTATCTAAGTGGACACATTTTATTAATATTTTTTTTTGTTTAAAAAAAAATACGAGGCACTTCAAATTGCTCAACACTCTCTGGAATGACAAGACAAAAAGACACTTTTCAAATCTGTCGGCTCCTTTTATATTCCCAGATTTTTTTTAGAAGTTCTGCGCATATTCCTTTTTACCTTTTGTTCTATTTTATAAACTTCTACATTATTCTCCTTTTTTTTATTACAAAGTCTGTTTTCTCGTTAAGAATTTCTGCCATTTTTAATTACTATCAGAAAGTCGGACTTTCTGATAGCAATCTTTTACCTTTGGAATTTTCTTTCACTACTTGAATCAATTATTCAGTATGCACTTTCCAACATTGAATTTATTTTAGTTAACTTATATTAAAAACAAAAAAGAAAAATTAAACTTTCACTGTACGTTTTTCTTAAAACATTATATTACAAAAAAAAATTAAGGATCGGGTTCTCTCTTTTTTTATTTAAATGATACCCAATATTAAATAGTAATTTGTATCATATATATATAAATCAATGGCACAATAGATAAATGTGAAAAAAAGAAACTTTAATCAAGCTATGTAAATGTCAAAAATTTGAAACAATCATTTCTCCCTCCACAAGAAATTTATTTATTACAATGATGTATGTTTCCATAGTTATAAAAATCATTTTAGTTGGTTTTAATATTCTTGACAGTACTTTAGTATTATTCAACTGATGTCATTTTATACTTACCGATTTTCCTTCTGGCAAACATCTTCGATGATAACATGACAACTTTGTCATGTGAACCAAGACACTGACATGATTAATCCAATTTTTGGATTTTTTTGACCCGCAAGATTTAAAAATCGGAGAAAGCTTTGGGAAATTTTGTCATTTGTCTGTCTTTTGTGATTTTGCTACTAGTCCACTGCAGTGGACGTTATTTGTAAATAATTTTCATTTTTGTTTCTAATAAATAATGTCATTTTGATGTATATTATTTTGTAAATTCTTCTGCAATTATAAAAAATACAATTAATTAATTTTATTTTTAATTTCTGAATTATATTATACAGAAATTTTTTTTTTTTAAATTCATCCGCAATTATAAAAATTACAGCTATGAGAGTAATACAATGTTTGGTGTTGTCGGTGGTTTTGTATTCTATAATTGAGCATAATAAAAAAGCCCCACCCATTACAGCACTACGCACTGACTTTTCTAATTTTCAGTCAAAAAATGAGACACATTTTCAAATTGTTTATTTTATATATTTTTAACATGAATAATTGAGTTAAATACCATCGGAAATATTGTAAAGATAAGATAATTTTTAATGCAAGTACATTTTTTTGATTTTTTTTTTTTTTATAAAAATTCGTAATATAGAGTACGTTTTAAGTTATTGTCCAGGTCACCATTAATAATGCCAGATAATCAGGAAAAGTGTTCTTTATTTGTCTATTTATTTTAAATTTACAAAAAAAAAATTGTACAATTATAAAATTTACAAGTAGTTACTTTCAATTTGTAAATTATCAAACTTACACTTAATTACTTTTAATTTCTAAATTATTTTGATGCACGCATGTACTTTTTTGTACTTTTTTTCCTAACAAATGATGTATTACCCTGAAGCCATATCAGTCTGATCTTGTGATCTTTAACGTGCCAGGTCCATCCGATTTTGCAGACGAATTTTAGCGATTGCATTTGTCCACAAATCACTAGGAGACATTATCTTAAAGATCTGAAAATCAGACTGATATGGCTTCAGAGTAATACGTCATCAGTTGAAAAATACTAAAAAATCAAAAAGGTAAGTTTATGCTATTTTTTTAAGATATTTACTGATGAGAATATGAAATGCTTTAAGAGTAAAAAGTTTCTGCCACATTAATTATACTACTAGTTTTTATAACATTATCATATAAAAATTTATCATTTATAATATGACAAACAAGCAAGTATCAATGTGTTTAATGTAGAAGTTAAATGTAGAAGTAAGATACTATATTAACACCATGTAAAAAAGTTCTAAAAAAAGATACATTTATAGAATAAGATGAATAAATAATTGTCATTGATTCACTAAAATGTTTTTTTTAATTTTTACAATGATCATATGGATGGCACTGTAAAATGATTTAATGCTTTTGTTATTGGTTCCAGATACTACACAAAATGGCAGTGTGTATTCCAGTCTGTTTAATTTAGTCTTATCCTAGATTAATATATTTAAGCAATAGTCATTCATTCAATCCATTTTTCTCCTGTTTATTAGTTTATTTATAAAATAAATTTATATTTTTGTCTATTTTTTTTTTGTAAATACATATAAGGTCTAGTGAGATAATATACAATGATTTGAATTTATTCATTTCTCTTATGGAACAATGGATAATTTTAACATTGTTCTTGGCAAGAAGATTGATAGGCATCAATGTAATTAAAAAGTTTACTTTTTAAATTATGGATATATTTTTATTTATTTCAATGATATTTTGCTTAAATAAAATAAAATGGATTTAATTTTATATGTATTAATATTTTAGGGATTTAAAAACAACCATCATGCAAATATATAAAATTTGATGGAAACCCCACCCAGTAACAAAATAAACTTGAAATTTATTTTATTTTTTAAATAATTGTGTGATGTTTTACAATATTAACTATTACTGAAAATATTTTAGACTAGATATATCTTTTCCAGTTAAAAATACATTCATATTAAATTAAAACTAAGATTACAAGCTTTATATTTATAATATTTACACTCTGTGGAGGGGGTTAATTGTTTCTATCTATTACTGTGATTTTTTTTTCTTTTTGATGGCAAAATTGTAAACTAAATTGTGCTTTTTTTATTGGTTTAAATTCTAATTAAAATATCTACATATCGACATATATTGGTGAAATGTCAAGTAGATGTATACTAAGACAAAATATTTAGGACACTTGTGCATTCTCAAATTTTGCTGAAACCATAAAAATTGAAAATGTCACCTTATAGACAATTTCTTTACATGTCTATTTTTGTTTTTGTTAAATTAAATTGAATATTTACTTTTCAATAAACATATGGTGTTTATGAAGGGTAGACTAATAAACTAATATTTTTCTCTGGAGGTTGAGAGCATTGAAGTACATGATTCCATGAATAAATGCCTCCTGTGGGGAACTTCCATCATCATTGAGTAAAGGTTTTATGTATTAAATATTTTATTTGTGTCTCACTTATTTATCACTTTTTATGATGGCTAAAAGTTGGAACAATTTTATTATTGAAAATGGCAGGGGTAACAATTATCATGCTTGAACCAGTTTACAAGCAACTGTTCTGCTTTAAACACAAATTTATTAAAGATTTAATGGAAATGTCAAATATATCATATCCCCAAGATAACATCACAATTGAAGGCCAATGGCAAGATGATGCTGATTTACTTTTTTTTTATGCAAAAGAGCAGGAAATTTACCTTTATGTTCTGAAATCTTGTCATGGTGTGGTAAAATGTCTCAATTTGTAGTAAAGTGTGGAATGTAAGCTTCACCATGATAATGTGCCACCACACAAACACTTCAGTGTGAAACATTTTTTTCTTAAAATGTGCATGTCCCATTTTATCCATCAGCCATATCACTCTAGGTCATGTTGTTTTATTCCCCTGAATAAAAATATACCTCAAAAAATATTGTTTGTAGATATGGAAGTGATAAAAAATAAATAAATATTGAAGACATTAAAATATCACTTTGCAATCAAGTGAACAGTACTTTGAAGAAGGTTCAATTTGTAATACCTAAAATTAAATACACAATTTTAATTATAAAATCCTGTGTTCATTGGGTACGTTCTTTTATATGCCGATTTTTATTTGAATGTGGTTACTTTTAGAAGGAAATCAATCACCAAAATATTTAATAATAACAAACAGAACGTATTTTCATACAATAAATAGTCACTATTAAAAATGTTACAGCTTTATATAATTTTAAGCTGAATTTTAATATTTCAAAAAACACTTTTTATTAGTTAAACATATTTTTATTTTAATTTCTTGCAGAATATTTTTTATAAAAGTACATTTTTAACCTAAATACCAAAATGAAATATTTGTTTTTTCCATTTATGTCTGTTTATTAATATTTGTGTTTATTTACAACGTTTATTCATTGTTTTTAAGATTACTTTGAATTTTAATGTAATAATTTTAATAAAATTAGTCAAACATATAAAAATTGTAAAAAAAAATTATTACAAATAAAAAGTGTGAAATATAATTTATAAAATTTTCCATGAGGTTTTACCACAATGTGTGTGGAAAAAAGCTTATATAAAATATTTTGTAATAATACAGAAGGAAATTAACCTTTGTGACATGCACTGACCATTAATGTGTAAATTTCCACTAACTCATCTGTATGAACAGTTGATGTCAGAAAGGTTAACCTCATTTTGTATTATTACATATATATTCAGCATTTAATTATAGAATTACATTAAATATTATAACTGAAACACACAGGCTTATTATATACATGTGTCTATATATGTAATATATAGGGTTTATGAGCACATACTTTCACACAACCCACCACTCTCCACACTATCTCATAACACTGATACACCTGAACACATATATAATGAAAAAATAAATAATCACCAATATACATATTTCATGTTAAACAAGCAATCATCAGTTGGTCCAGATTATCATCTCTACACATATATGCTATAAGTGCTCAGATATTTATTAAGATAGCCAATGCTTATACTTTGATAAACAGGCTTCAATATACTCTATACTCCAACTCTTCAACCGTCCATCCAATTGAAAATCTGATGATGGAATGCTCAAAGGCCACCCTGAGGCTGAGGTTCTTGTCACACCCATGTTGGCCTAAAGTCAAGCTGATCCCTCATGTACAGGACATAATCCATTTAATACCTATGCAAGGGATGGGCAGATATCTCTACTATGTTATAACTGAAACACACAGGCTTAATATATACATGTGTCTATATATGTAATATATCGGGTATATGAGCACAGATTTTCACACAACCCACCACTCTCCACAATATCTCATAACACTGATACACCTGAACACATATATAATGAAAAGATAAATAATCATAAATATACATATTTTATGCGAAACCAGCAATCATCAGTTGGTCCAGATTACCATCTCTACACATATATGCTATAAGTGCTCAGATATATATTAAGATTGCCAATTCTCATACTTTAATGGAAAGGCTTCAATCTAACCAACACTCCAACTCTTCAACTGTCCTCCCAATTGAAAATCTAATGATGGAACACTCAAAGGCCACCCTGAGGCTAAGATTCTTGTCACACCCATGTTGACCTAAGGTCAATCTGACCCCTCATGTACAGGACATAATCCATTTAATACATATGCAAGGAATGGGCAGACATCTCTACTATGTAATTAAAAATATATTTTATAGGCTTAAATACCAGCTTACATGTTTGGATCAATAGATATTATACATACATAAAATTAATGAGGACTCTCATACAAAAATGTATTTTATATAGACATTAATTTGAATTTAACAAACAAAATTCTTTAATGAAAGTCTAAAATTAGAAACATTTGTCCATATAATATTTTTATATTTTTACAATTGTAAGTTTTTGACACTTAATATTATTTTGAAAGTAATTATAATATGATAATCATTAAGTTATGAAAAAAAAAGCACTAGAATTTAAATAAATGAACTATTTAACATGCTACATTCAATAGATAATATTATATTTCTATATAAAATATTTACAAAATATTTTATTGTTTAAAAATAATGTATGATAATTTTCAAAATTTTAATTTTAATAAAGTGTTTATTAACAAAAGTCAAAACATAGAGATCATTGAGATGACAGAAGAATTGGCAAACATATTACAGGCATTTGTCATTTTAAAATAAATTTGCAAGCATTGCTTTGCTATGATTCAATTAGATTTAACTATCTCAAAGGTAATTCATAAAATCTAATGCAACAATGATATTAAATTAGAATAAAATGTTTTTAATTATCATGTCCATGGAAAGTCGATAACTTTCTCATAAATTTGGAGGCATTCAATGCTAGTATAAATTTTAAATTTTCTTCACTATTTTACAGTTATATATAATATTAATTTATTGTATCCTCTTTTTTGGGCATAAATATTTCTAAATTATTAGTTTAAAATATCTGAAGCTCTCAGTATACTACAGACCTCATACAAACATCATAAATGAAAATAAAAAATGGAATCTGTACTGCGTGATTGGTTATATCATAAAACAGACAGCATTACTGATTGGAAGATTATTCGGCAACATACATTTTAGAGCATAGTTAAAATTTATTTGAAAATATTTATTTTTAAAAAGACAAGTTGTAAAAACATATTTTTTCTATAAAGTGAAAGCTACTATAACTAATTAACAAAAATTATTTTTGTAAACATTGGTTAAGAAATTTTATTGTAAAATTTTAATAATAATAAATTTAATTTTAAATTTTAACATATATTTTAATGAACTAAATTTTATTTCCATTCTAAAAATGAAATTTAAATATAAAAATAATTTTCAATATTTTTGTGAATAAACAATATTATAATTCAATATAAAAAAGCAAAGATGACTGAAATTGTCACTAGGGTCTTTCAAAAAGGAGTGAAGAAACTGGAATTTAAATAAGTTAAGAAAATTTAGATTTAGAGAATTAAAATAATTAAATTATACCATCTATTCACATTTTATTCTGTAATTATTATCGCACTTTATATATATATATATATATATATATATATATATATATTCCATTTCTATTATTAAAAGAAGCTTGCATTGACAACACATGGAGATTGTTTGATGTTTATCGATATTGGGATTGTCTAAGTGTTGACTTATTTTAATGACTGATATATATATATATATATATATATATAATGGACCACGTGCACTCTAATTAATATTCATCACCAGAAAGCAGCACTAGACCTCTAGCCTAGAAATTTGTAGTTTACTGGTAAGAATACACTCAGATGTCTAAAATCATCTGTAGATCATAGAAAGCAGAGATTTTTGAAAAATAGCTATTGGAAAATCAGACAACAGTAAACAAAATTCTGAAATATTCTAACAATTGACTAAACATGTTTATTAACAACCTATCACAGCATAGTATATATAAAGTTCAATTGTATGGATTAAAATTACCATAGTTTAAATATGACAATGTTTGAATATACCTGAGTTCAAAACAATAATTTAAATATATCTGGATTTAACTACAATAGATTAAATAAATGCATTTGAATGGTAATCAACTCTTTTTATGTCAGCATATAGTATATTTGATATCTGGAAGATTAAACATTACACTTCCCAAAATAATTATACTCAAAATATTATTAGATCATTCCTGAAATTTGATAATTACTCTGATTTACTGTGATGTGTGCACATACACATATTCACATATGCAGACATTACAAAAATTAAGGTTATATTTTGTGTATTTGATACAACCACTAGAAGAAAAAAGACAATAAACAAGTATTTTAATCATCCATATTATATAGAAAATATGTATATAATTCTGGGGAGAAATGTCTCTAACTGAAACAACCATGATCACTCATGAGTACTTCAATTTCTAATAATAATAATACTGATGACAGGGAGAAAATATATATTAAACAAAAAATCTTTTTCAGGGAACAGGATTTCAGGTAGGTTAATTAACAATTCAGTAGTGTATATGCAAAAAGTTATTTGTGTATCATTAACTAGAGAATAAAACAAATATAAAGCACTGTTTTATAGTGTTTTCATTGGAAAACTTCATTCATAAATCATAAGCAACAAAATAACTGCCTACAGTCACTCATAATAATTTTTAGAAAACAATATTTGATTTTTTAGTAGTTACTACCTTGGTATAATGGATTCACCAAAATATATTATTTTTATTCTGATGCTGGTTTGGTAAGTTGAATATAAAAAAAAAAAAAAATTTATAATATGAACTATCTATTTCTTGTTAAAATTGTTAAAAGATTTTTCATATTTTAAAATACATGGTGTATGTGTCCAAGCTACTTCATATCATACTATAATTCCATTTAGTTTTACTTGATCCTTCCATGTCAGTTTTATTTTATCAATTTCAAAAATATCTACCTGAATAATTTGAATAAGTGAAGGAGGTAACATAATAATATAAACATAATGTTTAATGTCATAAATAGAAGAAAAAAGCATTTGAACTGAATATTAACTCTAAATAGTCCAATATTTAATTAAAATAAAAATAACGTCAAATGTAAACGATTTATTTAAAACAATTGCCATATTGCAATGTCAAATTGAAGCTAAATATTTAGAAATATGGCATACATTTAAGATTAATAGTGATAGCAAAAAAAAAAAAAAATTAAAACGCAATTTGAAAAAAATAATATATTGTGTAAATTATCATTTTAATGTAATGATTCTTAAACATTTAACATGCAGTATTAATATTACTAATAAATAATAGGGAGCTAGCAATAGCTTGCTGAGCTCATGCTAGTGCATTGTTAAACTTTTCAAAAATTGGCAGCACATTATTAAAAATTTGATTGTAAATTTATAAAAAAATATATTTTCATAAAAATATAAGTAAGAAAATCAGAATATGACAAATAATATGCAATGATAGTATTTATTATTATTTATAAAAATAATTTTAAATTATAGGGTATATGAGCACAGACTTTCACATAACCCACTAGTCTCCACACTATCTCATAACATTGATACACTTGAACACATATATGTTGAAAAGATAAATAATCACCAATACATGTATTTCATGCTAAACCAGCAATCATCAGTTGGTCCAGATTACCATCTCTACACATATATGCTATAAGTTCTCAGACATATATTAAGATAGCCAAACCTCATACTTTAATGGACAGGCTTCAATCTACTTCACTCTCCAACTCTTCAACCATCCATCGAATTGAAAATCTGAAGATGATATGCTCAAAGGCCAACCTGAGGCCAAGATTTTTGTCACACCCATGTTGACCTAAGGTCAATCTGACCCCTCATGTACAGGACATAATCCATTTAATATATATACAAGAAATGGGCATACATTACTACCATGTAATAACTGAAACACTCAGGCTTATTATTTACCTGTGTTTATATATGTCATATATAGGGTATATGAGCACAGACTTTCACATGACCCACCACTCTCCACACTATCTCATAACACTGATACACTTGAACACATATATGTTGAAAAGATAAATTATCACCAATACATGTATTTCATGCTAAACCAGCAATCATCAGTTGGTCCAGATTACTATCTCTACACACATATATGATATAATTGCTTAGACATATATTAAGATAGCCAAACCTCATACTTTAATGGACAGGCTTCAATATACTACACTATCCAACTCTTCAACCACCCATCCAATTCAAATATGATGATGGAATGCTTGAAGGTGTGGTGAGTCATGTGAAAATCTGTGCTCATATACACTATAAATTACATATATAGACACAGGTATATAATAAGCCGGTGTGTTTCAGTTATTATATGGTTGAGGTGTCTGCCCATTTTTTGTATATTTATTAAATGGATTATGTCCTGTATACGAGGGGTCAGATTGACCTTAGGTCGACATGGGTGTGACAAGAATATCAGCCTCAGGGTGGCCTTTGAGCATTCCATCTTCAGATTTTCAATTGGATGGATGGTTGAAGAGTTGGAGAGTGAAGTAGATATAAGCCTGTCTATTAAAGTCTGAGCACTTACAGCATATATGTGTAGAGATGGTAATATGGACCAACTGATGGTTGCTGGTTTAACATGAAATATGTGTATTGGTGATTAATTATCTTTTTAACATATATGTGTTCAAGTGTATCAGTGTTATGAGATAGTGTGGAGAGTGGTGGGTCATGTGAAAGTCTGTGCTCATATTCCTTATATATTACATATATAGAAACAGGTGTATAATAAGCCTGTGGGTTTCAGTTAATTTTAAATTATACATCTTTTAATAATTGTTTTATGTTTTTATGTGGTTGTATTTCACTGTTATCATGGTGGTGTTTATTGATACAAAAAACATACTTTGGAACTTAAATCATCTCTATAATACAAATTTACAATAATTTGTTAATTGTACACAATTATCTTAAGAGGTATCTATTTAAATAAAAATTTTGGATATGAATTTAAGTAGCAGTATTGGGTTTGTTAATTGAGTAAGTGATTAAGAATAAAGAGTTAATCTGCATGTGATGGACAATGGGTTTAGAATTTTTGAAGAAATACATTGGAGAAGTACTAGTGCAGCAGTTTTTACCCATCAAATTATAATAATATCATATACTTTTGTTTATAGATCAAATAAATTAAAACATCAAATTGTAAAATAACGTTAGATTATAAGGGTTGTGGTTAAACAAGATTTACAACTTAAAAAAATATAAGAACAAAGAGATTTACATAATATATGCATCTAATTATGTCATTAAATAGTATTGTTTTAATGAACATAAAAGGAAATAAAGTCAATACAGATTGTATTAACTTATCATTATTACTAATGTTACATTACAAATGTTTTAAAATTTTGAACCTTGAGATAATTCGTGGTAAACATCTTATATAATTGTTATTGAATGGTTTTTTATAAAAAACTTCAAGCAATATATAAAAATTTATTAAACATTTAAATGACATCTTAAATAGATTTAAAGATGGTAGTTAATTTTCAATAATATACCTATTTTTATTACTTAATTTTTAAAATACAATTTATTTTTGACACTTTTTTTAGTAACAGTAGAATGGATAAATTGCATTTATATAAGATATTATAGAAAAATAAAGGAAGTAATGAATTTGGTAATATTTCTGATGAATTTATCAAAATATATATTACTGATTATTTTTGACAGATATGAAAAGACAATAGAATTTATTGTCATTTTTTTTTGGGAGGAAAAGACAAAAAAACATGATTCTGATACAACACTTCTACAAAAGAAGATATAACTGAAACTACTTATGATGTACCAGAATTATTATAAATCAATGATACTGCTATTTATATTTTGCAAGAATTATTAGATAAAAATAAAGAAGAAATTATGTTGCCTAATTTCTGGAACAGCAAAAATTATTAAAAACTCATTATACATGGCTAGAAATCGAAAATGGTAAATTAGAATGGTTTCCTTATTCAAAATATAAAAATTTGGGAGTGAAATATGATAAACATTATACTTATCAAAAGAATGATTGGAAACAAAATTATAACCAAATAGAGGATTGAAAAATACTATATATGCATTGTTACTTAAATATTATATATTCATAACGAATCAATTTTGCAAAATAAAATCATAAAACTTAATAATGAATGTAAGATATTAATATTGCCAAAAATTATTAATAAATTAAATGAAAATGATGTTTTAATATTAAAAAATTTCAGTATTGGTTATAATTTAGCAAAAAAATATTGCCCAATATCGGATTTTGTTTTATTATATAGTGTAATAAATATTATATATTTATTATTAAAAACCAGTTAACACTTAGACAATCCCAATATCAATAACATTCAACAATTTCAAACTGTTGTCAAGGCAACATTCTTTTAACAATAAAGGTGGCACCTATTTAGCCTACAGCATTATTACATTTATTACTTATATTTTCGTGTTTTTATATTGTAAAAAAGTTATTATAAAATTAGATATTTTTCATTATTACATTTTTTATTTAGTATTTTTAAGATTATAATAAATGTTGTATCATTACAACATTTAAACATAAGTACATAGTATAGTGCTATTTTTCAAAAAACAATGCTTTCTTGTTTTTTAAAAAAAAAGCTAGCCCAATGGATAAAATTTTCCTAGCTTACTACTGCTAATAAATGAAGTTCAGTTCTAATATTTTTATTTGTTACCGTATACATTTTAATGGGACTTTTATTTATTCTAAAAGTTTATCAATTATATAAATAAAAGCCAGTTATTAAAAATAGATTACTATAAAAAAACGCTATTTGTAATTTTATTAAAATAACTTTTAGCATGTGGGACGCGAATGATTCTTATAATACGCGTGTATGGAGAGAATTCCTTCAAATATACATATATGAATTTAAATTAATGAAATTAAACTTACTAAAATTATTTGAATAATTAGAATTAATTTTTTAAAAAAAATTATTTTCTGTTTAATTCTAATTATCCAAATATTTACAGTAAAGTTAATTTGTCTACTTGACATATTTAAATGATTTAAGTATTTTTGTGAAAATATATATTTATATAGAATGTGGCACAATCTTTAGCATATACACACAAAAACTAGGATCTGAAAGTTGAATCTGGGTTAGTAAAACTTTTTTTAAACTTTGAAATAAGTATTTTTCAATAGCTATTTCAAGTGTCCTTTTAAATTAAAGATATTAATCTGAATACCATCCATGGACTTATGTCAACATCATTACCAATAATGAAGATTATAACTTATTGCAATTATATCATCATATTTACTGTCAAAATCATATAACTCAGATTAATTTGAAAATTTTATATCAGAAATATAAAAAGCTAAATAGTCATTTACCAAACACTATTGGGTGACTAGATTGATTAGATATGAGATTTCTGCCTGATAGAATATTATAAGTCTTTTTCTAACATTAGTAATTGCAACCTCTATATCATGGCATCTCAAGTAGATTTGCTAAGCAATAAAACATGAGATTCAAATATAAGTACTATATTATCTTTCACTATTTTTTGAATATCTGTTGAAATAATTTTGCCTCATAGTGATCTATTTATAGATTATTTAATTATATATATATATATATATATATATATATATATATATATATATATATATATATATATATATATATATATATATATATATATATATATATCACTAAAATCAGTCAACAGTTAGACAATCTAAACATCAGTAACAATCTCAATCTGTTGTCAAGACAACCTCCACTGAACAGCATATATATTGTAGCCAATTGCCAATTCTGGCCATATCAGACATTACCAGCTTCTTAAATTAAAATATATATATCATTAATAGAAAAATGATAAATTTAACTTTATCATCTCTGTTCCTGTAATAATAACTGGTTTTTGATTTATTTAAATAATTTTTTTAATAAATCATAATAAGAATTATCAAACTTTTAAAAAAATAATTATGTGAATATTATTATAATATGATATAAATAGTTGTAAATAGAAGAGAAAAGTATTAAATAAACAATTATGTTGGTTCTCTCTTTTCAATAATTTGATCAATCACTTTTAATTTTGAAAACAAAAGTACTGAGATACATAATTTTATCTCTTCAGTAATTCAATAATTAATTTTACCTTTTAAAAGATGTTAAGAAAACTAAATGGTTAAACTTTATGGCTATAACATGATGCTTTTAGCAAAAAGAAAATAGGATTTTAACATTTTGTTAAATTTTGTTTTAACTAAGACAATTTATTTGTCTTTCCTTTTTATCTCTCTCCAAAGGAAAAAAAATATATAGTTAAATCAGTGTAATTAAAAGATTATCTTTGGGTAAAAAAAATAACTAAGGAGAAATTTCAAAAATTTGATTAAAATTTCTTTTATACAAAGACAGAGGGAAATGCCTTTTTCTAAAAATATACCCAATTTGTCAGGATTTAATTTTGTCAAGTTGAAATAAGATATAATAGGGTGGATATAGGATTGTTCCAAATACATAATATGGTGGAGATCAAAAATAAAGTAGATCTTACTGGTCTGTCAGGAACAGTCAATCTTGATTCAACTGATGGAGAAACAGAAGCAAAAACAGCTGTGAACAGCTCAGTGATAGTTTCAGTATTCTGAAGAAAGTCCCATCTTACTAGAAACAAAAAAATATTTTTTAAAAACCTAAGCATCATTAATCCTTATCATGTAACCTGTTCTCAAAAGAGATGGTAGAAAAAGAATAACCCTGAAATAATCTGAAAAACCTTGTGTCTTCATTCATTCAAGAGAATGAATGTCTATTCATTCAAGAGAATGATTGTCTATTTTCTGCTTGTTAAGTCTAACCTGAAAAACTATTAGATTAAAAAATGGTTAAATTCATTATATGTGAAAGCCTAACCTTCAAGTTATTACATAGAAAAGTAGAAAGAATTCACCATGTGTGAAACCTGAAAATATGAATAAATTTAACAATGTACAAGAAAATATGCTTTAATGGAGAAGCCTAAAAAACATGGATGAAAACACCTAAAAATTACAACTACCAAACAAAGACTCAAAAGAAAATAAAACCATCGTAATCTAATGTATTTTAATGTGCACATCATACCTACATTTGTACACATAGTTTTTAGAAAGTAATAATTAATGATACTGAATAATTTTATTAATATTTTTATTGAATCATTTTTTTGTTTTATTTTACTTCAAAATTTATTTGTATAGAACCATTACATTTTCATAAAAAAAGTGAAGGAGAGTTTAAGCTAATATATATTTTATTATTTTTAAAATGTTGTTTTGCAAATTTAATCATTGAAGAGAGAAACAATGTTGTTTAAAGTTAATGTTAGTTAACTAAATAAGTAAGAGCCTTCAACAACTTATTACTAGAATAAATATTTTGTTGACATATATTTAGTTTTAATTATATTATGTTTTTGTCAATTTTCTTAAATATTTATTAATAATTTATTAAATAATTGTTTAAAATTTATAGTTTTAGTGTCTTTATTTCTCCATCTATCTGTTTTATCAATTGACAGTGTGTGTAACTTGATTTTATAATAACATAGAGTTTTAAGGATTTTTAAATTATTTCAGTAAGACTACATCAAATATAGTAGAGTAAACATATACCTTTATATTTACTTTGTTCACAGTCACAATCCTAGAATCCTTGCTTTCTATTTTTGAGCAATAATGATTAGTTATATGGATGTAAAGGTTTGTGTTTGTGTTTGAACTTTCAGATAAGTCTCTGAATAGCCCAAAATAGCACAAGATATTGTTTTAAACTCCATGCAATGCATTTCCTTTTTTGTTTAGAGAAAATTTAGTTTACAATTGACCTATAGTAATGGTTGCATTTGACCAGAACATTCATGATGATTAGTATTTATCACAATCACAACATGATTTTTATGAAAAATATTGTAGCTCTTAAGTATCTGCATCCAGATGAGTGTGTTATATTTTGCCTAAATTTGGCAATGATTTGTAGTTAGCCCATTAATAATGTACCTCTTTTAGATCCAGTCCCAATGGTAGACTGTTAACTATTTATGTATAATGCTGAGCAATTTGTGTTTTATTAATAGTATAATTACTTTTATTTATGTGCAGTATGGATCTCATCATTTTATCCTTATAAATATATATTTTACCATTTATATTTATTCAATGATCATTGATATTTGTGACCTTTCTATGGGGATGATGATGACTTATTATCTCTCTAAATTACTTTCATTTTGTACCATTACAATATATATTACAAGATATATTATTGTCAGGCTCAAACTTAATCAAGTCCTGTTTTATCAATGAGTGGATTAAAATTTTAAATTTCATCAAACTGTAATATTGTTAAAATAAGTTGTTTAAATCAGTGATGTTTCTGATGTATATTAATTTATTGGAAGAGGACAGGCAAACGTAATGATTTTATCTCTCTAAGTCATTGTTTAATTAATATTTCATTTGTCTTCCAAGTTATGTGTGGGCATACTCACACACGATTTGGCAAACAAAACAATTTCAATATTTAACCTGAAAATATCCATATAATGTAAAATAGTTTAATATTTTTTTAAGTAAAAGAATACAATTATTTTAATATTTTACTGTTAAGCAATAGAAATAGAATTATTGTAAGTCAAACAATATAATTGGTAATTAAATCTATTTTTACTGCATTTTGATTTATTGAAAAAGATTTCAATTAATTGTACTCAACATCAAAAGATTAAGAATTGATATTTTTAGCATATATGTCTAATGACAATTAAAAAATCTGATTGTTTTATTGATTTACCATCAGCTCTTAATTAAAAAGTCTATAAATTAGCCAGAAAAATTTCGAAAAGATAGATTAATTCAAAAATTAACAAGATGATCATTTAACAGGCAAAACTCTTCATACATTATTGCCACTCAATGCAAGCCCAAATAATCAATGGATGCGAGATGGCTTTTGCATAAAATTCTCATGTAGTGCTTACTCATCCAATATCCCCACACTAGTTTTTGACTTGAGGCCTTCATCGGTGAGAAGCCTTGGATATTAGGATCTAATGCAACCTGATAGTCTGTGATGTAATTTTAATGGTCCACAAAAAAATTCAAACATTATTTAAATTCTCTAAAGCTCATTTAATAAAATTTTTAAATAAAAAATTAATTTTGTTAAAGCCATATTATTATATGTAAAATAGAACAAGAACATTATATTGCTAATTTATTTGTTATGACTTGAAAAATGTCTACCTCAAAGACATTTAATTAATCCTTACTTGATCTACCATATAGAAAAAATAACAAAATAAAAATAATGAATTCTGTGCAATTGACTAAGCATACTAAGCATCAATTTTTACTATGGTGCATCTCTATGTTAAAATTATTAATATATAAATAAATATATAGAAATATCATTATCAATGCTTGTATTAATTCATACTTTTAAACATTTTGTTAGTGGTATGCAGTATCTAAATGGTTGTCAACCACTAGTCTATACTACCTTGAAGTAAAAGATGGACTTATATTTCGAGTGATATTTTATTAACCTTTAAAAGTTTCTTTTTTGTAAGTAAAGATAGTCAATGTTTTTTTTATACTTTATATTGTAATGTGATAAAACTGGCTCTTGATTACTTCTTCATATGTTTGAAATATTTTCTCAAAAGCGTAAGGTTAAAAAATAAAAATTACCAAAATTTAAAATAGCAGCTAATTTTCTCCATTTCTTTAATTGTACCATTTTATTAGTTGGAAGTTTGATAATTAAACTATACTTGTATATATATTTTTTGATGATTTGAATACCAAATAATTCTTTTTCTCATTAATACTCTATCTGTGCTTTTGCATATTTTCTTTCTCCAATTCTCTAGCCGTATCCTAGCATTAATATAAAGTTTCATAATTAGAATATATTTATCTAATATTTACATTAAATAATTATCAACAGCAACATTGCAAAAAATATATTTTTTTTAAAATACAATCTACAATAATTTTAAATAAATTATTTTATATTTTTCATTTGATAATTTTTAAAATGGTTATAAAATTTTAGTATGTTACAATGTGCAAGTGAAAAATAAATATATAGTCCAAGTGAAATTTAATTAATTTAAAATATATTTACACAATAAAATTTTTTCTAGGATTACCAAAACTAGAACTATCATTACTTTATTATGAATTTCAATACATAGGTAAGAACATTTTCCAATGGTCATAATCTTTAAATTAGTGCTATACTTTTTTTGCATGTATGTGAAATTATTAGAAAGTATGTGACATTCAGATATATTTTTATATTGCAAATTACCAAAGCAAACATTCATAGTCTAAAATATTTTCCACTGATAAACAAATGAAATCATGAAATATTAATCAAAATTGATATATTTGTTAAATTATAAAGTAAAACACATAAAAAAAACTTTCATATTTTTATAATAATACAGGTAAATGGTAGTTGTGAGTTACACCCAATGTGGCCACTTGATGGTATTGTTTCTCTGCAAAAGCACAGAAATATGATGTTTATATGGCACAACTTACAACCTATTGAACAGTTCTGTTCATATTAGCCATTAGCAGTCCTATATGGTGTTGCACACTGTGCTTCACATCCCTATGGAAATATCACACCCTTCACATATTGCAACTGTAGGATGTGAGGGTGTTTGGAATTCAACTGCACATAAGTGTTTTATGTGCATTGTAAGTAACGATCTTATACTTCATCTAATGTACTATTACATACTAATAATTGTAAACCCATCATGCATTTCCATACACATCTTAGAAGGTGAAAACAATTGCAAAAAAGATGTGTCCCATAACCATTTCACATAAGTCATGCAAAAAGACATGTTTGTGGGAGAACAGCTACAAGAGTAATGAAATGGCTGTCATTGTACATTGTTTTGCAAAACATAATCTTTGTTTTCTCAGACTAGTGCATATATTGAATGATCCTTTGGATCATCAAAACTATCAATCCCCCTCCTCCCAGCTTGGTTTGCTCAGATTTTTGCATGTCTTGGCTGATACTTCAGATAGGTAAAACCATTGGACACACACATTCCAGTGCTACATACTGAAAGCTTGGTGGATCAGACTAGTGCGTGTATTGGCCAATCCTTTGAATCATCAAAATCATTGGGGACCCCCTGCACATTCCAGCACTACACACTGAAAGCTTGTTTTGCACTATGTGCTGAGATGTATAATGTAATTAAAAAATGTAATTTAGAAATTAATGTTGGTTTGTAATTTTTTTTAAATACTTTTAAAAATTGTTGGAGAACAAAAAGCAAAAAATTATTGGCCCAGTAACATTACATTTCATTATTTTTGCAAGAAACAATGTCATCAAATGGCTACACTGGGTGTAAGTCACAAGAACCAGATAAATATATGTTATAGCAAAACATAAATCTAACTTTGAATGGCTACGCCATTTATATTAAAAAAATATATAAAGAGCATAAGTTTAAACTAATGTTAATATTATCATTACTTAATTTATATGATATTTATTGAATTGTGTATTTTGGTTTAAATATATATATGCACTATTTTAAATCTTAAATGTTTAGCTTATATAAATGGTCTAACTACTAAATATAATTATGATTTTATCTAAATAACACTTTCCGATTAAATGTTTCGGTATTTAAAAAGTAATACAAGAGTTGATGTTTGCAAAGATATTTAATATTTGTTGTTTCTATCTTGTCATTATCTCAGTATAAAATGACCACTAAAGAAATTTATGGGGGTTTAACGCTATATACTGATTTATAGATTAATGTTTTGTTTGTTTTTCCAATAGTGCAACTTTTAAATCTGAAAAAACATGAATAGTAAGGATTTTACCAATCCATTAAAAAAAATCTTAAAGTATAATTAATTCTCTTTAGTTGAAAATAAAATAAATTTCAAAATTAGGTATTACAATGGATTATTACATTTTTATTATAAAATGAATATTCTGTATTACTGTTGAAAGGAATGTCATATCAGCAAAAAGAATAGAAAATACATATATTAAAATAATAGTTGTATTAATGATTAAATTTAGAAAGAAAACCAAAGATATTTATTTGTTAAACAAAGTTTCAAAAAACCATTTAGTTTTTAAAATGTATTATGTAGTAACATAAAATGTATAATCACTGTTAAACAATAAAATTACCTTCTTGATTTGTCTGTACTTTCAGGATATTTGACCAAACTGTTGATCCTGCCTGATTGCTTGCCTGAATTTGAAAATACCAAGTCATGTAGGGAAGAGAAGTTATTGTAAAAGAGTTTGTTGTTACATTAATATATTTAGAAGAATCACTTAAATTCTGTTTATATTTAACTGTATACCAATTAATATGACATGGCCACAAGTTTAGGGGTAGTTTCTAAAAAAATATTTAAAAAATAATTTTAATGATTTATAATAAAATATAAATGAACAAATTATCTTTCATAGAATAAATACTTTTGATATAACCTATCTTTTTCCAAATAGATTATCGACTTAAGCATGTATTTATTGCTAATGACAGAAGAAAAACCTGATCTTATTATAAAAAAGAGGGAGATATTTAGTTTTGAACTTAATAAATTATTACAGTTACAGCTTTTCACTAATTTTCAAATTATATCTTGCACTATTTCATTCTTGCTATTCTTATTTTTATTAAACCACAAACATCACATGATCACCATTTTTGATGCTTATACAAGCTGTTTATATAGATGCAAGCTCTCCATATAGTAGCACCACTCAGTGCAAGCCAGAATAATCATTGGATGCAGAAAGGTTTGTGAATAAAATCCCTATCTAGTACCTATTCATCTAATATCCCAGACTAGTTTCTAACTTGTGGCTCTCAGATCTTAGGCTCCTCATTTGTGGCATTTATCAGAAAGCTTGTTAAGAACTATTAGCATGCTCATTATATTAAATTTGTAATACAAGGTTCTTAAATTAAGTCACATGGTATATGACTTGGTTTTTTTACTATTGGAGTTTGGCTTTTCAGGCTTTGGCAATGTTATATTGCTAAGGCTATTAATATAGTGTAACTAAAGTTTGTTCAGACCCATATAGCCATTTAAGACATATAGATGTCTGAAAATTTCAGATTTTCTATTTAATAGTTAAGTATTAGATTTGCTGAGCTTGAGTTGGTATTTTAGATCTAGTGTCTGAATGTCCTAGCACTTCATTGAGAAGAGCCATTAGCTAGATACTGGTTTGGGATAGGGATAATTCTAGATAGAGACTTTAACTTTTTTATTATTATGCACACTTAAAGTGTGCAAGAAATTTCCAATTATAAACATCTGGTTTTTGCTTAAGATTAATAGAAATCTATTCAGTCTATGCTTATGCTTTTTACACAAACATTTTCATCCGACTTTCTACTTTCCATAAAGGTAAGTTTTATTTTGCCACAGTAAAAAATAAAAGTTTTATGATAATTTTTGTGATCAACTAAATTAATTTTTTTTTGTTTTTCTTTTAGTTTTTTTAATATCCAGGAAGTAACAAGCATTGTAAAAAGTACATCAGAAAAAATACAACTATTTTATCAATGTACTTTAAAGACAGCATTATTGGGGGCCGATAGTAAGTCTTTATTTTTATATATTTTATAATTATTATTTTATTTTTATATATTTTTTAATTATTATTTGAATTTACATTTGATAAAAAATATATAAAAAAAATTATTATTGAAACTAACATATACCTTAATCAAAAAAATAGATTGTCATTTTATAAATATTTATCATGAATTATCTGCATTTTTTGCTATGATGTGACCTTGGGTCCAGTATTTGAATTAGGTTATATGAGACAAAGATAAAAATATTTTGCAAATATTTTGACCCAATTAAATTTTACTATATTGACTTCTCAGCATTTTAATAATAATAAAATTACGCAAACGATAAAAGTAAAGATTTTGCTCATATACATATATAAACTTAGATTGATTATAGACTATTGCAATGTAAATTTCAAAGCTGCATATCAAATGCAGAGGTATGTTGCAGTTGATGAAGCTATTATTAAATTTGTGATCATAGTAACATGAAGCAATATGAGCTCTCAAAATCTATATAGATAGAATAAATAATACTATAGCACACTGACTCTAAACTACTGACTTATGTATCTCAAGCTTAATTCTATAATGAATTTATTTCATTCACATTTTATTTTTTATTTTATTTTGTATATAGTGACCATTTCAGTAATATTCTTATTACAAACTGTATTGAAGTCTAATTATTGATCAATATTAACTACTTGTTATTAGGGATGATATATTCATTGCAAACCCTTGTATGTAAATATATTTTGAAGGGCTACTAGGAAAAATGAAAAGTACTAATGTCTTTATTCTACCAAGTTTTCAAGTAATGGATTACCTTATGTATGTGTTATTATATATCAACATTTTTTAGAAATTTTATGATGAATTCAACTAACCTAACAAAAATATAATTTTAAGTTGTATGCCTGATAATTTTGAATTTATGAAATAATATGAAAATAATTATTAAAAATATGAACTTTTTTTTTTGTCAGCTTCATTACATTCTTTGATGTTTTGTATTTCAAATAATATATATTATGTCATTTTTGAGTAAAACAAACATATATTATGATAAACTTTGTGGCTCAACATAATTTTTTAAATATTCAATATGGCCACTTTACCAGTGAAAAGGTTAAATGCTTTCTCTTGAGGCATTTATTGGAAAAACATATTTATAGCTATTAGTCTGCTCATTATATAGGCATTGATTAGAATTTTAAATTAATAGATATTAAATTACTAATGAAAAATTATATGAGTTTTGTACACGGCTAATTTATTTATGATTTTCAATACTGTATAAAATAAATTTTAAAGCAGATCAAAAAGTCAAACCACTTTACTATCAATATTTATTTTATGTAAAATGTAAGAAAATAAGTTGGGTGGGGGGGGAACTAGAGTGTTATAAATATTTTACTTTATTAATATTATATTTCATCAAAAGATTTCTAAAATAATAAATCATAACACTTTTATTTTAAAGAAAAAAAATATTTTTTTTTCAAAAGTAACCTTTATTAGTTAAAAGATTACAAAAATTTTCAGGTACACTTATCCGTTGAAGATTACAAAGTGTTTAAGGTTACATGGTAAAACAATTATTGACCAGGTTTATATGTAGTGCATATGCTCGATAACAATTATATCCATAAAAGAGTTACTATAATTTTGATTAATGTGTATCTGTACATGGATAATAAACTCTTGACCTGCAGCCAAGTCATGTCAAGTACATTATATGTACCTCTTTTTTCCAATTAACAGTCCAAATGTGCAGGGATCACATTTAGTCTGCCTGCCCAAAATTGAAAAGCCAACTAGAGAAAAACTAACAAGTAACAAGCACAGATCTGCACTGCCCAAAACCAACCTATCAAGGGCACAACAGCCGACCAGAGCAAGAATGGCACTGAGACTTTGACCAGGTACCCTCCTGGCAGGTTTTCCAGGTAGCAGCAATAAATTGTCAACAGCATGCACCAATAAATCAAACCCCTAATGACTGCCACCACCAATGAAAAAAAATAAAATACAGACCTATGCCTGCAAAATTATTGCAGCAAAAACTCCATCAAAGCTACAAAATATGTCAGTGGCCCAAAGCAGACCAACCACCTTATAAATGCTCTAATTTGAAAGTTAACTAAGGAAATAAAAATAATAATCAACACTGCCCTAATAAGGAATCCATCAATGCAGTGCAGCAGCCTCTCAGGGCAAAGTTCAATGGAGGGCAGTGACCCTCACCTGGGCTTGGCAGTGATGTCCAACCACTACCACAAATGAACCAAGCCCCTCATGACCACCCCCACCACACATGAGGAAAACAAGAGGAGTGCAGACCCATGCCCACCAATGCAACAGTGGATTCATTGTAATCTGTAATCAAGCAAGATTTACTTGCACACCATGAGTACACACCATTTGTCCATATCACATTGCACACTGAGGTTAATAAAGCTGAAAGTATATAATCATTACCAACCTCCTGTATCTGCAAATGTTCACAATATCTGTTCAACTCATCCAACTATAAAGACTGCCAAGGTTTACTATGATTCTTATTTGTTGATACTAATTGGATTCTGCTTCTTTGGATTGAATTCTGGGTCTTGATTAGTAATCAAGGATTCATTTGTATAATCTGAAAGTTTGTTGTTAAACTTTGGAATATTCTCAATAATTGTTGAATTAAAAGAGGATTAATCATTTGTGGCTTCAATGTCTCTGTTTAGGTCTAAAACATTATTTGGACTAATTTTGCCTTTAAATCATTGTTTTGTAGCTCAGGAATCATTTCATTGTAATTCTGTGTTGATTTGAATATTTTTTTCATTTTTTGTGGTCCCTCAATCACACCGGAGGTTGGCTAATAACTTCTGTTGTGATCATCAGAGAAATTTGATTTTTGTGCAGGAAGATAGCTTAAGTCCTAATCTATAATGTTTAATTTTAAAATTGAGATCAAATTCAAACTCAAAATAATTTATTCACTCTGGACTGATTTGCCATATTCGGTAACTTCCGGTTTGACAGACGATATTGTAATTTTATTCCTATGAACAATTTATCACTGGGATTTTTTTTCCTTAGTTTATGATTAATTTTTGTATTTATAATGTTCCCTAGGCTGTTTTCTGTTTTCCTTGATTGTTTTTCAGTCATGGAAACTTGTTTAACATAATTAATATCTGATGCAAGGATGAAGTTCTTAAAACTATCTTTGTTAGCAATTTTATTTTCAATATTGTCAATGAAATTTGGTGTCCGAATGATTACTCTTTTTATTCCATCGATAAGATTAGGATTTATAGTGTCTTTATTCTTTTTAGAATAATTTGGTTTCATTTAAAAGTATTTTCCAAAGATTTATGTTACTCTAATGATTCTAAGAATTATTTAACCTAGCTTTTGCCTATTTCTAATGGCAGCCATTTACATAAAATGGAACAATATGTAATTTCAGTTATTCTTGAATGAAAACTGATTTAAAATTTCTTGTAAAGATGAAAAAACAATAAAACAGGTATTCACTTACATCTTAGTAACTTTTCTTTTATGAATTCGCAACTAGACTATAACCTTGGTGAATAAAACTGGGAGCCTGTAACAGTGTGGACCGGAGTCTAGGTTCCCTCTAGTGGACTTCAATTTTTTTTGTTTTTGAAATGTGCATTATTGTTTTCTTATATCACTGACTCAAATAATAATCTTATTTACTACTTTATATTAAAAAGTCAGAAAAATTGTATTATTGTTTGAACAATATTTGAGAAATGTTAATTATGTTTTATTAATAAGAACTACTCGTTTTACAAAAGAAAAAATTCAAATAAAAAGGAAAATATCTTTATCTGTGCAGTTAAAGTGTTCAATCTATTATATTAATTCTCCAAAAAAAAGTTAAAATTTCGATTTTAATACTGTATTTGTTACCAAAACAAATTCAAAGTACCATTTGTTTTTTTAAAAAAAAATAGAATAAAATTTAGCTTATTATTTAGAAAATATATAGAAATGAAAAACGTCTACATAAAAAACATGCTAATATTGAAAGAAAATAAAAGAGAATTGTTTATTAATAGATCATAAATATATTATTTGCTATAAGTTTTACCAAATTATATTTCTTATCTTATAATGTTATCATTCCCTAATAAATTTGAAAAGTCTTCATTAAAATAAAGCTTTTATCTACTAATGTTTTTGATAACTTCATTTATATTTTTAGAAATATAAATACATAATTCATTTATATGTCTATTAGCATATATGTCTTTGATTACAGTATTATTGATAGATTTTCTTGTCCATATAATATAACATGTAAATTTATTGTTTTATCTCCTTTTTAAATAGTCATTATTACTACTAATATGTTAGTATCATTATTATTGTTAACAAAATAAATTAATTAATTAAATGTATTGATTTTATTTGGATTAAAATAGCATTAAGTAATCATTTATTTAATTTTTGTTTTTTTTTATTGTATCAGTATACATGAATTGAATAATGTTTTGGCCACTTGAAAAAATATTTGTTTAAAGATGATGTTATAAAACATACGAAATAAAATTACCTGATAAAAAAATAAAAGCTATGAAATGATTAAATTAATAAAAAAATATGATAAATAGAATTTATAAAAATTATGTTTATGATTCAAAACTATCAATTATAATAATGGGACTTTACCATTTTATTTTATTCAGTTTTAGTAGCCCATGGGCAATAAATAGATTTTTGCCTATTACTGGAAATGGAATTCTATCATCCAGCACTTTAAGTTTTACTTACACTGGATGTTCTTTAGGTGATAAGTAAATAATAATTCCAAAAAAGTTTAGAAGCATATTGACTATTATATATTGCATATAATTTATTTCAATGTAATCTACAGTAAATAGTGTATATTACATTGCGTTTATGTTTTGTCACTTCTAAAAATATATTTTTTTGTTTTCTGAAAAAAAAAATCATTTGTATTAACAAAAAGTAACTTATATATCAGAAGTTATTTAAGCAATTAACAGCTATAATAATTCTTAAATTTTAAAATATCTAAAATTAAAAGGCAATTTACTTAAAAGTGGAGAGAAATCTTAAGTCTCTTTTACATAGGTTTTGGTAAAAAATGTCTGGCATAAAAAATAAAATGTCATTTGATAGAAAAGATTTAACAATTAATGACTTTGCTACTTATTTTTTCTCATAAATAATAAAAATATCCAAACCACTTTGAACACTTAAAACTTTTTATTTGTACATATATACATACACCTATGTTTCAACTGTCCTGCAGTCTTTTTCAGAGTCAATTTACTTTAATCATACATCTACACTTTGGCTCTCCTGCAGTCTTCATCAGAGGCAATTTACTTTAATCTTAGCTCTGACAAAGCCTGTAAGACTGTAGTTACCAATTTACTTTAATCTTAAGAGGTTAAAGTAAATTGGCTCTGACGAAAACTGTAGGACAGTTAAAATGTACTTGTATGTATATATGCACAAATAAAGAGTTTTGCTAAAAGGTGTTCAAAGTGGTTTGGATAAATTGCATTTATATAGTGATATTACAGCAAAATAAAGAAAAGGATGATTTTGGTAATATTTCTGAATAATAAAAATGATGAAACTTAGTTTTATAAAATTGGTGGCTTTAAAAAATAATCATAACTTTGGCAGTGACACAATATTGACTGAAAATATTTTGTTGGACAATTAATGTAGTCCTGAATTATGATATCAAATTACAGGTTTGAATTAATGAAATTGTGAATATTGCCATAATGGTAAACTAGCTTATATTTTACAAATAATAAGCATGATGTTAATTCATGTTATTAATCACATTTTAATATTTTTTGCAAAAAAAATTTTTATCATTCTTGGAAAATTAGTAAAGTATTACAATAGCAAAATCTAATTCAGGTGGTATTGAAAATAAATTTAAACCTACTTCAATGATGTGCATAGCTGAAAATATTTTGTAGAGATATGATTGTATAAAAAATAGTTTGGCTATATATCAAATAATCAAACAAAAAAGACATCATCATCATCATCATCATCATCATCATCATTATTATTATTATTATTATTATTATTATTATTATTATTATTATTATTATTATTATTATTATTATTATTATTATTATTGTTGTTGTTGTTGTTATTGTTGTTGTATTTAATACATTCATAATTGATGTTCTATATGTATAAATGTAAGAACAAGATTCATCACATGCTAAAACAAAATAGATTATCCATTATCTTAAATTTTAATATATTTATTATTAAAATTATGACACATTCAGCATGATGCATTTATTGATAGACTTCAATTAAATTTATTTTAATTTAAATCGTTCTCATTAAAATAGTTATTTTGATAAATATAATTAAAATGTCAGCAATTATTATTTAACGAATTACTTATAATGTGATGTAATTTTACTTTCTAATAAATAATTGGCATTTTAATCTTACCTATCATATATATATATATATATATAACATGTTATTTGATCAAGTACAAGAGCATATGAGTAACAATAGCATGAATGATTATATGTAACTACCTACCACTAGGTAGATCACTCATTCATGCACATCCAAATAGTTATATAATCACTCTACTATATTATTAAACATTTTATCATCTAAATCACTTATGTTGTTCGAATTACCTTCTCTCCACTTCCATACATTCATTTATACATATTCATTTTTATTAAATATGTAAATGGAGTTCAAAGCCCCATGTTAATGAGTTAATTATATGACATAATTTCTAGATTATATGATATAGGTTTAGTCAAGTACTGATGTGATAAAATGTAAGTCTGATTGTTTTCTCTGCTCTGATAATGGGCCAAACTTTAAATTAAATTCTCATGTACCATTATTATATGTTATTCGTTAGATGTTTGATCTGAAACTTATGGAATGGATTCGAATCCAGGTTGGTCCTTGACCTAAATCTCAGGCTTGACACAGTTTGAAGTACGTTTCATTGAGTTCCAACTTATGTTAGATGAATCAAGATGTTTTGACCAGTACAATATATACATCAATTATATATGCTCTTATTCAAACTTTTACTATCTTATAACTACTATATAATCAAGCTAACAATTAACTTTCGACTTATGCAATCAACATATATATATATATATATATATATATATCATTCCTAGCCACATTATAAATTCTAAAAATGGCATCTTGAGAAAGTTTATATTAAAACGAAAATCGATTAAACGATATTAAATTAAGTTCTACATCAATCAGTTATCTATCATTTTGTTTTATTTGTAATTTATGGATTGGTTAAGAATTTGTAATTTTTTGACAACATTGATGTATAATTTACTAAAAAATGAGTGTAAGAAATGGAATGATATATACAATAAACGTGATTTAAGACTTGAAATAAATATGATGATCAAATTAATTAAACAATAACAAACTTAATCAAAAAAGTAAAAATGCTATGTTTAACCTGCCAAGTCAATGAAATATTTCTTGAGCTCAGGTGTGACACAATCGGCGGTTTTGGTTGATATTCTGGTGCTGTTAACAAAAAAATACATATTATTTAATTCTTTATTTAATCAAACAAATGTATTTAATAAAATAAATAAAACGTTCATAATAAAATAACAATCAATGATAAGATATTGTTAATTGATAATTTTATCTATTCTAATGAGTGGTGTTTGTTTGTGAAATGCATGTATAGTGAGAAAGAATGATGGTCTGAGTTTCTATGATAGTGAATGTTTGTAATATATTGAGTTGGGATGATGAATACACTGATGAAAGAAAAAGAACTTGAAAATATTACCCAGTGCAATGAGTAGACATTATTGCATAAGTTGTTGAAAGTGGGAATAAACCATCCTTACCTATTTAATGAGAAAATAGTATAATAGAAAAACGTTAGGATAACAACACAGGCAATGACATTCAACTGCATGATAGTTCAGCAAAAGAGCATTGAGTAAAAATTGCTTTTGAAATACATAGAATATGCTGATTTTTGTACTGTTATATGGTTGTGAAACTGTAAAATTAAGATCAGATAGACACTGATAAAAATAAAACCAAACTTGAGAAAATAATAATAAATGTATATAATTATTTAAATTGTCAAAAATTACAAACATATAAACAGATTTCTTTTTTTAGCAACATATACATACAACGATTTGAGCATTAATACATATGACTTTTTTATGCTAATTCCGAAGTTTATAACATGTGAACATAAATGTATACGCATATGGGAACTGTGGAATATATATATATATATATATTAACCTCATAATTTGATGTATGTATATATTGATGTAACTTAAGATGATGCAATTTATTCTATAAGTTTAGACAATATAAAAATAATATACATTGTTAAATTGTCATGAACCTATGATACATAAATACCGATATATCTCTTCAAAGAAAAGTGATTTAAAGAATTCTATTCTTGGAAAATAAAGGTCAAAAAATCCTTTGGCAAAATTTACCATAATCCGGATTACATGGTGATAATGCAGATTTCCATTAATAGACTAATTTAATATAGTAGAATCAATAGATAATACAACAAACAATGTATATAAAAGATAATCCACTATTGAAACAGTGATTGTATTTTTCCTTAATATAGCAAAAACTTCTGAAACAGTAAATCATAGCATCTGATATATTTACATTAACACTCACAATTTTGTCTTTATAAAACGATTGTTTTATATAATTTAAATAAAGCGAATAGTATAATTAGAAAAAATATAAAAGTTACAATTTGTAATAATCAAAGATGATGAATAAAACGAGTATAGTATGCTGTTACTAGTTAATAATGAGATTTAAAAAGTCTTCTTCAATTGTATAAGTGCTAAAATAAAATGCTGTTCCATTATGACAAAAAATATACTTTCCTGAGGGGGGGGGGGGTATGTACATAAAACAATTTTTAGTTTTATTCAGATGCATAGTTGTTCTTTTCTAGTACATTAACATCCATGTTTTGGTTAGATATAACTCACTATATTTCTAGTAATAATTACTGAGTCACATCTAGTAAAGAGAAACGTTCAGAATAGGTTCAATCAAAACATTGGTGTTTTAATAATAAAAACATGAAACAACATAAATGTGTTTTTTAAAATCATTCTTAACATATACATCGATATATATATATATATATGTAATTATATAATTGAATATTTATAAATACAGTAATAAGATATATTTTAAAAATTAAACTACTTAGGACTGCTTTAGACTCTCCTTGTAGTCTTCGTCAACTAACACTTTGAAAGGCCAATCTTCTCACAATTCTGTAAACTTAATGTTTGCTGCCTGCCTGTTAATTAAGTGGATAAATTTTTAAAATATTTTTGATTACTGTATTTACAAATATTCAATTATATAATTACATATATTGCTTTGAAGAAATACAGACATCAATTTATAATATTATTACATTGATCATCTAATATGAATGTCAAATGTGATGATAATAGATAATGGCATTTTTAATTCCAAATTCTCAGTAAATAAAAGGTTAAGTTTTATTCAAACAGTATGCATGTGGGTTTCTTTGCATTTCATTTCAAGCAAATATTTCTGTACAAAAAAAAATACAAAAAAAAGTTTTTATTTACTAATTATAAAATCATTTCTTGGAAAAAAAATGGGATGTAAATCAGTTCATAACTGTTATCAACTCAGCAATAGAATTTTTGACTAAACTTTATTTTTATTAAATAAGATATTCTGGAATGAATTTGTATTACTAAAACAGTAATATTTTTCTTATTTTTTCTGTTTTTTTTTGTTTCTAATTATAATTAATTATCAGGGGGTTTTTTCCTGTGATTTTGAAAAACATGTATTGATAACATTTGTAATTAAACTTTTTTCCAATAAATTGAGATGGATTTACATAGAAATAAATGAAAGCAATTTAATTGTTGCTCAAATGTTCTGGATAAACTATAAAATGCTGTTGCTAAATTTGGATCAGAATATGTATGGAAATAGAATATGTTTTGTGTTTGCCAAATACAAGAACTAGAAAATTTACTGAAGATCATCTGGATCATGTAAATACACGATGAACGCTTAAATATTATAAAGAATATGTTATTATTTGAATATATGATGATTTCATACATATGTAGTTTAAATTATATCAGAATTAATTACTAAAAAACCTTGTAGTCCATCTCTGGACAAATGGCAATACCATGGAGAAGGAAATGATGTTTTTCAGCCTATACATAAAAAATAAGATTGCATGAAGAAGAAAGCTTAATTGCACCATCATAGCTCTATCATATATAAGTACATACATGTGCCTGTGCCCCTGCAGGACTAGTTTTACTGCAAAATCAATAATTATTAAAGACTCACATGGATAAAAATTTTCAGTTGAAAACTTGTCAAAAAGTGGATAGTAAGCATCAAATGACTAAAACCTCATCTATAGATTTGTTAAAAATTGGGAAATACAAGATCATCCTAAGTATTATTACAGTTGGACCATCCAATTGTCAGATGTTATTTTTGTATTTACCATTAGAAGATGAACAAAAACTAAAAGTAAGAATGATTATTTTATTACAATATTATATATTTTTTAAGTTGATTAACAATTAGCCCACATCATTTTTTTTTATATTAACTCTTCTACTCTAAATATTATATAGATTTTTTTTGCTTTAGAGGAATATGTATTTTTAAATATATTTTTGTGTATGTATTATTCAAATTTTTAATTGAGGAATTGGGATTTTGAGTGTTCCCTCTTCAGATTTTCAATGATATTTACGGGTGAAAAGTTGGAAGATGGAGAAGATTGAATCTTGTCCATTAAAGCTTGAAGATTTGCTGTTTTAACATAAACTGAGCACTCATTGTATACATGTGTAATGGTGATCTGAATCAACTGATGAGTTCTGTTTCAGCACTAAATATATATGGTGCGATCATTTATCTTTTTCACATGTATGTGACCATGTGCATTGGTTGTATTAGATGGAGTGTATAGCTTTGAAAAGAAATTCTGAGTTCAGAATTCTTCTAATTATATTATTCATGTATGTAATTCAACTTTCATGGTGCATATGAAGTAATAAAATATTTTTATATGCCTATATTTATCTAATTTATAAAATAATAAAAGAAAAAAGATAATGTAATTTATCATTACCTAGTGAGGCAGACCCTTTATCAAAGGCTATACCAATGATTGTTTGAGAGAATGTACAGGTAATTTACAAGTTACAATTACTGAAAGAAAACTATTTTGTTATGTATATTTTGCTTGATTCACTTTTTATTTCTGCATTTCACCAAGCTAATTGAGTAATGCAACATTATCATTGAGTTTCATTGCAGCCCCAAGCTGTGATTTCTGATAGAATATCTACCAAAAGATAGAAGTTTATTACTAGATTGCTAGCAGAACTGTTCTGAGTATTGAATAGTATAACAAGCCAGAACTATTAAATATTTTAGCAACATTAGGTATCATGGGTAATATTTATATGATAAATAGGAAACATTACTTCTGTGGAGTTAACATTATCAGCCATAGACTTTAAACTGATAATGTTCCTCAGTATTTTCTTTGTAGATTGAGTCAAACATAACCTTATTTACTTGGAGCTAGTTATCTTTGATACTTTAATGTTGTCTGATCATAGCATCATATAGGAAGTACCATTACATTAAGCACATCAACATGGTACATTTATCACCTCAATAGATTTTGATTAACTCTCTTATATACATTATTAACAGTAAACAAAATTTGATAGTAGTAAGGCGATGTTGCATAAAAAATGATGAATAAGTGGACAAAATTGTATAAAACTACAATGTTGAAAAATGTTAAAAATAATATGATAGAGTCATATTAATAAAACCAAATACTATAGGGATGAATGAGGGGTAGATAGGGCAAAGAACAATGAGGAGTTGCTGTTTGATTGAGGAGGGACTCAACATTTATTCATAGTTATATATAAAAAGATTTTTGTTAAAAAAACACTACTTTGTCAATAAATGACAAGAGCTATACCTAGAACGCAAGCTAAAATGTTAAAGCAGAAACACTGTTCTGTATGCAGGACAGACAAATGTCCCATGTATAATAATTATTGATGAAACATGCAAAAAAAACCTGAAATTTTAAACAAGCATGCAAATCAAACAGTGCTACTGCTGAGATTAATGGCACAAATGGAAAAGATGACTGGACAAATAGAAAACAAATACAATAAAGTGGTTGATGATAAATAAAATCCAAATGAAAAAAAATTTTGATAAAATGATTGAAATAATAAGAGCCAACAAGTGGGAGGAAATTCATAAAGAGGTGAAAAATAACAAAGATGCGTAGAATAATAAAATAAGCCAGTTATAAGAAGCAGTGGATATGGTAGATATATACAAAAATCAAAAATATCTAAACCTGGTGCAAGGAGAAATGATCTTAGTATCAAATAAAATCTGATCAATGATCAATGTTAAAGTGTGGTGTGCATGATTAAAAGGCTAGAGGTTGACTACACATATAATGGACAGATTGTGAAAAATGGCTATAACTTCTTCAAAAGAAAAAATAAATTGAAAAAATAATGAAGAAGAAAGAAATATGAACTTCCAACTATTAAGTTATATACTGGTATAGTAAATCAGTTCTTAAAAATGAGGATCTTTTCAAGCAATGCAGGTTTAGCACCTATTGAATATATAAGCAGCTTGGAAGGATATTTTAGTCTCGTACTATGGTATAAAATACAAACATAGAAATAGTCTATAGTAGTTTTCAGGGAATATCACAGGCATTGTGGGATTCATTGTTCATCAGCCTTAGAAATTGTGTAGAATCCAAACAGGCATCATTAAATTGTTATTGGAGTGAGAATTACCAAGAGGTATTGAGCAAAAGATATTCCTGAAAAATTGTCCATCTAGTGAGGCTTACACTTCATTTTTTAGAAACCCAGAGGAAAACAAAGGATTTAAAAGCTGATTCATTTTTAGAAAAAGAGTTTGTACACTTTTGAGGCATAGCTTTCCAAGTCATATTGAGAATATGTTGTTTGATACAGATAGGCATGCTATTAAACAGGTTGTGAAAGTGTTTAATGCTTTTAACAATAGCAAAACTGGAATGCAGAAAATGGGGGATTTAAATATATACCAAAACTGCATATAGGGGATAATGGTCTTTGAATAAATGTCATCAGGTTTGAAAAAAAAGTTACAACTATAGTATGAAGAAAGGCAAGTAGTGTCACAACAGAAAAAAGTAAAGGGTATTGCTGGTAATCTAATCAATCCAACAAGAACACATAATCAACAAAAATATTTTTTGTTTCATATCTGATCATGAGTCCCAATATTTAAAAGCATGACACAGTTACATTTTTGATACAGAATTGAAGAAAAAGCAAAGTAATAAGTAAGAGATCATCTTCTTAAAATTAGAGATGACTTTTAGCTGCTGAGTTGTATTTTTGTTGTCATGATAGTGCAATGTGTTATTGAAGTTGCATATTTCTGGATTGTACTTATCCAAAGATTAAGGTTCTAAATCTTGAAATTAGCCCCTAAGACTCAAATAAATCAGGGCTTATACAAGTATATATTGTGGTGTTTATCATAGGGAAAACTGTGTCATGGATCATAGATCACTATGTGTGATAAATTTCAAATAAACAAGGCTTCATTATGCCAAAAATTTGGTTTTATTATATTTTCTGGGTTCTATATTCCATATTTTGCTTAAAATGAGGTAGCATTTTAGTCTTCGTGCTGCATTGAGTACTTATGATCTGTGATTGAATTTTTGTATCTATCATAGTCTTGGAATTGATATTCATGCTTTTCAGTTGATGAAGGTCATCCCAAATCTAAGAAATAAATTATTCGTGAATGAAAAGACAAACTAATATAATAATTTTAAATGAGATCAAATTGATATTATAACAGTAGCTCATAAGTCTATGATAATGATAAAAATTGTTGAGCATAAAAAAAATTAAATATTTATGAATGTGAAATAGAATTATTCAAAGCAAACTTATGTTTCAATGCAGTTCTATGAAATTTTATTTTTCATGTTAGACAGCAATATTGCAGCCATGCATAGCTAGCTATAATCATGAAATACGAAAGTCAAATATGGTGATAATAAATAACAGCTTTTTTTAATTCTAAACCCTCAGTAAATAAAAAGTTTGATTTTATTTATGCATGTGTGTTTCTTCACATTTCATCCCAAAAAAACATTTCTGCACAAAAAAATTTAAGAAAAGAATTTTTGTTACTAATTATAAAATAAATTTTTGGAAAGAAAGTAAAACACAATTCATAAAATTTATCAGGTCCACAATAGAATATCTAACTAAATTTTATTTTTAAAAATGTTATATTCTGTATGAATTTACATTATTAAAAAAAAATTTTTTTTTCTGTTTTCCTTTTTTGTTTCCAATTATTATTATGCATCATCTGTTTCATTTCCTGGTATTGATAACATTTCTTATGAGTGGTTTAATTAAGCTGTTTTTTTAGTAAACCATATTGAAATCGGATTCAAATAGACCTGTATGGAAGCAGTTTGCTTGTTGTTCATAAAGACTAGATAACCTATAAGAGGTTGTCTGTGTAAATTTGTCTCAGAATACATTTCAAAGCAAAATGTTTTTGTGTTGGCAGAGAGTGTGGTCTAGCAGATTTATTGTAGTAAACCATCTGGACTATATATGTGTGTATTTACACACATTGAAAGTTGCAATATTATAAAGTGTTTTATTATTCAAATATACAATAGCTTCATACATACATGGGTTAATAATATCAGAATGAATTGCTTAAACCTCCTTTAGTTTTTTTTTGTCCATATAGCAGACCATGGATGAGGAAATGATGTTGTACAACCTGTACATAAAAAGAAGAAATGACCTAGCATGAAAAAAGCTTGTTTGTTCTATGTTATGAGTACATACATGTGCCTGATCCACAACCAGCAAAACTATGAGATTTCCACAAATCAATCATGGGAATGATTATTACAAAAGTACTACAAGTTATATTTTTAACTTATAAAGTCAATAACTATTAAAGAACCACATGGATAAAATTGTTCAGTGTAATCCAAGTCAAAAATTGTTTAGGAGTCATCATCTAATGCTTTGTTGACATTTATGAAATATAAAACTATCATTCTGAGGATTATTGCAGTTGAATGACAAAGTGTTAATTGTTACTATATAGCTACTTATTCGCTAGAAAAAGATAAACAAAAACTGAAGAGAATGTTTGTTTTATATGTTTCCTTTAATGTAAGGTTTATATTTATATTCTATTTTTGTATGTGTATGTATTATCTGATTTACTATTTGAGGAATTGTATAAAAGTCTTATTTGGTATCATTATTCATGTATGGAATTCAGCTTTGATAGGTAATCTGGGTTAATAAAATATTTACTTGTATGTGCATGTTTATCTAATTTATAAGATTAAAAAAAGAAATTAATGTAATTTATCGTTACTTAGTGATGCAGATATTTTGACAAGAATTGTATCGACCATTGTTTGAGAGAATGTAGAGGTAATTTACATTGTTACAATTACTGGAATAAAACTATTATTGTTATATATTTTTTTTGCTTTGTTCTCTTTTCATTGATGCATTTCATCAAGTTAATTGAGTCATGCAACATTACTGATGAGTTTCACGAACCCCAAAGCTACAAAAGTGTATAAGTTCAAATCTAGATAGCTAGTGGATTCATTCAGGATCTTTAATAAGAATAAATAAATATTTTAACGACCTTAGGTATCAAAACAGGCAAACCTCTCAATACAGTAGTGCCACTCATTGCAAGCCTGAGTAATCAATGGATGCCAGAAGGGTTGTGCATCATCCAATAATCCCAGATTCATTTCTGGCTTCTGGTCTTTGTCAGTGAGGAGCCTTGGCATCTGAGAGCACAGCACCTAGATCTCAGAATATAATGCAATGATCCAGCAGCCACTTTTTATTTCTATTTAACTATAAAACTATAAGAATAAAATTGAAAACACAATATTTTCAACCTAAGCTTATTAGCATATATACTCATATAGGTCAGAACTCAGTTCAGTACCCATTCATTTTTGTGTCTCCAGTTCTTTAATAACCATATCCATGACTATCCTACAAGCAGGATTGGTATTAAACTATTAAACATTACATGATGACCATTTCTTATGCTTAATCATAACTGTTACTAAAACAGGAAAAGCTCTCCATACAGTAATGCCACTTGGTGCATGCCAGAGTAATCAATGGATACCAGAAGTTGTGTGCATAAAATCTCTATCTAGTGCCTACACATCCAATATTCTGAGACTAATTTTTGTTTTTTGGTCTTTATCAGTGAGGGGCCTTGGATCTGGAGCACTGTACCTAAATCTTAGGATCTAATGCAACCCTCCAGCAGACACCTTTTATCTCTACTTAACTACAAAACTATGAGAACAAAATTGAAAATAATATTTTATCTAAGATCATTAGCTTATATAGTAATATAGATCCTAAGATGCAGCTACAGTGCTCAGAATCAAGGCTAAGCCAGAAGCTAGTCTATGGATATTGGATAAATAGGCACTAAATATGGATTTTATGCACAAGCCATATGGTATCCATTGATTACTCTGGTTTGCACTGAGTGACACTACTGTTTGGAGAGTTTTTCCTGTTTTAGTAACAGTTATGAGCAAGCATAAGAAATGGTGATCATGTGATGTTTGGTAGTTTAACACCAATCCTGCTTAGTATGATAGTGGTGGCTATAGTTATTAAAGAACCAAAGACACCAAAATGAATGGGTACTACTGAGTTCAGACTTATATGACTATATAAGCCAATAGTGTACATTGAAAATATTGTGTTTTCAATTTCATTCTCCTAGTTTTGTAGTTAAGTAGAGATAAAATATGGCTGCTGGAGGGTTGCATTAGATCCTAAGATCTAGGTACAGTGCTCTCAGATCCAAGGTTTTTCACTGATGAAGGCCAAAAGCCAGAAACTAGTCAGGGGATATTGGCTGAGTAGGCACTAGATAGGGATTTTATGCACAAACCTTCTGCCATACATTGATTACTCTGACTTGCATTGAGTGGCACTACTACATGGAGAGTTTTGCCTACTTTAATAACAGTTATGGGCAAGCATAAGAAATGGTGATCATATGATGTTTGGTGGTTTAACACCTTAGGTATCATGGATTATATTCATGTGAGGGTAGGTAATATTAATGTTATGGGGTTAATATTTTCTGTAACAGGCTTTAAACTGATAATGCCCATCAGTATGCTCATAATAGATAATGATTGGAACAGTAAATTAATATCCTATTTATTTGGAGCTAGTTAAATTTGCTATCCTAGTGTGATTTGATCATTTATATAAGATAATTTAAAGAAATAATCAAAAGCTCCAGAAATTATATCTAAACATCACATTAAGAAATATAAAGACTAGAATGACCACCTATTCTATAAGTTTTTGATGGTGTCAAGCATTTATTCATTGTTGTTATTAAAATATAAAATATTTAATGTGTATATTAACCTGATTTTATTTACAACACATTTATTCTTAAAAATTATTAATGAATACTTAGAGAGTAAAAGTCATGTCACATTTTAACAATCTATTAACGTTTACCTTTACAAAACTGATTTTTCATTAATATTGTGAGATTGCTAAATATCAGATCTCACTTTTTTTCTGCTTGATAAGCAATTATAATATCAGAATAATTTACATCACTTAAATCAGGTTAATTTACAAATTGTATATTCTACTTTATAGCAATATCAATGAGCGAATGTTTAAAATTATAAAGCTCATAGTACACGTGATCACTATATTTAATTACCTTTATTGACAAATGAATATTGTTTATACATAATTTTTAAAGATTCCGGTTTCTTCAATTCAAATTCCATAGACAAATGAATATTGTTTATACATAATTTTTAAAGATTCAGGTTTCTTCAATTCAAATTCCATATCATCATCATCAACCATTATCAATCCACTGCAGGATGAGGTCTCTCCAAGTTTAATCCATCTTCTATGATCTTTAGCTTATCTTTTCCACATCACTCCTGCACACTTTCTTATTTCATCCATCCATCTCACATGTGGTCTCTTTCTGGGTCATTTACAATCTTTTGGAATTCAGTTTAAAATTTTAATTGTCCATCTATTATCATCTCTTCTAGCAATATGTTCAGCCCAAGTCCACTTCAATCTTTTCATTTTTTCCATGAGATCAATAACACCTGTTTGTTCTCTTACCCATATGTTGCATTTTCGTATCTCTTCTTGTTACTCCCAACATACATCTCTCCATACTTCTTTGAGTGGTCTGAAGTTTCTGTATTGCACTTTTATTAAGTGTCCAAGTCTCAGATCCATAAGGAAAAACTGTAAAACACATTTATTAAAAACCTTTCTTTTCAAACACATAGGCATATTTATTTTTAGTATCAAGTTATTTCTACCAAAAGCACTCCAACCAAGTTTAATTCTATGATTAAATTCCTCCATTATGTTTCCATCTGCCCAAGGTATTTGTAACTGTTAAATTCTTTTAATTCATCATAATCAATCTTTATTTTCATATTTTGAGCAAATTGATTAAACATTACTTTAGTCTTTTTAACATTTATCTTTAGTCCTACTTTCCTACTTTTATCTGATAACTCCTGCAACATTTCCTGCAGCTCTGAAGCATTATTTGCAAAAACAACTGCATCATCTGTGAAATCTAAATAACTTAAATTCCATGTACTATAAGCTAAATGAAGTCATCTTTGCAAATATATATTTGTGAGATAAGTTGCATAACAATATTAAGACAAATAATTGAAGTCTATTTCTTATAAAGAAAAACATGAAGTTTTATTCTAAATTTTGAGTAAAAAATATCAACATATTACTTATACTTCAACTTCAAGGTAATTCTTTAGAACATAATACTCTTTCAATGAGATGACAATATATTTAAAATGATGAAATCAATTACAAAATTAAACTAAAAGGGAATACCTTTGGAAGAAGTAATTTAATATTAAAATGAAATATTTATATTTAATAGGTAAATTTTTAATAGATATGATTTGAAAATACTTTTTAATAGATCAAATACTGGGATACTTAACAGGAGACTAATACAGAGACTACAGATCAGTCAATATAGTATGGGGAGAACTATACTAAAATTAGCTAGAAGGAATTGAAAGTGAAATACTTGGTTGACAGAATATCAAATATCATTGACAAATTATTGAAATAATTCAGGGACTACGACGAAGCTAGGCGGAGTATTTGCTAGAAAAGTTGATGAATCGGCAGCCGTCTTAAAGTAACTTCTAGGAAATTGTAATACATCTAGAGACAGACTATATGTCAGATGGATTAGATATAATAAAATGTTTATTCAAATAAGGTAAAAAACCAAGTATTGGAGCAGAGAAACAAGATTAAAGACAGTGTCCTCCTTCATTCTACAATGGATCAAAAATGTTTTAAAATAATTATTTTAATGATGTATTGAAGATTTTTAGGAATATATATATATATATATATTCAGAAGTTTTATTTAATTTAAATTGCATTCAAACTAATTACCGTAAACCGTATTCCAATTAATAATAATTGTAAAAGCGTTAACGTTATTCAATAAATATTCTGAATAGATTCATCGAAATATTTTTTTTTCACATTTCTGCATCGAACTGTTAATATTATCATTGTTATAAATACTTGTTAAATTAATAGGAAGTGCGATCTTATACTTTTTAAAATAAATTTGAACATTCTTAACGCGGAATCCAGTTTTATTTAAAGAATATATATATATATAAAGATTAAAGCAACACATCTTTTAAATTAACAAAGCAAGGCACAGATTCCACATTAGATTTTTATAGAAAGATAATAAAACCAAGGACGCATTTTATTATTTTTATTATTTTTTGGATGGATAAGTTTTGAACAATTTTGTCACAATTTTATCCATTTGATAACAGTAGCTAGTTTCCTCATTAATAACTAATATTAAGTCAATATCTGAGTTGGCTATGGTCTGAATACCTGACAAAAAGTAAAAATAAAGTTGTTTTTTTTAACTGGTGTCAAATTCCAAGCCAATGTTCTATCTAGATATATCTATTTACGTGTCTGTCCATCTTTTTGTCTGCTTATTTATCTAATTATTAACCTAGATCTTCCTACTATCTATCGACCTATCTATTTGTCAATATATTTACCTATCCACCTTCCTACTACTACTTATTTATATATTCACTTGATCCCTTGAGTTGCTACTAGCCTCCATATTCTGCTACTATATCTACCTATCTCTCTCTCTCTCTATATATATATATATGTGTGTGTGTGTGTGTGTGTGTGTAAAGTATAAATTTAAAAAAAAATTATCCTTTTAATAAAGACAGGCAGCTAATATAAAAATCATGGAATTGTGGGAAGGTTAACTGTTGAAAGTGTTTGTTGACAAACATATGATGATGTGACGTGATGCACTGTGACTTCTTCTTATATGGAGTCAGGAATCTCTCAGCAACTATGTCCAGACAAACTTGTTAGCCATTTTATCTTCCCTTTCCTTTCCCCACCATACGTTTTCCTATAATCTACTCGACATTTCCACAACATAATCAAGTCCATGACCTTCATATCTAAACCCCCCTTATCTTTTCCCAAACCTAGTGTATAAACCAATAACCCACTTTCTGAATAATCATTTTCTTCATATTTATTTTTCTATAACGTCATTATTTGTACCCTTTCTGCTTCCAAGCATTTACATTAAATTAACAGATGCCTAATATTTCCTATGCCTTCCTTACACAACTTGCAAACTAAATCATCCATAGTTTTCCATTTATGTGTATAGTCCCTTGTTGCTAATAATTATGTTCAAAAAGACTAGAAGATAGTCGAAAGTACTCCTAAGTGTATAAAACATTTTAAAATTGTACTTTACATATATATGGTAACTGTGTTTATTAATATTCAATTACAAAATTATATATATAACTTTGAAGAAATATAGATATTTAATAAAAATATCACTATATATATATATATATAATAATTCAAACAAATATATTTAACACAGTATTCAAAATTAAATAATATATTCTTTACCAGAAGTACTTTCAATTGTTTCACTGACAATCTTTATCAACTGTTAATACAAACGTCCAAAAAATAAAAACTTGCATTACCCATCATTCAATCTATTCAAATTTCCCACAATTCTGTTGTCTTTATATTAGCCGATTGTTTATTCATCAAACCACCTCTATTCCTAGATATCATCATTGCCTCTTTAATTTTACGTTTTTCACTACACCTTTCAATTTGAATAATTTTTATATCTCTATTATTAAATTTAAAACCATAATTACATGTTTTATTATGATCAAATATAATTGATGGAGTATTCATATTTACTGAAGATATATTTTCTTTCTGTACACGTTTATATAATGTCTTATGATCATTATATCGTTTTTGTAATGTACATTTGGATTCCCCTATATATTTTATTCCACAACCACATTCCAACATATATATAACAGAACTTAATTCAAACTTAGAAATCTTGGCTTTGGAGTTATTTATCATATCATTTATATTATTTGAAGAGAAAAAGAAATTCTACACAAACCACTAAAAAGTTTATAAATTAATTTAGCTTGTTGATTAGATATAAAAGGAATAGAAATCCATTTATCACTTTTTAATTTACTTAATATTTTCTTATTATTACTCTTATTTTGATTATATTTTGTAATTGTATTATAAATAATATTCCTTCCATAACCAACATTCAACATATCAGTAATATATACATTAATATTTTCAATTTTATCACTAATAAATTTGCACAAATAATCATTTCTAAATAAAAATGACTTCAAACCAGCTAATTTATGACTCATATGAACTTTAGAATTATATGGAATATAACCCCTAATTTCCACAGGCTTTAAAATCATATTATAATCAAACACATTATTATTTCTTTTAATAAATATATCTAAAAACTTTATAGAATCTTCCTTCTCTTCATTTAACACCCATTTTACATTATTAATCATATTTAACTCATTAAACAAATTAACTATTATTTCATTATGTGCACATATAAATACATCATCAACATATCTACAATATACTTTAATTCCTTTATATTTTATCTGAGACAATATCTTAACCTCATAATTAGAAATAAAAAAATTACAAAGCTGTGATACCACCGGAAGACCCATTAGCCAACCAAAATTCATTTTATAAAAGCAATCATTAAACCTAACATATATATTATCATTCACAAATCTTAATATTTTAACAATAAAATTCCTAATATTATTATCTATAGATTTTAAAAACAAAGCTCTTTAAAATATTAAGATTTGTGAATGATAATATATATGTTAGGTTTAATGATTGCTTTTATAAAATGAATTTTGGTTGGCCAATGGGTCTTCCGGTGGTATCACAGCTTTGTAATTTTTTTATTTCTAATTATGAGGTTAAGATATTGTCTCAGATAAAATATAAAGGAATTAAAGTATATTGTAGATATGTTGATGATGTATTTATATGTGCACATAATGAAATAATAGTTAATTTGTTTAATGAGTTAAATATGATTAATAATGTAAAATGGGTGTTAAATGAAGAGAAGGAAGATTCTATAAAGTTTTTAGATATATTTATTAAAAGAAATAATAATGTGTTTGATTATAATATGATTTTAAAGCCTGTGGAAATTAGGGGTTATATTCCATATAATTCTAAAGTTCATATGAGTCATAAATTAGCTGGTTTGAGGTCATTTTTATTTAGAAATGATTATTTGTGCAAATTTATTAGTGATAAAATTGAAAATATTAATGTATATATTACTGATATGTTGAATGTTGGTTATGGAAGGAATATTATTTATAATACAATTACAAAATATAATCAAAATAAGAGTAATAATAAGAAAATATTAAGTAAATTAAAAAGTGATAAATGGATTTCTATTCCTTTTATATCTAATCAACAAGCTAAATTAATTTATAAACTTTTTAGTGGTTTGTGTAGAATTCCTTTTTTCTCTTCAAATAATATAAATGATATGATAAATAACTCCAAAGCCAAGATTTCTAAGTTTGAATTAAGTTCTGTTATATATATGTTGGAATGTGGTTGTGGAATAAAATATATAGGGGAATCCAAATGTACATTACAAAAACGATATAATGATCATAAGACATTATATAAACGTGTACAGAAAGAAAATATATCTTCGGTAAATATGAATACTCCATCAATTATATTTGATCATAATAAAACATGTAATTATGGTTTTAAATTTAATAATAGAGATATAAAAATTATTCAAATTGAAAGGTGTAGTGAAAAACGTAAAATTAAAGAGGCAATGATGATATCTAGGAATAGAGGTGGTTTGATGAATAAACAATCGGCTAATATAAAGACAACAGAATTGTGGGAAATTTGAATAGATTGAATGATGGGTAATGCAAGTTTTTATTTTTTGTACGTTTGTATTAACAGTTGATAAAGATTGTCAGTGAAACAATTGAAAGTACTTCTGGTAAAGAATATATTATTTAATTTTGAATACTGTGTTAAATATATTTGTTTGAATTATTATTATATAATTTAAAAATACAGACATTTAATGGTTGTAGTTATATATATATATATATATATATATATATATATAGTAATCTAAGAAAGAGAAAATGAGAAAAATGTCACTGACCAAGTCCCCAAGGTAAAACATATTTTGATGGCTAACATTTGACAAAGCTATGATCAATGGGTTTATAACATATGCCGCATTAGAAGGATATTTTGGGAAAGCATTATAATAAAAATATCAAGTAATCCTATAAAGAAATCAAAAGGAGGAGAAATCTCAACTTACTCTAGCACAAGTATTCAAATTTCTTTCTTCTACCAAAATCTAATACAACTATCGTTTTTCTTATGCATCTCCTAAAGATCTTCTAGGCATTTCATTGCTTTGATCAGATAAAACATCATTGAATTCTTATAAATTTTAAATGTCTCTTTTAATCTATGCCACTTAAGATCCATTTTTGAATGTAAAATTTTAATTTTCAAATAAAATAATAAATTTAATAATATGGTCCATTAAATTAAACCAGGGTATCTCAGGATCAAATGATGCATACATTATTTTTGACTCTTTAGATTTATTTCATGTTGAATGAAATCTTAGTTAATATAAATAAAATAAATAAGACATACACTTGCCCTAAGCTAATGTCTTATCATAATTATGATAATAATAATAATAGTATTAACTTAAATAAAATATAATATGAACTCTTAGTTTTAGAATAATATAAAGAATAATCTAGAATTATACTCAGATATTAAGTATGGGTAAGGGATTTTGTATCCACACCAAACATCTTACAATAAATATATATAAACGCCTTCTAAATATAAATGAGGTTCTTGTGGAATTAAATCTTATCATAAAATAATAAATATGAACTTCTAATATAAAAATGATTTAAAATAAACATGTAAAGTGTTTCGAAATAAGCAAATGGTATTAATTAAAATGATCCGCATTGACAAAATAAATTGTAATTGTTTATTAAACAAATATACACTTCTTAGAAGTTATATTAATGTTTAAATAATTAAATAAAGTGGCTCTTATTAATTTTAATGTCATGTACACTTTCAGAAAATATTTAAAATAATTGTATACTATTTTATAAGCATTTAAATTTTACTCATTATGTGAAATTATTTTTATTTCATAAGAGGGATAATGTGAAGAAACCTCTATGAGAATTTCTTAAATAATAACAACAAATATTTATTTACAGAAAGATAAAACAAAATTACAAATAATTCATATCACATAGTCAAAAAGTTTTCATATTTTTTTTCCTTCTTCAAAATTTAACAGAGAAATCAAAATTTACATCTTTTATGAAGAAAATAAATTCCATTAGATTAAACAAAAATAATCCACCATATTATAATAATTTTCTATTATTTATTTAATTCAAATTTCTTATTTACCTTCATATAAATAGTGTCCCTTTTATGAATATTTAGCATACTCAATAATAATAATAATAATAATAATAATAATAATAATAATAATAATAATAATAATAATAATAATAATAATAATAATAATAATAATAATAATAATAATAATAATAATAATAATAATAATAATAATAATAATAATAATAATAATAATAATAATACTTTACTAATCTATTGATGAAGAAATTATAAGATAGATGTATATTTTCAATTTATGTCTAAAATAAACTCAAAAATATTAAATTAATTATTTATCATACTTAATCCTGATAATTAGCAAATCTCCAATATAGGACTTACATATTTATAATATATTATCTACATTTTAAGCCAACCAAGAATGCTATAGAGGTAAGAAAGAATTCCTCAATATATCAATCAAACCACTAAAAATGTCAGATAAAGTCATGGTAAAATCTTATGCATGCTTTATTAAACATACTATAAACTACAAATAAAATCCATCTTCAATAATAATAAAGTAGGGAAAAATAGAAGTATGATGGCATAAAATGTAAGACACATCTACTTTTGAGGGATAATAAAGGACCTAAAACTTTATCACTAGTCAGCAAAAATAATGAGAATGTACATCAGAGACAAAGATAGTAAAAAGGAATTGCCTTAAATATGGAGAAAGTCTAAGCTACAAATTTTAACAATATATGCTATGAACATACAAATACTAGCAAGACAGCAAATAAAAAAGATAATCAATTCTACCATCAATTTTAAAAGATAACCTAGCATATTAATGATGAAGACTAACATCACTATTATTTAATAAAGTGGCATATAAAAGCACTCCCAAAATAGAGAAAGAATACATCTAATATCTCTAACAAAAATATAACAGCTAACAAATATGAAATATGATAAATAACTTAATTAATGCCAAATATGGCTCTATTAACATTAGGCAAGAAATAATCATACAAATATACTCTACTTATTCATCTTACAGTATAACAATATACCTACATAAATAAATTATTCATATTTAAAAAGGGAGACTCATACTACTTATAAAACATTTAAATATGATAAAATACTATTCTGAGAACTTGACTCTCTAATATTTCAAAATATAGCATTAACATAAAAACAATATGTACATAAATGAAATATAGTATAAAAATTATAATACAAATAAATTTAAACTTTTGTTATCAAATAAATTAAATAATGTCATTCTGCATCTTTCTTGAATTATTCTCCATTGAACTTTAACATGAAGATGAATGTTGGTAACAACATCTTGTGGACAGTGAATATCTCCATATATAAGACAGTATAACTAAGATATTAAAATGTAAAATATAATTATGCAATATTGAATGCATTTCTTTTTAATAACCTTAGTAAATATTAAATAAGTCTGTTAACAAATATATGAGAAAATTTATTGTCATTCATTAAATATCCTCAATAAGATTTCAAATCATTCTACTAGAAAGAATACATAAAATTTGTAACTATTCATTAAATAGATTCACAGGTTTAAATTATAATAAATGTTCATAATTCTACCATAAATATATCTTAAGATCTTGACTGAAGTATTTAAAATTAAGCCATTATACATATTATTTAAATTTGTAATAGTAATGAATATATTGGCTAATAAAATACTTTTTGTAAATAACATTTATCAAATATTATTAAATATTTGTAGGAGAAAATATCCAATTCAAATATGATGTGACTTTAGCAGTCTACATAGGAATTCACATAGAAAAAAAATAACTTGTAAATTTTAAACATTATAACCGGCATTTATAAATCTTTAAATGCATAAAAAATATTTAAATTTATTAAATATAATATTATTTTTCAGGTAAATTTATATTTCCAAATTTTTTATTATATGAAGCATTGTTAAATTTCTATATATTATTTACTAACATTTTCTTGTAAATTGATTTTCTTTATTACCCCACCTGAAGAAAATGATTTCTTTCCTCTTTTAGGAAAAAAAATAAAAATAGTCATAATAAGTAGTTTTCTTATGATGTTTTTCAAATAATAATAGGATGTCTTTATTAGGATGCAGCACAATAAATTATTTTATTGAGTATACATTATTATCAGTTTATTTTTTAACTTTTATAGAATATATTTACTATATCAGTAATATCATTACTATCTTGAATAAAAGTCTATTTACTCAGGTAAATATACTTAAACAATTTGACATAAATTAATATTTTCAAGAAAATAGCAAGAAATTATCAATATTTTCTGTAATGTTTTTGTCTGTAAGATGATTAAATATTCCATGAGAACTCTATTCATAACCCAGATGTTCCATTGAACTTTAAAATAGACAATTGTTTTCAAGTCTTGATAATGGTAATAATAATAACTTTTGAAAAATTTCAGTTTCTTTGCTGTTTCAATTCAGATAATTGTGACTAAATAGTTGTAATTCAGCCTAACATACTGAGCTTAAAAATAATCAAAGTTGGACAAAATTACACTTTTAAAATTTAAAATATGACTGTTAATATTAAATAATACAATAAAAAGATGCCTTGAGGAATGAATAAGTATTGAGAGAGAAAGTGAGAGTCAGATCAGGTATCTGTGTCACTTTATTTATACTATTGGTTATATGACCATTTACCAGACTATTTATTAAACTTTTAATTTACAATTTCTTCTGAGATTAGTTTGAATCTTTAACCTATTTATCATTAGTGAAAGTTGTTAATCAGAAATTTATCTAATTAATATTCCATTTTACAATAAATCAATTATTTTAGACACTTGAAATTGATTAAAAATAGAAAACTTCCTGGTACAAAACAGAAAGAACCAATTAATCTATGACAGGGTAAAAATAAAAATATTAAATAACTAACATTTGTAGTACATTTTAATAAAAATAAATATTAATACAATTGAATATGATTATTTATTACTAGTTTTCAATTTAAATAAATATCTCAGAATAGATTTTAAAATACTATTTTTGAAAAAAATTTAAATATAAATAACATTAAATAAGTATAATATTTATTCATTTATATACTATTCATTTATAGATTTTAAAATACTATTTTTGAGAATATCTTAAATATAAACAATATTAAATGAGTATAATATTTAAATAAGTATAATAATGTATACAATATTGATTTATAGATTTTAAAATACTATTTTTGAGAATATTTTAAATATAAATAATATTAAATTCATATAATATTTATTCATGTATACAATATTCATTTATTCACTATTTTAAAATTGTAACTTTAATTACTAGCTTTATTAAATTATTTTTTAATTAAGTGAATTTAAAATATTTAAGTAGAATATTATATGTTAACATTAAAATAAATTAAAATATTATAGCTTCAATTTAAAAAACAGCAAACCAAAATGTAGGATCTGAACCTGTTTTCTTATCTTTAAAATTAATAAAAACTTTTGAAGCATGTTAACTATTAAACTACCACTAAATTACTATTATTTATGTAAAATATCATTATTTTATTGTTGACCTTACCAGTTGTTTAATAAATTTTCAGATGTTTAACATGTTAAACATTTATTTAAATTATACTGTTATTATTTAAGCTGTACAAAAATTATTTTACATATGTATAATATAGCAAATGTTTTGTAAAACTGTGGCAATATAAAGTATTAGCAATAATTTATTCACAATGTCATGGCACAAAAAATTTAAGTTAATGTTTAGCTTCTGCTGAGGCTAAAGGTTATAATATATATATATATACACACACCTGGGTCTCATTTTATGCGGTAGATAGGTTCCACAGAAAACCCGCATTAAAAAAATTGCACAAAAATAGACTCAACTTACCTTGAAAAAAGAGGGATAGGGTCTGTAATTTTCAGAATTTGCATAAAAGCAAGCAACAAGAAAAAAATACTTTAAAATTTCCATTAAAAAATAGGAAATAAAGTATGACTAATAAAAAATATCAAATATTTTAAAAAAATTGGTACAAGACAAACTTTTTTTACTTTTTTTATTAACTACAGTATTTAATTTGACATTTTTTCATACGTATTTTAATCAATCATTATCGCTATTTTTGAATGTGTGGTTTGTTTGTAAACTGGTAAGAAATAAGATTCATCTATGTGATGTGATGTAGCTTCTTCTTCAATGAAGTCAAGAATCTCTCAGCAATTATGCCCAGAAAAACTTGTTAGCCACTTTATTTTCCATTCCCCACTCTAATTTTTACCATATTCTGCTCATCCCATTTACACAACTAGTGCCAATTTCAGTCTTGTGCTGTGTTAATGGTTTTCTGTTAACAACTGATTTTTACTACTGAAATAAAATTTAAATGTTCATATTTTGTTTCTATATTTAAAAAATGAGAATGCAATCAAAACTAAAAGATTATACATTATCATTAAAAATATTATTTTCAGTTTATAAAATCAATAAATTCTTCATTATTTATTTTAAAAATCTACATTATTTATTTCTGTTATACCTAACAAAATACATTTTAAAAGTTTAAAATTTTTTAATATTTTTTGTGATATTTTTATATGTAAGTATAAATCTATTATTATGTACTCATTAGTATAAGTAGGTTATTTAGTCTAAATATAGCTTCTAACCATATTCATGTTAGCTGCTAATATAGCATTATATTTTTGAAAAAAAAAGTATTTCAAGTCAAAATAAGTTATAAATAATTTAAATTTCTTGATATCTAATAAATATGCAAGATATTAAAAATATTAAGAAGAAACATGAATCACATAACTTCAAAATCACATTAAAATAATCCGCATAAAATGAGACCCAGATGTATATATCAACATAAATATTTCCATGGATCACTATTATAACAAAGAATAGAAATGAGGAGATAATATCCATGTAAATAGAAAGATAACCTTTAACCTCTTACATTCAACATGTTATACCCAACATATTACAGCATTTATATACATTTACATCTAAATACTTTAAGATACCATCATTTTCAAACTCAATAGTATAAAATGTTTGTTAAATCATTGAATATAAAGGGTTTTATACATCTGTCATCGAATGTTCCTTTGAATTATAAAATGGCTGGATTTAAATGTTTTTTTATATTGTAATTTGCATCTTTGTAAATTTGAGGCAGATAGGAAAGATAATATTGATATAAAAAGACTATATTACACAGACAATTGTGTTTGTTTTATCAGAATTTAAAGTTCAAACATAAAGTGGATATAAATAATAAAGTAGTCAAAAAGTGGTTTTATTTAGCTTATGTGCCAACTATAAGTAAGAAATTAAAAAATATTGTCAGTGAAGATTATAATGTAGGATTCCATTCTCCCTTGTGTTTGAATAGATTAATAAACAATTCAAAGAATAATGTAGAAAAAACAAATATGTATGATGTGGTTTATTCCATTACTTGCAAAGAAAGTGATTGTAATGCTGTTTATTGCAGGGAAACGAAGGCGAATGTTTTAATGTGATTGCAACATCATATTTATCAGTACAAAAAATATAAAAGTTATTTGCAGGTTAATTCTGTTTTTTTCAAATCATGAAAGTAATTGTGGTCATGAATTTTATCCTCAAAATATTACTACTGTGTGCAATGAGTCAAATGATCAGAAAAGGAAATTGAAAGAGACTTGGTTTATTGCAAAGTTTAAAAATGTTATTAATCAGTGTAACACTAGTGATCCACTGAGCATGCACTGGAATATTAAATGTTCAGTTCCAGTATGTCGCCATGATTCTGGTATACAGTACTGAAAGTGCTTGGCTAATTGTTGTTTATAATTAATGTTTTTGTGCTCTGCTTATCATTCTTTATTCATATAGAATAATTTTGTAATAATAGATAAAAAGAAGTTTAAAGCCTTGAATATTATTTTATTTTGATTACTGCCATTAATAAACTGAATGCATGTCCTGAGAAAAAGCTAAAAATCGGTCTAGATTATAGCCCATTTATTAAAACATTTTGCATCATGTATTCCTGATGAGACAGTAAAAATGGTTTATGGAATGTGTCTCTTGTACTTTTGTAATTGTGATCTAATGTTTCTGATTCATTTTTTCACTGACAATCACATTTTCATAGAAATCTTTGAGAAACATATTTTTTTTTTATCAATGGTTTACAAATCAACAAGTTGACACCAACTTTCTTGAAATAGAAATGACTAGCATTCTGACATCACAAATTCTAAATCACAAACATTAGATTTATTTTTAAATTTCTTCTTAAAAAACTGAACAAAAATAATAATAAAATTCAATCAATCAACAACACAAGTTTGATTTTTAAATTTCTTTATCAAAAAAAAAAAAAAAAGATTATAACATTATAAATGAAGAATACAAAGTTTCTTTTTACATTAATTTCAAAACAATAAACAATGTATTTATTTATTATAATGCAAATGTTTCATTTTTATATTTTACTTTCTCTTGAATTTTTTTAATGTAAATACATATATATTACGTATAGTTTAAATTTATCAATTAGTTATTTTAGTATTCTCAATGCATTATTTTAACAAATCACTAAACTTAAAATTGAATGTAGGTACCTGGTTTTATCAGCATCTTAATATCTATATATTCCAGAATTTAAAATTACCTAAATTCAACAAATGTTTGCTGACAAAATATATTGTAGATAAATGTCACATTTATTGACATTTAGATATTGTCATACATCTATGGGTAAGAAGCCTGTGATTTATATTTTTAAAAATGTCAACTTTGAATTTTGATCTGTTTCTTATGAGATTTCAGTGATGGAGATATTGTGCAATTTTTGATTTCACTCAATTTCCATAATAACTTCTAAACATTGGTGTAATGTTATATATATATATTGTACCGGTCAAAACAGTATGCTCACTTAACAAGATTCAAATCCTAAGCAAAAGTATATCGAATCCAATCATGCTCGAGATACACAGATCAGGAGCAATCCTGAATTTTAACCTTTTTGCCTATTCTTTGAATCTCTGACTCAATGAACAACAATCCTGATGATACAGTACAATTATTTTAATTCTGGGCCCGGAATCAAAGCAGTAGAGCATAAGATCAGACTGATGATGATGATTGAGATAAGAGTAGCCCAGGAATTACATTTATTACAGTTATATTTATTAATGCCAAGTTATTAGCTAAAAAAAATAGTTCTAAATAATAATTAGAAAATAATAATTCAACAACAAACTAGGATTTACATGAAATATATATTTAATAAAATATTAAACAAACGCATATATATATATATATATATATATATATATCTTGGGATTTGTTTTTATAAAATCCCCTTTACATTAATTATTTAAAGAATATAATTTTATGGAGTGGATTATAACTTGTGCGGAGTTAATATGCCAATTTAATAACATTTTACTAACAGAACGTTGTAGCTCTCTAAAATAAATATAAAAGATCTTGACAGGTTTAGTACTCACTGATTTGATAAAGAGACAATTATACACTTTTAATCATTTATCTATCTTATGAAAATCATTATATATACTTTTATTGGCATTGTTTGAAAAGATGTCTTTGGAACTTATAAATAGGAAACAAACACTGTGCTACATTTACTAGAATACATGATACAATCATTAATGTAAATTGATTTACATCTATGGGAATCGATTAGTATTTTAAAAGAAAGCAGTTTTAAGATCAACATACTGATAATTAGCAAATTGGCACATTTCATGAATGGGTCATTATTTCCTACACCTAATGAAAGATCAAACAGGCATAAATCCATTAACTAAAACAATAACGATGCTAGCATATCATTAAAGAAATACGGATCTTATGGTGGCTTGAAAACTTCATCATTTTAAGATATTTGATAATGAATGAGGAGTGATACGTCTGCCATTTTGATGAAACAGTATCGATGGAGAGATTTAGTTTGAAGGCCAGAGCACAATAAAAACTCTATAAACATCGCATTCCACAGGGAGTAGCATATACCCCTGATTACGAAAATTTTGAGAAGTAGTAGCAGGTGAGATTTGGATTTTCTGAAGTCTCCAATAACAAAGCAATAAGAAAATATATGTGGAAGTACCATAAGAGAAAGGAAAGGTTGGCCAGCAGCGTTATACATGTACAATAACTTAATATACTTTATTCAAAAGCCTGTAAATGGTTTGACTCCTGCGTAATGATATATTTAAATAAAGAATCATTCAGAAAATTATACTAGAAAATAACTCTTTAACTAAAACATTAAACTAACAAAATTTTATATTTAATTTTGATTCCCATATATGTATTAACTGATAGAATTAGCCCTTCAAACAACAGCAAGAAGGAATGAATTAATTATGTGAAGGTTCACGAACTTTTAAATTGGAAATTTAAAGACAAATTTAAATAAGAAAGTAAAATATGCATCCACAATAAAATATTTTAGATAAAAAAATGTGAATAAAAAATTTAAATATAAAACCAATCTAGTGAGCACTTTCAGTTTTAAATAAACAAAACTTTATTAATAAATTTAATTAAAGCTCTTTCCCCATTGAACAAAGAAAATAAACCCTTATTAAACTCGGAAAGTTAATTGATATTGGCATATTAATTAAAATAAATTATATATACATTCAACAAAATAAGTTAAATATTTAATTGAGCCACAGGAAGCTATATAACATAAATTAATTAAGCATGAAAGTTAAATTAAAATTCATTATATTAGTAAGGGATTACAGAGAGAGAATTTCAGAGCATAATTAATAGAGATTTATGAATTAATACACGAATAAAATGTAAGATTTTCATTATATCTTAGATAAACAAATTATTTAAGGACTTTATACTAAAAGTAGTTCCACATTAAAGGTTACCTAAGAATAGCAGCATAGTAGCAGGCAGTCATCTTGTATGGCTGGTCAAATGGATGGAACTTGACGGTGTCAGATAGACAGTCTTCTGAGAGGCTTGGCAAAAAGTGCTTCTTTTCTACTCACAGTTCATAGCACCGAACTTCTGTTGACTTCTTAAAATGTTAAGGTCTTGAAACACTTCAAAAGTAACTAACTGAAAGTAACTAAAAACTCAACTGACTAAAAACTCCACTGAACTAAACTAAACTTCTTTTGTTCTATGGCCCTTTTTATACACCCTTTAATCCTGCCAAGAATGCAATCTCAGTTGCCCACAGCTATCTCTATAATCTCTTGATTAAATAAAAACATTTAATTAGTAAAATATTTTTAAAACAGATAAGGCTCAAAAAACCATTTTAGCTATTTTTAAAGATTTGAAAACAACTAACAAAAAGATTTGCTTTTGATTTTAATTAAGATTTATAATTTTACTTAATGAAAATGATCTCAATCTAAATCAAGATAATTTCAGTATTTCGAGCCTTCCCCATTTTACCTTATTTTTACATTCCAACACTTTAATTAAAATACATATATATAAAAATATTTACAATTATATAAAGAAAACATCTAATTTTCAGCAATAAATATTAATAAAATTATTGCTTCATATATATATATATATATATATGAATTTGTGTGATTCCGATATATATATATATATATATATATATATATATATGCATCACACAAACTACTGTTTCACTTTACTAAATATAATTAATTTTACTATTTTTTCTAATCATTATGCATACAGTGTGTGGTTGAATAGTATATATTTATGGTGAGGTTTGAATTTCAGGCCCCACAGGAGGTTAGTGTAGATGGTGAAGCATGAAACTCGATGATGATTAGACATTGACTGCTTCAATATATATATATATATATATATATATATATATATATATATATATATATATATATATATATATATATATATATATATATATTCTACCCTGCTAATAGGAGTACAACCTCAGTCCCTACATTAGAATATACTATGAATTTATCTAGGTACCATTTAATAGTCTTACTATTTTCTCATCTATATTTAATCAATATTAACAATTGGAGACTCATCTATTCTATTAACAAGATTACCTACTCTTTAACATTAAATAAACACTAAAATATTTATCCAATTGCATAAGAATACAAGGACACTCCTCTTTATTCAGTATCCAAATACTCTCATGACTACCAATAGTGCTTAAATAAATAGAATAAAACATCTATAATTGTAAAATTTAAATTAACCTACTCAATAAGTTATATTATTATTTTATTATATGGTAATCTTTTATTATTATTACTTTTATAACATTATCATTAAGAATAACCATAATAACAATATTATTCTAAGGAGATCTCAGGATAATCATTTATTTTAATTAACTATTTATACCACCTATAAAATATCAAGAGGGATTTTACTTAACTCTATAGATAGTGTGACATTTTAAAGATGACTCATAACATACTTTTATAATTACAACTATATCACTATTTTAGTTGATCGTCTTATTGTTGAATAACAAATCATTATTTTTATTTAAACTGTAACCATCATGTAGAACTTTAAATAAAAACTAATTCCTAATATGATTTCTTAACAATAAATGCACTTTACTACATTTGCAATGTATTTGAGTGATGAATGGTGTGATCAAAGCAGTTTGCAATCATTTAACATCCAATTTAATAAACATTTAACTAAATAATTGTGATACAATATATTATACTGAATCTTTTTTTTTTCAAAATTTCAAATCACATTTTTAGTTAATATCCATATGATTAATACTCTCTCATGGAGGTGTAGTCATGATGATTCCCCACAAAAAAGGCAATGTTAGTCACTTAGTGTAACTTTAAAACATTAACTTTAATAACCTCTTATATACAAAGTTTAATTATGCAATAAAATTAATAAATAAATTAACATAAAACAATGAAATTTTTTTACAACAATATAGTATAATAAGATATTTAAAAGAATTAAACATTTATATTCACCCTACTTGCAATGAGCTATTCAACATAAAAAAATTTGAAAATAAAATCAAATATTATGCAATACTGAATTTTATTATTTGTACTATCAAATAATGTGTGTCTTAATCAATCAATCCCTTTTTAATAACGACCGCTTTTTCATTAATTACACTATGAAAAAAAAATTAAAAAAACATGGATATTTTGGCCTTAAGTAAAATAATTTTATTATTATATTATGATCAATTACATTTTATCTATGTTTATTTTATGATATTAGCCATTTGATCTTTCCCTTTACCTTACTCAATATTCTTATAGGTTTATTACTCAATGATATCATAAAACTACAATAAATACCCTTTATCGTTTGTCATATCCAATCTGAATATTTATCTCTTCCTCCACTAGTCTATATTTACCAGTCAGAATATTTGCTGAATGTATATAAGCCATCCTCTAGTGCTAACTGCATTGAATAAAAAATATTTATCCCATATATTATCTAATAACTTAAGTCATACTTTACGAGTTTTTGAATTTCTATTTGTCTTATGCCTGTATTATAAATACTGCTCTTGAAGACGTATAAATTAAAATTCTCTAACTATATTATAATGCTATTACAAGATTAATAACTCCACATCAGATCAAATTTTAAATATCACCATTTGTTATTTAACATTATATTAAAACACATACACCCCCCTTTTTCTAACATCTTTCTTTATTATTCTTGTGTTTGTAATTTACTAGCTCTTAACATGTAGATCTTTGGCTTAATAATTTAGTGACATTCAATCAAATAAAACTTTATACAGTTAATAGCATAGATAAACAAATTATGTTAATTATTGATTTCCCTATCTCTTGATTTATCCCCCATAGTAATAATTATTATTTTAAAATGAGAATTTAACTATATATACAACCATCACATTACCTGTTTTCCCTTCTTTTGAACATACAAGTTCATCAATGAAAATACATAAGTTTTATTAATAATATCTCAATCGTTCTTCTCCCTTTTCTTGCTTCTAACATGTCACATATCAATCTTCTTATCCCTTTTTCTCCTTTAATATTTATCTGAACACTCTATGGAGTTTTAACACTCTCATGTTGTCCACCAGGTTTACGTTTCTTTTTGTTTTTCCAAGATCACAAGTTATTTTTCACCTATATAATATATATTTTATTTAGTTCTATTTAACATTGATAATATTGATCTTCATATGATTTTCAATGTCTTCCTTAGTAATATTTGCATGTAATAGATAACAGATTGCACCATCTTCTTAATTGTACTAAAATGAGATTATTTTCAATATAGTTTGGATTTTCCTGGAAGCTAATGTCACTGATAACAATTTATTTTACTTTTTTTCCATTACATATTGATTTTTTTTCCATTAATAGTAATAATAATTCAATATTCCAATCTCTCAATAAACTGCTAAAATGTTTTTTTCTATAAATATGATTCTTAGTCAGAATTTTTTGTTTCCATTGAACCCTATCTATAGTTAATCATAAAATTTGCCTTATACTTAAAAGTTAGGTTCACTGATGAGAATCTGTTTAATTTTTTTTCTACTCACAAAGTTCTTCTTCAGAAAAAGGTTCCTAACTTGCATTTGAATATTAACTGCATTGTTAATATACAAATATTTCCATTTGGGTTTATTTTAAATTAATTTCAATTAACTTGAAAATCATATATTTAGTTTTGTCATAACTGATTTTTCTATTATATCTATTTCATTTTAGTCTTTCATAAATATGATGACATTTAGAAAGCCTATGCATTTGATCTTTCCTAATCCTACAATTATATATTAACATATTATACACTGTTTTTTCCTTCTGTTTTGATATTTCTTGGTAAAACATTGGAATACATATACATTTTTTTTTCTTTCCAGTGGTTTATTATTTTATTAATACAATGATTTTAGAATACTCCAGCAAATTTATTGATTGTTGTTTTTAGCCAGCAGAAATTTCCTTTGTTTTAGCCATTCATCTTACTGAAAACTTGTCACTATAAAATTTAAAGTTCTTAAATTAACCATCCTTAATTATTCTTTTTTTTTTTTAAATAATAATAAGATTAAAAAACTTCAGCACTTTTTTTTTCACAAAACTCAGTTACTTAGTTTTGATTTTTCCAATCTGTAACTGATTTTTTGCCTCCAAAAAAAAACTTTTTCAAGGAAATATCATTAGCTTGCTCATATACTTCAAATTGTGCATTCTCATTGGCTAATTTTCCACCTTTGATTATGAATATTTAATGACTTGTTTTTAGCTAAACTATTTTTAAAAACAAATATCATATTTTTAAAATATTTATTAGTAATAAAAAAACAATACTTTTTAGGAACTGATTAAAATACAATTTAAATAATTATCATTATATTTTATTTAGGCAGATTAAATTCGAAATTAATCCTATGAACATTTAGTGACAAAATTCAGAAAATGAAGGTTAATCATTTATGTTAAAAATTAACTTAATATTTTACCAGTGTTATTGGTAAATAATCCTAATGTTCACAGACATAATTATTTATCTACAAAATGCATATTTCCCTTTATCAAATTAGGCGTGAATTCCCCTTATCATTTTAATTACTATCAAATAATTTTTTGTTATAAAATATTATTAACTTATATTTTTTTTATTTTATCTTTCAAATACTTTTAAAATAAATAACTTAAAATTTAACTTTTATAACAGTTTAAATTATTTAAGTCCAAGTTTGAATTCTATGGTAATTAAAATACTGTTATTTTTCACAATGTAATAAATGATTTTTTTTTAATTTTGTTTTATAAAATTTAAAATTATATATAATACAGTTTATTCCCAATTTATTTTTATGATGAGCTGTACCAATTAAAAAGGCACTATATATATATATATATATATATATAGTATATATATATATATATTTATATATATATATATATATATATATATATGTAAAATTAAGAGCATGCTAATAGCTCTAAACAAGCTTTTTTTTTTTAATGATAAATGCTACTATAATAGAAGACATTCAAATCATTATCATCTTGGATTGTCCCCATCCCCAGACTGGTTTCGACCTATGGGTCTCTTCAGTGAGGAGTTGGGACATTAGATTTAAAAAACCAACTCAAGCAAAGCATTTATCTAAAAGTTAATTGTTAGAAGATCTGAAACTTTTAGACATCTACATGTCTTTAAAGTCAGCTCTCCAACTGAAAAAATCATATGGGCCTGAAATTAATTCAGATACTCCATAGGTCGAAATCAGTCTGGGGATGGGGACAATCCAAGATAAAAATGATTTGAATGTCTTCTATTGTAGTAGCATTTATCATTAAAAAAAAGCTTGTTTAGAGCTATTAGTACGCTCTTAATTTTACATATTTGTAAGTGCAAGCTATATATAAGTCATGTGACATCTGACTTGTTATATATATATATATATATTGAATTCAAAATTGCCTTTAGTTTTATGGTGTTGGATTATATATTGAAGCAATCAATCTTAGTTTAAGATTGAGCTTCATGGTTCTATCCACTTAACAAGTACTAACCAATGTTCAAATTCTATATCCCATTCCATTTCTTTAGTCATGCATATATATTTTATGTGTATATTTAAGATGGGCACCTAAAAATTATAAATTTTACTTTTCAATAACATTATTTTAATTATTAATTCCTTTTTATTAAAGTACATAGGTACAGCTCATATATATTATATATATATATATATATATATATATATATATATATATATATATATATATATATATATATATATATATATATATATATATATATATATATATATATGATACAGGAACAAAATATTAGTTTTATAAATATTTTATTATACGTTATTTATAAAACTTTTTTTTAATTGCTTTTTCTCTATTAAATTGTAAATTTTGTAAAATCCAAGATGGCAGGTGTAACTGTTAATTGTCCAAAAATAATAAAAGGATTGGAAATATAATATTGTTTTCATCTTGGGAAAGAATTTTTAATTACAGTTTTACTGAAAATAAAATAGGGATTAAGATTAGATTTTACTTTTTTTACAAATATTTTTGTCAAATCTATTCCCAATCTGGAAATAGATTTGAATATATTTTTGGAACATTATCTGATCATTGCATCTACCAGAACAATAGACAAAAGAATATAAGATTTTTTTAGATTGGAGATTAGATTTTGGACTACAAATAAGAAATTAAAAGCATTCCACAAATACCTGAATGGGTTATAAAGTAGGGTGTATTTAAACACCAAATTTTAGTTGCTATTGAGAGAACTGTGTTATCAACATAACCCATGCTGGTTTAAAATTTAAAATAATGATCAAGTAGTAAGCCCATCCTGTGAAAGTCTTCTTTGCTGCCATACCCTCCTGCTGCCTAAAAATGAAGTAAAAGCCCAACTGGAGAATTATGGAGGGTTGAATGGAAACTTTCTGACACTTAAGAACTTGCAGAGATCTTTAAAATGGACTCTTAAAAATTGTGTAGGTAAAACAGTATGTCATGCCAAAACTTAAAAAGTAAAGCTAGTCTAACTAATCTTGAATTCTAATATCAAGATTTCTCCAAATGTATTGTTTAGTTTTATTTTTTTCTAATATGTAAATTGCTCTCAAATGATTTTTTATCTAATCTCTCTCATATGCTCTAACTTTCTTTAACTTTGGTGTGATCCTTTATTTATATGTATTTATTACTTGATTTCATATATTTGTTTTAGTTATTATTAATATTCTAATCTCAAGAAATCAGATGAATTGAAGTTCTAAAATGTTCTCTTTCTTCTTTTAAGTAAATCTCTATGAATTAAGCTTATTAATATCCTCTTAAAATATAATGTATGATTAATTAATACACTCGCCAGATTGTTTTTACGAATCAACATTTTATGTTGGTTTTTATTATAAAAATTGTTATTTGTTTAATTCCAAATAGAATGAAATAAATCTACACAGGGTAAATCCATCACTTAGGCTAATTAATGCTATAAAATATTTTAAAATGTTATTTATTCAATTCTGAAAGGGTGACTTATTATTTGTTTGTTTTTTATATATAACTGCTAGTTTTATTTCATTTTTCATACTCTTAAAATATCAAATGCTTAAATATTCCAGTTATTATAAAATCCACAAAAGTGGGATTGAATCATTTTTCAATGGCAGAAAAGAAATGAGGTAAATTTTAATATTTCTTTCACTAAATAAAATCTTGTATATATATTATAGTGGCATAGCATAATATTTGTCTAAATTATGGCATTCAAACAAGGGTCATTTATTTTAAAGCAATAAATCCAATCCACATCATTAGTGACATTCCTCCATACTGCATTACTGACATTTGGCTCTTCTTAATGAATTTATATTTGTTCTTCTAATCTGGGTTTTGTGACAGGATTGAACCCATAGATTTTTCCTTATGTCCTGTCCCATTGATAGTTCAGCTTCCTGTGACTTATTCTGTAAAAAAGGCCTCTGGTATTGGTGATTCCAGTATAGCTGGCTCATGCTATACCTATCCACTTTTCTCTAAGCACTGTCCTAAGAAGGGGGTATTAGACATTGTTTTTTTATTCATAAGCATGATTTTTTTTCAGTTATTTTTTCACCATTATGTCAGTACCACCACTTCCTTCATTTATTTTTATTTTTTTGCTTCTTGACACAGTTTTGATGTTATAATATTAAGATTGCAATCTGCTCAATTAAATATATATATATATATATATATATATATATATATATATATATATATATATATTCCGAATACCACTAGTTTATTAATTAATAATGTTATTTCAGTCTTATACAACCCACCATCGTAATTTGTTATTTCTGTATTTTTGTATACCTTGGGGGAAATAAAGCATTCTTCTTATCAATGTTAATTAAAAGAATTTTCAATAAATAGTTTGTCATATAATCAAATTTAATTTTTTAAATGTATTTTATTTATTTTCATGACCTCAATGGTGTGAAAATAGTTTCTCTTATATATGTAATGAATCTCGGAATGCTCTCCAAAATAATATTAATCACCATGTTTCAGAACCATAAACCAAAGCATTAATAGCAATTTTATGTAATCTTTTTAATAATTGATTGGCATCTTAATACCATACCCACCAAAGATGTGTGTTAATTATATATACTATTTAGTTAATAAAAGAGCATATGAGAACCCTTTGTGTAAATTTCAATATATAATTATCTACCATTTGGTAGATCACTTATTCATTCACACATTAATGTACAGTATATAAATTAATTCATTATGTTAAACTATTTTTATCTAACTTATTAGAGTAGTTTGAATTCCTTTTTTCTCCACTTCCACACATACAACTATGTGTATGCATATTTTGGTTAAGTTATAATGCAGCTAATATTGAGTCGCATTGCCTTCTTTGCTCTGTTAATAGGCCAGTTTTAGAATAAATTCTCATGTGCCATCATTATATGTTATTTATTAGGTGCTTGATCTGGGGCTTGGGGAATGGGTTCAAATTCAGGTTAGTCCCTGACCTGAATCTTGGGCTTGACTGGTTTGAAGTACTTTTTTATTGGTACAATATATATATATTGTAATGGGCACAGACGATGTTACATTGTTTTTTTTATTATTAAACATGAAAAAAATAAAAGTTCGCAAAATTGAAAATTAATTCTATCTTAAACTTATATATATATATATATATATATATATATAATATTTATATATATATATATATATATATATATATATATATATATATATATATATATATATAAAATCACACAGATGAAAAAAATTATTAAAACAAAACTTTATTAAAAATAGAAAAAGTATTTTAAAAGCAAAAACTTAAAAAGATTTAAAGACAAAAATATATCTTTAAGTTTGAAAAACAAATTAATTAATGTTATCGAAAAATGGAAATGATTGTTTTAATTAGTAAGCTAGCCCTTGGGCATTTCAAATGTATAAGCAATGGTCAGATAGGAGAGAAATACAATGGAATCAGACCTCAGCGAAAGGACCAACACATCATCATAATGCAATGTCAATTGAATCCTTAAAATTAATATAAAAGGAAAAGATTGGTTTAATAGTGATTAAGAGAGGACAGATATGTGTTAAGTTGGAGAGGGTTGGAGGAGAAGGTATTGAAAGATGCACATTCAATTCCTTCAGTTGTTCAAAAAATGAAACATCGTTTTCCAATATTGTGGACCACAAGACATCAAGGCCTGGAAGAATACCATCAACTATAAAGGACCAACAGTTAACTGCACACCAATCTCCTTATGACTTCATGGGAATTAACACCTTCCATTACAAAAAAATCAGAGACTATGGACATTTTTCAAAACAGTAAGAAATATATAATTAATGAACATTTCTAAACAAAAAAACTCTAAATGCTAAACGTTTCAATATTTTAAATAGAAGAATTTCCTATCTGACTAAATTAGTTATAATTTTATTTGATGTATTTCTTTTTTGTAAAATCATTTCCATTTTTTTTTTTATTTTTTAAGTTTTTATTATGATTTCTGTTTTTCGTTAAATTAAATTATATAAATGTTAAACTTAAGTCGGGCGTGAATGGCTGTATAGATTTGTAAATTATATTAGGGGAGGGTAATTTTAGGTTATTTGTTTTGTAGTTGAATTAGGTCAGTGGATTGGATATATTGGTGTAATTAGTAGATGTAGTATGAGGTTTGCTACAGGCAGAATCGCTTTATACGCCACACCCACCCATTTTGCCTATGGGAGGAATTATAAGACGGAGACCGCAGTTTCTTCCTATGGAGTTTTTTTTATTGCTCTTATCATCAGATAGATGTAGTATTCCTATCTGATGAGAAGCATTTTTTTTCTCTTAACCTAATTGTGCTGTCATATTTTGTATTACATTGAACACATCAATATATCAGATGGATTGATGCCGGTTTGACTGTGAACTTTTGGCCTAGGTTAAATAAGAATAGAATATTTTCTTTTCAAATGCAAATCTATATAGTCTATTTATACTTGACACTCTAAATAAAAATGCATTAAATTTAAGTTAGGTATAGATGCTTGCATGGGTTCATTACCGGTTAATTATGTTTTTGGTTTTCATATTTGATCAAAATGTATAGACATTCGGTAAATACTGATACCTTACGGTGAGTATCTAAGATGTATTTATGTCGAATGTCTTTTAAGTTATTGGTGTCTTGTGGCATCTTATGATGAATGCCATTGGGTTTCTTGTAAATTCCCCTCTGCATTTCCATCAATGACTTTATATTTTGATCGTTTATGTTTACTTTGAAATGTTTTTGACCGTATAATCTATGTAACCGATCTATACTCAACATTTATAAAACAAACTTTTATAAATCCATATGTGCGAACTTATAATAGTATAAAAATTAAAATGTAAATTAAAATCTAAAATAAAAGTTAAAAATAATGTTAAATGTTAAAATAAACATGCTAAAATAATAATGTTAAATTTTATATATATGTGTGTAAATAAATGTGTGTATGTTAATTACTGGCAGTGGCTTATTTTATTCTTTTTTATATATATTCTTAGATAAGAATTTATTATAAAATATAAATCTCTGCTATTCCACTGAGCTGGTGACAATGGGCTAACGACCAGATATCAAAATATATAAAATACTTTTTTTGAACTTACGTATCTGCCTACTATATAAATTTTTCTAGGTTCAAATGCCTAGATGGCGCCCTGTAGTGTAGATTATGTTAAGCTAAATTCTCCAGATCATTATAATATATATATATATATATATAATGAAATAGAACAAATCTGACTGTTTTAATTAGTTATATACAAAGCTGCATGGTCAAAAAAGGTTTAATAAAAATTATGTTAGACTGACAAATAAAATTTGATATTGCATGTAAGTATATGTATTAAATATATATAATCATGAAGAAATCAATCTCCAGTCATACATTGTTTATCAATGTACATTTAAATCTCTAAGCATTAATCCACCAGTAATAGTTTAAAAGCATAAGTTAACTGACTTATGCTTTCAACAGTGCATGACTGAAGGTTGATTTCCTTTTGTAGGATTACAATTCTTTTAGTGCTTAATAATAATAATAATAATAATAATAATAATAATAATAATAATAATAATAATAATAATAATAATAATAATAATAATAATAATAATAATAATAATAATAATAATAATAATAATAATAATAATAATAATAATAATAATAATAATAATAATAATAATAATAATAATAATAATAATAATAATAATAATAATAATAATAATAATAATAATAATAATAATAATAATAATAATTCAATTTAATTCATTTATTTAAGTGCTAAACAACAGCATAAAGCCAATTACAGTTTGCACATACAATAGAACTGAAAATAAAACATATAACATAAAATGAAAATATAAATGTATACATAAAAAAGTAAAATTTAAAAGACAAAATCAAACATAACATTTAAGTTTAATAAGATTACAAAATTTCTTATAATCAATGTCACAAAGATTAATGTTGCTCCCAATCTGATTATATAAAAAGGGTAACCTAAATAAAAGAGAAAATTTAAGAATATTAGAAGGACATGTTTGAATCTGATATACACAAGTAGACCTAGTATCATAACTCAAAGACCTAATTGAGATAGTTGAAACTATATCTGATAAAATAACTTGTTTATTAACAATTTTATAAAAATATTTCAAATCTCTACTTTCGTCTTGACGAGAGATTAATCATTTTACCCTCCCAAGAAACATATTTGAAAAACTTCTTTGAAATAGACTGCAATAATTGAACCATATTCAATAATAGGAAGAACCAATGAAAAAAACAATTTCCATTTAGTATCATTACTGAACTGATAACCATGTCTAAGAATGGCACACATAACTTTAAAAAATAATAATAATAATAATAATAATAATAATAAATAATAATAATAATAATAATAATAATAATAATAATAATAATAATAATAATAATAATAATAATAATAATAATAATAATTTAATTTAATTTAATGAACATATATAATCTCCTTGTGATAAAAAATCAGCATGGAGCTTAACAAAAGTACATGTGCAAATAAAAAAAATATTAATATATAATAAAATAATTAAATAGAAATAAAAAGTTTTTCATTATCATCAATTATAATCCAGTCCATAATGAATTTTCTCAAAGTTCTCCTTGATAGGTCATTAACATTAAATCCAATGTTCCTTATAAAAATATTATAAAATCTTGGACCAAGATAACATTTCTGATATCTACAATGAGTTTTAAAGTATGCTGGTTCAAATAATAAATCAATATCACTTGATCTAGTCACCATTATTGATAAAGAATTATTTTTAATTCATTATTTTGTATTTAATATAATAACAGAAAATATTCACATGAATAATTGATTAATAGTTAAAACTCCAGCACACTTATATAATTCAAATCTTGACAAATCCAAAGGTTTAAACAAAATAATTATTAACAAAAAATTTTGTAATGTTTGCAAAGACTTTTTTTATGCTTCCATGCCAAACCATAGTGTTATACCATAACAAAGTGTTTATATATAGTTAATAGGACAGATTTATTCAAACAATCTCTTAATTTATAAAAAAGAAAATTAAGTTTTCTTAATTTTACTAGATGCCAAAAAATATGCTTATCCCAATGTAAATACTCATCCAAAACCAAGCCAAGTTAAGGAATTGTTGAAGTCCTGGTAATTTTTTGACAAGAGGTTTGATTCACATAAGGCAATTGAATTAACAAGTCTTTTGCTGGAATATTTTTAAGAAAGAATATTATGTAATTACGCTTATGAATATTTAGCAATAATCTATTATTTTTCAGCCATTGTGTAATTTTAAATAAATCTCCATTCACAAGTTTTTCAAGTAAACTATATGAAACTGCTGAAGTAATCAAATTAATATCATCTGCAAAACAAATAATAATAATTATTAATAATAATAATAATAATAATAATAAACAATATCATCTGCAAAACAAATAATAATAATTATTACTAATACCCATTATAAAATGCAGAAGTACTTTCAGTTATTTGCATAATTATTCTCTACTGCAAACTGTGCAAATTTAAAAGATTTTCAGTTAAAAATAGTTATGGAAGTAGGTAGGCACATAGATAGATAAGTAGGCAGGTAAATAGGCAGACAATTAAGTAGGTATGTAGGTAGGTAAATTGAAGGTGAGTATGTAGGTAGGTAAATGATAGATAGATAGATAGATAGATAGATAGATAGATAGATAGATAGATAGATAGATAGATAGATAGATAGATAGATAGATAGATAGATAGATAGATAGATAGATAGATAGATAGATAGATAGATAGATAGATAGACACATGAATAAAGAGACTGAAATGAATCTGAACACTTTTTTTTCAAAAATTAACTTATCCGATAAATAATTGAAATATAAACTATGTTAAAAAATTTAAAGCTTAGAAAAGAACCATAATTGATAAATAGATATATGAAATAACAAAAAACAATATTAACAAAAGAATTATAGACTGAAAATAATAGTAAAACTTGGCAAAAAACAAAACAATTGTTTTTATATAAGCTACTTCATTTATGGATTTTTTTAAAAGTGAAAACACAAATATTGGTGTAGAACAACATTTTGAATTATTTTCTATAAGTTAGAATAAGCATTTATTTTATATAGCATGTGTTTACAATTGTATGCATTCAAATATCAGCCTTTTAAGCTAATTGTGCATATGCTTTTGCGAATGTTAATACTAAATGAATACTTTCTCACCAATACAAGATATAGTATTTATGCAGGAATAAAAGGAATCCTCTTATTCCTATGACTCAAATGCTTATATATGAGCAAATCTGAAGTACTGGCAAGTAAAGCGTGAGAATGGAACCATCACTTTAAATTACTATATACGATGTCTGAATGAATGATGTGGATGAATGACATCAGTTGGAATGATGTTTAGTAAATTCTAGACAATTTCACTCATGTCATTCATTCAGACATGTATCTAATAATTTAAGGTGATGGTTCCATCCTCATGCTTTACTTGCCAGTACTTCAGATTTGCTCATATATAAGCATTTGAGTCATAGGAATAAGAGATTTCTTTTATTCCTGCATAAATACTATATCTTGTATTGGTGAGAAAGTATTCATTTATTATTAACACTCGCAAAGCTTATGCACAATTAGCTTAAAAGGCTGATATTTGAATGTATAAATTAAAATAATAAATATTATTTTCTCTTTTTGTTGTTGTAAGCTTTAAACTTTTTATTTATAAAAAATAATAATTCATAAATAGTAAAACGTTAAAAGAAATCTTATATTTATAATTGATTTTTTACTTTGCGATATATGTATATTAAACGTGTGTAATTTATTTCCATTTCATCATTAAAAATTCAGTAATAAACATAAAAAATATTATCCTTAAAATATATCATGTTTATATTGTTATTAAAACCATTTTTTTCCAATTAATTTAATCTTCTGATGATTTTTTCAATATGAAATTCCCTGATGGATTACTAGGAATTTAAAATATATTTTATTTTTTAAAGTTATCATTTCTATATTTTATAATTATTATTTATTGCTTAAAAACTTTTATTTGTTGCATACGTTTTTTTTTTTCTCTTAGGCTATTATTAATCTTTATCAATAGCAATTTTAAAACTTCTGAGAAAAATTTTTTCTACTCACCGCATCTTAATTATATTATTAAAAATAATTTAAGATTATTACTGTGAACCTGAAGGCAGATAATTTATTAAAATATGAATACAATTTTAATTTTTTTATAGATGCAATTTTTAAAAAAAATATTTCATCATTTATTTTTTTTAATTTAAAGTTAAAAAAAATTAGATTTTACGTTTTACATTTTCTTTTCACATATTTTAAATGTATGTCAATCGATTTTTCAGTTCGTCCATTTATTAATCTATTCAACTTTTCGTCCATCCATATATCTACTAATTTATTAATTTATTTACTTATTTACAAACAATGAAGTCTTAGTGCATCATTTCCATTTCATTTGATTTGCAAAATATTCCACAACGTTTTTTAATCCTGAGCAAAATTCCATATAATTGTTTTTTGTACTTGTTCCATTGTTTTTGAAGTAGCATTTACTATCACATCAATATTTGGAAATGATATTTCATTAACATTGAGTAAAAATGCAAGAAAAATCATTATGAATACTGTTTGAGTTTTAATTCATTGAAAATACTTCTGTAGATATTAATATGTTTATATTATACTGGTTATTATATTTTATCTAGAATAGATTGTATAACAAACATGGTTGGAGTGAGTTTGGCACTTGTAAATCAAAATGTAACAATTTACTATTGATAAAGGTTATATACATTTAAATACAAGGATATTGCCTATACAGAACTTAGTGTAATTAGAAGCAGTTTGGACCAACTGATGAATACTGTTTCAGCATGAAATATGTATATTGAATGTTTATCTTTTTCACATGTATGTTGTGCTGTGTATCAGTTGTATAAGATGGAGTGGATAACTGTAGGGAACTTTAAGATCTGAGTTCAAATCTTTTTGAATTATATATATATATAAATATATATATATATATATATATGAGAGAGAGAGAGTTGGTGGCCTGTATCATGTTATGAGTGCTGGTAGAGCACAATCTGCATCTTGGAGTCATGTAAGTATCTTTATTCATTTGATTTCAAAACAAGGTGTGGTATTATGCAGATTATTTAATATAGTTATATTTTATTTCTTAAACTTTTTCTTATGACTATATAATTTTCATTTTACTAAATAAAAATGGTGGAAAAAAAAATAAAACTTTCAAGGAATAACTATTACATGCATTACACATGCATAATCCATGACATTGTGCACAGCATAATGATATAGATTTCAAAATTTTCTAGATCCTGTATTGTTTAGGCAATTTAGTAAACAATTATTTTATACACAATTTATTCATTAATTTAAAAAATAATTTTGAACAAAGCAGCTGTCTATTAATCATTCTTTAGTAAATAATTTCTTTAAAAATTTTAAAACATCTAAAATCTTGAAGGATAATTTTAAAATTTATTTCATTAATGTTTTTTTTTTTTTTATAAAATTAAAATCAAGTTTGATACATACATTAATATAATGAAATGGATCTAAGATTTTACTCTCCTATTTGGATTTATATCTTTCTCTATTAAAACTTTCAAGGATCATTTTTATTATTGGCCAAGTGAAGGAAAACTCTGAAACTTTTAATTGGTTTTAATTGGTCAAGTGACAAACTCTTTGATAGAAATATTTTCATCTTTTAATATGTATTAATTTTAGTTTCATTTTCAAAAAGTATATTAATTATTTGTAATGTTAGGAAAGTAAATGAAAGTTCTTTCAAAAATATATTTTTATTTGTATTTTATAAAAATATTCAAAAGTGGAAAAATCAAAGAAAACATTACGAGCGAATTACAACTAATGTAAATGTCATTTATATCCTGCCCAGATTTGCCGTTACAAATTTTTTAAGAATTTTTTTAGTAAAATACTAGTGTTTTTCTAAAATTAATTATATTTTTAATCAAAATAACTATATTTGTAACCAAAATACATCATAATATTTTAAAAAATGCCAGAAAAATATTCTAAAACATTGGGGCAGTCTAAACTCTTGACAGGATGTTTAAATTATTGCTATTGCAGCTTTGTTTTTCAATTTACAATCGTGTAAAGTATACAATTTTTTAATAAAACCTTACTACTTTTGTAAAATAACTATATTTTTAGTAGATTTTAGAAAGATAATTTATAATATGTGAAAAATTATTAAAAAAACAGTCTAAAACATATATTTTAATTTTTAGCGGTGAAAAAAATATTTATCATAATCATCAGCCAATAAGGATCGAGAATGGATGGTGCAGCCAATCAGAATTTCCATTTTTCTATTTTTAACTTTAAAATGCTCCTAGTATTGATTTTTTTATATGTAAAATAATTCAAGAGAGGGTAGCATCTTACAGGACTTTTTCTAAGCTTCGAAACAAGTGGATTATGATCTCCATAGCTGAAAAAATAACGATTTTCGAGGGACGTAAAGTCGACGATGCAAATAAGCATCAAACCCCATGAAAGTGTTAAAATGTAGTAAAATTTAAACTGTGTACTTAATGAAATGATAGTCAGATTAAGTATCCAGCTGTATTTATTATCGCTTGTTATGACACATGCCATGTTTTTCTGTATTATTATTATTATTATTATTATTATTATTATTATTATTATTATTATTATTATTATTATTATTATTATTATTATTATTATTATTATTATTATTATTATTATAATAATAATAATAATAATAATAATAATAATAATAATAATAATAATAATAATAATAATATAGTAGGTAAACATTAAGTTGCAGACTAAGTGTATGTCTCCTCATGTCTATCACTAGGATATCATTTATATTATTAACAACATGTTCATAAAATAAAATATTGAGAAATTTTTAACATTAAAAATATAATATAGAAGAAACCTGAGGTTATAATATTATAATTCTATAAATAAAAACTTATATATACACCTGGGTCTCTTTTTACGTGGACTTATTTAACACGATTTTGAAGTTACGCGATTCATGTTTCACCGGAAGTCGATTTCCAATAATGTTCTATTACTTTAAATAATAAATTTTGTGCACTTACTTTATATTGAAAGTAATATCACATTATTGGAATTCACTTTCATCTTAGTAATTTCAATATTTTAGTGCTTTATAATAGTAAGATTTTATGCAATAATGAAATTAAAATCATGATTTCCACATTTTATGTATACACATATTAAATTTTACAAGATTATAATGTAAATTTGTTCAAACATTGTGCATGTTAATTTTGCATTTTAAATCACATTCTGTTTTTGCTTTTTAAAAAAGAATGTAATCAATTATTATTTTCTTACTAATGACTAATCATTAACATGCTCTTAAATTCCAATGAGAGCTAAATGCTTGTATGTCTGGATATCGCGAGCTCTATAAACAATTAATAAAATCATCATCTCAAAGATTAATTACTAATTACATTGTCACCAGGAAATCATAATAATTAAAACATGTATAAAAAATGTAAATTATTGTACTGTAAATTATGCATAAAAATATATTATTTTGAATAAAATTAAATATTATAGTTAAAAAAAGTTTGTCTTGTATCATTTTTTTTCAAATTTGAAATTTTTTATTAGTCATATTTTATTTTTTTATTATTTTTTTTTTGTGCAAATTTTAAAGTAATTTTACATTGGTGCTTTGCTTTTACACGAATTTTGAAAAATCACAGACCACATCACCCCTTTTACAATGTAAGTTATGTCTATTGTTGTGCAATTTCATTTGTGCATGTTTTCTGAGGAACCTATTCATTGCATAAAATGAGACCCAGGTGTATTGCCAAAGAAAGGCAAACTGGCATAAACAAATGACTAAGACATATAAAAGATTATTATTTTATTGACATGTGGATTAGATCATGGCAATTAATTGGAGATGTAAAGTATATTGGAGGAAATAGTGAAAAAAAATATTATGAGTAGAGAAATGATTGTACCCTTGCTACTTTATAATGTGTGTTATCAATTTTGAGGGCTTTAAAAGTTTTGCAAGAGTAGGTTGAGGTTTCTTCTCCTTTTAAAATTTACTAACTTCATATTTTATTATGTTTAGTGATTATCATTATTGTTATCTTATTTGTATTTCTTTTTATTCTTAGCAATAGCAAAGAACCCTGAGCTTAGCCTGATACTTGATGCTTTGTAATTTTACCATTACTATAATCCAATATCTGCTTATCCTGGGTTTTATTATTATATATATATATATATATATATATATATATATATATATATATATATATATATATATATATATATATATATATATATATATATATATATAAATCCATAAAAATCAGTCAGCACTTAAACAATTTCAATATCAATAACAATCAAAAATCTCAGACAATGTCATTTAACTGAATTGAATTTATCTTATGAGCTTGATGTTCTTGTATAAAACTTAAAACTATCATACTAAATTGCTTTTATATAAAAAATTAAAATAACTACCTTATCGCTGTTAATTTCTAACTAATAAACATCACATGATCACCATTTCTTATGCTTGCTTATAACTGTTATTAAAACAGGCAATACTCTCTGTACATATTGGCAATCAGTACAAGCCAGAGTAATCAATGGATGCCAGAAGGATTGTGCATAAAATCTCCATCTAGTGCCTACTCATCCAATATCCTCAGAATAGATTACTCTGGCTTGCACTGAGTGGCAATATGTATAGAGAATTTTGCCTGTTTTAATAAGTTATAAGCAAGCATAAGAAATGGTGATCATGTTATATGTATTGGCTTAAAACACTCTTGTCTAATAGGATAGTGGTGAATATGGTTATTAAAGAACCAAAAACACCAAAATGTATGGGTACTGAACTGAGTTCAGACCTACATCACTATATAAACTAATGAGCCTGGATAGAAAATATTATAGTGTTTTCAGTTTAAGTCTCATAGTTTTGTAGTTAAATAGAGATAAAAGGTGGCTGTTGGAGGGTTGCATTAGATCCTATGATCTAGATGCAGTTCTCTCGGATCCAAGGTTTCTCATTGACAAAGGTGACAAGCCAGAAACTAGTCTGGAGACATTGGATGAATAGGCACTATATGGAGATTTTATGCCCAAGCCATGTGGCATCCATTGATTAATCTGGCTTTTACTCAGTGGTAATACGTATAGAGAGTTTTGCCTGTTTTAATTTCTAACTACAGAAGAAGTGATAAATTATATATTCTGTTTTATATAAATAACTATTAAAAATAAATTTGAATACATTTGAGAAATGTTAAAATATGAATCAAAGAAAATTACAATGAATTTTATAATTATATTTCATTTTGATGGTCTTTCTTTTTAAATCAAATAGCTCTTACCATATTATCATAATTCCCATGTTACCAATATCATCAGTTGACTAAAATATAAATTAAATAGGTTTTGCAAAACCTTTTGAAACATTTATAGAACAGTCACCATTAGTAAAGTTCAAAGCTTCTTTTGATGTATTTTCTTGAGATTTTATCCATGTACAATTAGGATACTAATGGAATATGCATTCATCATGGATCAGTTTGCAAAAAAACAAAAATTTGAGTAAAGAATGTCAGGCACTTATTGTTTTAATTCATCAATGGTTGATATAAATAGGAGCAACACAATTTATGTTAGCTTTGTTAGGGTGCTGTATACTTCCAGGTTTAATCAACAAGGGTACTAATAAATGTTTTCACCTGAGCATAATGATATTTTCAGCCATTGTTAGCCAGACTAATAGTTCAGATGTTAGCAGCTTCTTAACAAACTAGCAATGTCATTGTAACCAGCTTAACATTATAAATGCTGTTAATCATTTTAACGATTATTTCTTTGTTTCATATTTGTACCTTTAACTGATAACTATTGCAATTAAAGCATTTTTGGGAGAAAAACAAAACAACAATATTATTTGAAAAATTTAAATGATATAATTAATCTCTTTGTATTTTTATTTGTTTACATTCCTTTCTAATAAAAAAAGATACTTATTAAATGAATGCTATAAAAAATTTTGAACATAGGGTTCATTCTGACAAAAGCACTTAACCAGTATTAATTTTCAAAGCATTACTATGTACTCGAACCACTGTTGTCATCTTTTGACAAATATTCCTCAAAATATGACAATATCTTAGGTCTTTATATTTATAGTTATTTTTTTAATCATCGTGAAAATGCTTGTGGAATAAAATCCCTCTAACAATCTATATATTTAAAGTAATGCTAAATTCATTTTATCAAAAGAAAAAAATAAATATTGCTGTTAAACCACTAAACATCACATGATCACCATTCTTATGCTCACAAATAACTGTTATTAAAACAGGCAAAACTCTCCATATAGTAGTACCACTCAGTGCAAGCCAGAATAATCAATGAATGCCAGGAGGCTTGTGCATAAAATCTCTATCAAGTGCCTACTCATCTAATATCCCCAGACTAGTTTCTAGCTTGTGGTTTCATCAGCGAGGAGGCTTGGATTTGAAAACACTGCACCTAGATCAGAGGATTTAATGCAACCTTCTAGCAGCTACCTTTTATCTCTACTTAATAACAAAACTATGATTTTAAAATGAAAAACACAATAATATTTTCAATCCAAGTTCAGTAGCTTAAATAGTCATATAAGTCCGAACTAAGTTTAATACCCATACATTTTGGTATCTTTGGTTCTTTAATAATCTTAACCACCACTCTCCTATTCGGCAGAATTGGTATTCAACTACTAAACATCATATGATCACCATTTTTATGCTTGCTCATAACTGTTATTAAAATAGGCAAAACTTTCCATATAGTAATACCACTCAACACAAGCCATAGTAATCAACAGATGCCAAAATATATGGGTACTGAATAGAGTTCAGATCCATATGACTATATAAACTACTGAACCTGAATTGAAAATATCATGCTTTCAATTTTAAACTCATAGTTTTGTAGTTAAGTGGAGATAAATAGCAACTGCTGGTGGGTTGCATTAGATCCCAAGATCTATATGCTGTGCTCTCAGATCCAAGGCTCCTCACTGATGAATTTCTCAAGCTAGAAACTAGGCTGGGGATATTGGATGAGTAGGCACGATATAGGGATTTTATGCCCAAGACTTCTGGCATCCATTGATTACTCTGGCTTGCACTGAGTAACACTACTATATAGAGAATTTTGCCTGTTTTAATAACAGCTATGAGCAAGTATAAAAATGTTGATCATGTGATGTTTAGTGGTTTAATCCCAATCCTGCCTAAAAAAATAATGGTGTCTATGGGGATTAAAGAACCGAAGACACAAAAATGCATGGGTACTGAACTGAGTTCAGACCTATATGACTATATAAGCAACTAAGCTTGGATTGAAAATATTGTATTTTCAATTTTAAATTCATAATTTTGTAGTTAAGTAGAGATAAAAAGTGGCTTCTAGAGAGTTGCATTAGATTCTAAAGTCTATGTGCAGTGATCATAGATCCAAGGCTCCTCACTGATGAAAGCCACAGGCTAAAAATTAGTCTCAGAATTTTGGATGAGTAGGCACTAGATAGGGATTTTATGCCTTCTGGAATCCATTGATTACTCTGGCTTGCACTGAATGGCCCTAATACATGGGGGAGTCATGTCTGTTTTAATAAAGATTGATAATGATAAATTAGAAGAAGTTAATAATAATAAAACCTTGGTTAAATTCTTACCACAAATAAAAATGGATAATTTTTGGTAAAAATAATTTAATATTCAAAGAAATTATATCTGCATAATTAAAAAAGATTTTTAAAGATGCTATTTTACTAGTTATTACATATAAATTTGAGATTTGAATACTTAAAAAAGAGAAAATATAAAGACTTTTAGACTACTTAACGGGATATGGAGAAACATATGTTAAAAGCAAGATAATGAGGTCAAATATAAAATAAATGAGAAAGAAAACAAATAGAAAACATTAACATCATTCAAAAAAATTAAAAATCCAAAAGAAAATTGGTATGGACATATTAGTGGAAGAGATGGCAACAGATTAACAATTAAATTCATACACTGGATGCCTATAAATTGTTACCACTTGAAAAGAAACCATATGTAAAATGAATGGATGAAATAAGTTTTATGATTAGATGTGGCAAAGAAAAGCTATAGTTTGAAAAACTGGATTATAAACTTGGAGAGCTTCATCTGCAGTAAATAGATAATGGTTAATATATATATATATATATATTATAACACCCACCGACATATCTATATTCCTCCATTATGGACTCTCACCCGAAGCTTCGACGAGAGGTATTTATGAGCATGGTTTGAACCCATCTCACGCGCCAATCTTACCAGTAGGTAGGAATTACCTCCTCGAAAACATATATATAGGTTCTGATATCTATCTGATGTGGTGACGCACCGAACTAGCTCAATCTCAAGGTTGGGGACATCTGTCTATCTAGAGAACAAGGCTATAAATTAACCAACACTGTCCTACGCATATATTTATTTTGCGATAGCTTAAAGCTCGAAATCCTTAATCTAACCCGGGTCTGATGGGATTTATTCTACTTGATCATATACCCTCCCAATAAATCTCTTCGAACCTACATATATGATTGCTATGCAAACACTCAGGCCATCCATTATCATACACACACATATATCACGCTCATTCATCCACACACCAAATAATGCAAATACATATATATGTGAGCGGTATGATTAATATAGTCATATATCTAACTTTAAATATAAAATTTTAATATAGCAATTAACTGAGGTAACACGAATTCTTTATTGAGATACATATACTGAAAATAGTTGGTGACGTGTCACTTTACCTGGACTCACGCGATTAAACAAGTCTGTATTGACGTCTGGCCACGAACTTGATCTGGTGGATCTCACGGATGGCAAACAGTTCCAATGGTCGTTAGGTCCGGCGACAGGTTTCAGAGGTGGAGTAGTTGGTGTACTCTTTCGCAAAGGTCTAAATCTCGAACGATTTTGGTCAACATTTCCTCTATGGAACAAAATCTCTTGATTTATTATGACAGTTCGCAAGTCCGGTCAGGTGAATTCATGACGAGTATCCTCGGAGTCGAGTAACGACTAGCGCACAATCCAATTACCCCGACATTTTCTGACAAAAAAATATTAAAACTTCTTAAGAAAAATCTTTGCGTCCTCCTTGTTAGGATTCAAGCCGCTTCTCTCTTTTTTTTTCTTTTTCTCCACTCGAGCGCAAGACAAAAAAAAAAGTTCTTTTGTATTCACCTTTAACTCTTCAAAATCTTTCTGCATATTCCTACGCCGCTGACCAGTCCTTCCATTGTTCTTCAACACAAAAAAAAAACTATATCCACAGACCAGTTTTCCGCCTTCCCGGCGCCAGTTATTACCAAACTGCCTACAGCAATTCACTCATCCTATTTCAGTCCTCACATGTTCACAAGGTGACTCAACAAAAGAAAACACGTGTTACCAAAATTATTAATAAACTCAAAAAAAAAACTATGTGAATAAAATCTATCTAAGAATAATTAATTGCGCTTTATACAGCTCTACATATATAAGTGATCGCAACCCCTCCGATACTAACTACGTATTTTTATACTCACACATACGCTATATCTACATTACTTGTAACCGGGTTCGAATGACCGTTTACATATATTCTTTTATTTATTTGTTTATACATGGTCCCTACATTAACACTATCAATCATGTCATATTTTACATATGCGTGTATTCGAACCCGTTTGTTACATACCCCCCTGGTACGATAGCCTTCAAATACCTTCTTTGTATTTGAACGGCTTCTTAAACGACTCTTCTCCTTTACTTTATTTCTTTCGGGTTTACGAAAGGCTTGAGAGACCGTGCGTTATATGACCCTTTTATCCCCTGGCCAGTGTCCACCCAAAAAGCATGTTTTCCCAGACCTTTCACTATCGCAAACGGACCCTCATATAAATTACAAAATTTTTTGCAAACAAACTTCCCAGGTTCGCTTACATGAGGCGTCTTCACCATCACCTGGTCTCCCACTTTAAAGGAGTGCGATGAACTTTTGGAACTCTCCTTGCGTTGTCTACTCCTGTGAAGCATCAGCTGGTATGCCTGCTGTCTATCCTTATCTAGATCAATGGGGTTCTCTTCTCTGATAAAATCAGTCTAGAGCACAATGCAGGTGCGTGTCTACCAAAATGCAAATGTATCGGAGTGAAGCCAGTAGATTCGTTCACCGCCCAATTCATATAATTTAAAATGTCGGGCAGGTGTTTGACCCACCTTCTATGGTCGGTTTGGATATACGTACGGAACAACCTACCCAATTCTCGCATCATTCTTTCGCAGGGGTTTGACTGAGGGTTACGGATTGAAGTCAACACATGACCGATCTTCAAACGTTCAGTCCATTTCGCCCACTCCCTCGAAACGAATGGGGTTCCATGATCTGATATGATCGTTTGAGGTTTTCCCACGGATGGAATATGTTCCTTTTCCAGGACGCGGATCGTATTTCTCGTGTTGGCTTGAGCAAGGGGGTATGCAGACACCAATTTAGAGAACAAATCATAAACGACCAGGAGGTACTTCTTTTTATAGTGGGCCATAATAATCGACTGCAACAATTTCCTTAGGTCCTCTGGGAATCACGGATAACATCGGAGCTGCATATTTCTTGTTTGCGGGCTTAACTCTCTGGCAAATTTCGCACTGCCCAATGACCGCCGCGATCTTGCCACGCATGCCCGGCCAGTAAAACCACCTTCGGATCCATCCTTCAGTCTTCATGATCCCATAGTGGCCCGACCGGCGGTGCAGGTGTGCCACCACTGCCGTCCTCATGTGCCATGGGATGACTGCCCTCCATTCAGCTGGATTTTCCTTCACTCTGTATTGTAGTACACCTCGTTCCAATCTAAACTTTTGAATAGTCTGCCTGCCCCAAACCCCACTCAGTTTGGCTTCTTTACCCTCCAATTGGTCGATGACCGGCTGAAGTTGGCGGTCTTCTCTCTGCAGGTATTCCAGGCGCCGCAGATCGCTTTCGAGATCCTCATCCATCCTTAACCCTATGTTTGCTATGTACAAATTCTCAGTATTCAGATGGTATGATTGATTGTCCACTGGATTGCGACTCAGAGTATCAGCCACCACATTGTCAGACCCTTTGCAATATCTCACCGTATAGTTGTATTCTTGGAGGTATAGGCTCCACCGTACTAATCGGCTATTTGTGAGGTAGCTATGGTTGATAAACTCCAGACTCTTGTGGTCAGTAATCACGATGACCTCCGAGCCCAGTAATAACGTTCGAAACTTCTGAAAGGCCCAAACAATGGCCAACGCCTCTTTCTCAGTGGTCGTATAATGTACCTCGGAGCCTTTGAGCAGCCTGCTCAAGAAATATAGCATACCCATCCTCCCGTCTTCCTGTTCTTGAGCCAAGGTTACTCCGAGACCATATCCGCTGCTATCTGTCTGTACTATGAACGGCTTTGAAAAGTCAGGAAAGGCCAACATAACATGTCCCAAGAACCCAGTCTTCACTCTTTGGAAAGCTTGGTCCTGTTCCTACATCCACTTCCACTCATTACCCTTTCTTAATAGCCTCACCAGGGGCTCCATCCGTTCCGCAAACCGTTCTTGAAAGCGGTTATAAAATGTACACAGACCCAAGAATGATCGGACCTGCTTCTTGGATTTCGGTTTTGGAAAGTCACGGATAGCCGAAATCTTGTCCGGGTGTGGTTTAAGTCCCTGGGCTCCCACTATATGCCCAAGAAAGGCCACTTCTTTCTGACACAGCGTGCTCTTTTTGATATTTATTTTTATGCCCTTTTTCTCACATTCTTCTAGAAATAGTCCCACTTCTCGTATATGTTCCTTGATATCAGTGGAGGCTATCAACACGTCATCCATGTAAATCGTAACCATGTCCTTTATCTCCGAGGATAGCACCTGGTCCAAGCACCTGAGTAGGCCTGCTCCGCTGTTTATTAAGCCAAAAGGCATCCTGTTAAATTGATATGAGTGCCCCTCATATCTGAACGACGTGTATTGGCGATCTTCCGGATGTAACTTAATTTGCCAATAACTGGCCGTCAAATCGAAAGTCGAAAATACCTTCTTTCCTTGGAACTTCCGTAATAATTCTTGCATAGGAGGTGGTACGTTACAGTCCGGTACAGTCACTTTATTTAGCTGTCGAGCGTCAAGACATAATCTAACGGATCCGTCCTTTTTTTTTACTACTACCATCGGGTTACAATACGCTGATGAGCATTTTGATATAATTCCCCACTCTAACATTTGATCTATTTGTTCTTTTACTGCTCTTCGGTATTGATGGGGAATGGGGTATGATCTAGCTTTGAATGTCTGACCATCTCTCATCTTGATCCTCTGCTCGAACCCTTGAATAACCCCCGGCTTGTCTGAAAAGACCTGTTGATATTTGGTCAACGTTTGTTGTAAGGCGCTATCTTGAGCTTTTCCTTCTACTTCCATTCTATCGGTCTTATCTTTGAGTTTTTTAGGAACATCATCCTCTACATGTAACATTCCTATCGACCATTGAGGCCCCTCTGTCAGAAAACGCACCACTTCACCCCCACACGTGACTTGACCCTTCCCATAGTCGAGATTACATTTGTATCTATTTAGAAAATCCGATCCCAGCAGGGCCTCATGTACTAAACCTTTCATTATAAGGAAAACATGTGAATAACGCTTTCTATTGATTTCTAGATCCATCCATATCTGTTTTGGCTCTACTTTAGCTCTGCGGTTGTCCGCCATTGCTATGTGAACTGTTTTTAGCGGTAAAGCCGGTATCTCTGGTTGTTCCCTTCTAATTTGGTGGTATAATTTCTCTGATACTACCGATACCTGACTGCCCGAGTCCATGAGAGCTTCCACCTCCATTGAACCCACCTTTATGAGGATAATGGGACAAGTCTGACGTGCGTATCTGGGGACCCGGTCTTCCCACGAACATATTAAATTGCCTACTCTTTTTATCCCTGGCTTCTCCGCATCGGTGTCCCCTTTTTTTTTAGTTCATGCCCCTCTATCCGTCTCCTTTCCGTGTCTATTTCTAATTGGCTCAACACTCTATCAATCGCCCATCCTGATCTTTCTCCCCTTTTTCCTAGCATCCATGTAATCCCACTGGGCAACTTTCTACATGCTGTCGCTATAATCTGCTCCTCGGATAGTTTACATGCATCTAGAGTTCTCAACGTAGCCACCTGCCGCCTAAAGAACTGTATATATGCTTCTCCATTATCTTCTTGAAACTCCCGTTGTGCCACTTGTGCCCACACCCTTTCTTGTCTTTCTTCATTCCAGAATACTCTGGTTAATGCTTCTTTGTACTCTAGAAATGTTCGTGGTTGCTGACTCAGTGAATTCCACCATGTTTCTGCATGTTTCTCTAGATGATGGTATGCTATGATCACTTGGTGTTCATCTGCTATCTCATAATACTTATAGTATCTTTCAAGGCTCTTGAGGTGCTCTACGGGTGTCTCCTCCTTTTCCCCTCCATATATTCTTATCTTCAATCCCATTGCCCCTTCTTTTTCTTGCTTCATCTTTATCTATCTTATTATTAAGGTTATGTGCCAGGTTCGTCACCCCGGCTTCCAGTGGTCCTGTCATGACCCACCTGATACCTTTGCCCCTTCTTATCCTCTTGAACGATATCGTTTATGATATCTCACTATTGGATAAATTCTTAACCTCTGCTTTCTAAACCCTGACTTTATATATATGTTTCAACATACATCAACGCTATTTCCCCACGACCCTATGAGAACCTTTTCATCCACACATTCGCCCGCAGAACATGCCCATCTACCATCTTTCCCATATGTTTTCACGCTCTTTCCGCTTTATCACCACTATCGCTTTTATTTTCCCTTTTCCTTTCTTTTATTTAAAAAAAAAAATCTGCTTACTTGCCCGTTCTCTAACATTCGCTGCCCCGTTAGTTGGGACGCCATTATAACACCCACCGACATATCTATATTCCTCCATTATGGACTCTCACCCGAAGCTTCGACGAGAGGTATTTATGAGCATGGTTTGAACCCATCTCACGCGCCAATCTTACCAGTAGGTAGGAATTACCTCCTCGAAAACATATATATAGGTTCTGATATCTATCTGATGTGGTGACGCACCGAACTAGCTCAATCTCAAGGTTGGGGACATCTGTCTATCTAGAGAACAAGGCTATAAATTAACCAACACTGTCCTACGCATATATTTATTTTGCGATAGCTTAAAGCTCGAAATCCTTAATCTAACCCGGGTCTGATGGGATTTATTCTACTTGATCATATACCCTCCCAATAAATCTCTTCGAACCTACATATATGATTGCTATGCAAACACTCAGGCCATCCATTATCATACACACACATATATCACGCTCATTCATCCACACACCAAATAATGCAAATACATATATATGTGAGCGGTATGATTAATATAGTCATATATCTAACTTTAAATATAAAATTTTAATATAGCAATTAACTGAGGTAACACGAATTCTTTATTGAGATACATATACTGAAAATAGTTGGTGACGTGTCACTTTACCTGGACTCACGCGATTAAACAAGTCTGTATTGACGTCTGGCCACGAACTTGATCTGGTGGATCTCACGGATGGCAAACAGTTCCAATGGTCGTTAGGTCCGGCGACAGGTTTCAGAGGTGGAGTAGTTGGTGTACTCTCTCGCAAAGGTCTAAATCTCGAACGATTTTGGTCAACATTTCCTCTATGGAACAAAATCTCTTGATTTATTATGACAGTTCGCAAGTCCGGTCAGGTGAATTCATGACGAGTATCCTCGGAGTCGAGTAACGACTAGCGCACAATCCAATTACCCCGACATTTTCTGACAAAAAAATATTAAAACTTCTTAAGAAAAATCTTTGCGTCCTCCTTGTTAGGATTCAAGCCGCTTCTCTCTTTTTTTTTTTTTTTTCTCCACTCGAGCGCAAGACAAAAAAAAAAGTTCTTTTGTATTCACCTTTAACTCTTCAAAATCTTTCTGCATATTCCTACGCCGCTGACCAGTCCTTCCATTGTTCTTCAACACAAAAAAAAAACTATATCCACAGACCAGTTTTCCGCCTTCCCGGCGCCAGTTATTACCAAACTGCCTACAGCAATTCACTCATCCTATTTCAGTCCTCACATGTTCACAAGGTGACTCAACAAAAGAAAACACGTGTTACCAAAATTATTAATAAACTCAAAAAAAAAACTATGTGAATAAAATCTATCTAAGAATAATTAATTGCGCTTTATACAGCTCTACATATATAAGTGATCGCAACCCCTCCGATACTAACTACGTATTTTTATACTCACACATACGCTATATCTACATTACTTGTAACCGGGTTCGAATGACCGTTTACATATATTCTTTTATTTATTTGTTTATACATGGTCCCTACATTAACACTAGCAATCATGTCATATTTACATATGTGTGTATTTGAACCCGTTTGTTACAATATATATATATATATATATTGGCTGTTGCTTTTCAATTACTAAGTTTATTGTTATTTTGTAAAACAACTAATGTGATAATTAACTGAGAAGCAATGTCCAAGCAACTTCTCCTTTTGCAAAATGGCTTTGCAATTTCTTATCAGTATTAACACCTATTTAGTTTAAGTTTTTCTACTATCTTCATTACCCTAAAATATAATTTTGAGTTATCAAGCTTAAAATGTCAATGTTCATCTTTCGAAAGTGACTGTGATTGTAAAAATATTTTGCATTTGTGCAATCACTGTTCCATCTTTTAATTACTGCACATTTCTGAATTCTGAATATATATAAATTCTCAAGGTAACTGAAGAACTATGCAAAATATGAAGTTATTCAAAGCAAATATTTTATCATCTGATATATCTACTCAATAAATATAACTAGTGTGGACATGACTGGTTTAGGTAATATATATATATGTGTGTGTGTGTGTGTTTAATTATATAATATAGATAGTATTCACATTTCCAAGATACTTCAGATTAATTATCATTTGTCTGAAGGTTTGTGATAATATTATATTAGGTGCATAATATGTTGGCCTATATCCATTATCTGTTGAATGTATAAAAAATTTAAACTTTATTTCAACTTTTCAAATACAAACAATTTTTAATAATAACACAGAAATAAACAACACAGGTTAATAATGACATACCATTTCAAGTTATATTATTCTTCACTCTTCTTCAGGTGTTGCTGGCCTGACAGTACTAGCATAGGAATCGAACTCGCATCTTTTGATTCTCAAATATCAAATTTAAGCATTGATATTCCAGAATCTAAAGGTAGGAGTTCAATCCCTATGTTAATACTATCACTGGTCAGGCCAGTAATACCTGAAGAAGAGTAAATAATAATACTAATCAAAACGTTGTGTCATTACAAACCTGTGTTGTCTATTTGTGTGTTATTACTAATGAGTTGTTTGTATTTGAAAAGTTTAAATAAAGTTTAAAATTTTCTACACACTCAACATTTACAGAAATGATGAAAATAGTTTAACATATTATCATATCTAATTAGCACTGTTCGTTTTTAATATTATATATATAAGTATATTATGAACTTATTAAAACACTACCACTTTATATAATTATTAAATAATTTTATCAAAAAAAATATTTTAGTGTGAACATGATATGATTTTAATCTGAAAATATTATCTTTTGATGTTTATAAAATAATATTATATTGTACAATACTGATATGGATATTATGCAATATAAGTAAAACAACACTCATTATAAATATTATTTTATTTTTTAAAACTGTACATGTTATTGATTCTTTTATAAAATTGTTTTTGTTTGTTAATTAAAATCGAAAAAAAAACATTTCATAAATAACTTTTAAAAGAGTTTTTTATTTCTATTTTTTTTTTTGTAATTAATGATAAAATTCTATTTGTTTTTATTAGCAACAATACCAGTAGTAATTATATTAACAATCTGTTTTATTTAGCAGTTTTTTTTTTTTAATCTTCTTGTTGTTATTGTTTTTTAGAATAGCAAGGCTATCAATACTTAATTATTTTTAGCATAATTTTGTAATTATTTTAAGTGAAGGGAATTAAGCTTAAAAAGTAAATTGCTGTTAACTTAAAAAGCAAAATAAAATTGAATTTAGTGTTAATATGAATATAATTTTATTATAAAAACTTAAAAAATATATATAAGTAAATAATAAAAACACTTAAATTTTAACAAAATTAATTAGTATTAATAAAAGTCAGAAAAGTAATTATAATTACAAAAATGTGTATTAAAAAAATAAAAGAAATATTGTAAATATTTACCTCGACATAGAGTCATAAAATTCAAGTCAGGACTACCGTTACGATTTACATATCCATCTACGTCTGTAATCCATACACGCGCTTGATATTTTGTATAAGCTTCTAAATTTATAAGTTTTATAATTCGCTTCGATAAACTAACATTTGCTAAAATATCAGGTAAATAACTCCAAGAAACTGAGTCATATTTCTAAAACAAAACAATTTATTTATACTGATTCTATAAAATAAATCATTTATTATTTATATTATGAATGTCAATTTATATATTTTGATCATCTTTTATTATAACTTGTTTAGAACTGATTTTTATTTTGAATAGATTTTAATGTTAAGAAGTTGTATGATCTCAAATTAGATGTATGACAATTGTAAAATGTTTTAAACAAAAAGGTTATTCTTTACAAAATAGGCATCTAAATATATAAATATTTAACATTAAATTGTCTTACTTTATAAGCTATAGCATACGCAAAAACTTCTCCATTTCCATAATCTTTGTTTTTAGACCAGTTTTGCCACTGTATATTAGCTCCGTTGGATGTAATTAATGAGGCGGAAGGAGATGTCGCTAAAGCAGGCGTTTCTAAAAGTTATCAATTAAGCTAATAAATAATGATATATATATATACACATATACATATGACAGTAAAAAATATTCATTTTAGTACTTCTTATTTAAACTATTGTCAGAAACAGTCTCTCCAAGATGAAAAAAATACAAATACATTAAAATATTAACAGTACCCTAGATATGAATTTGTGCAATGACTATAAACATCAATCTGTGAATGGCAAATAAGTCCACATATAGAATAGGTGATTTATTGTTTCGTTTATTTGATTTTTTTATGATACTGTCTTTTAACTATTGTAACAAACTTTTATTTCCCAAAAGCTTTAACATTGTCATTTATTAAATTACTAAACATCGCATGATCACCATTCCCTAAGCTTACACAAACTGTTATAATAGAGGCAAAACTCTTTATTTAGTAGTGCCACCGAATGTAAGTCAGAATAGTCAATGCTTGCAAGAAGGTTTGTGCATATAATCTCTAACTTCTTGCAACTATTGCTTTAGACAAAACTTTTATGCACAAACCTTGCAACCATTGATTACTTTGGCTTGCACAGGATGGCATTAATGTTTAGAGGGTTTTGCCTTGTTATTTTGACTTATTGTAGCTTTCTGTTCCATTCTATCATCACCCATTTCTTCCCTATGAAAACAATCAATATTATCCTTCTTTGGAATATTTTTGACATAATCTTTACAATGCTAACAGGTCTCATAAAAACAATGTTCAAAATCATTGTAAAATATTCTTGAGATCCTGTGTCCTTCATTTACTGCTCAAATACTGCTCAAATTTAATTCAATAAAATGTGATTTTTGCAAAAAGCAAGTTAAAGAACATAACCGTTGAACTTTCAATTATACCAAAAGTATTTTTAGAGTGTTACAGATCAGCTCTAATATAAAAAATACTGTTTTTATGATAGAGTGCATATATTTTCTAAATGTTAATTATATATTAAACTAAACTATTGACATGTTGTACTACATTTAAACATTTGACCATTCTACAATACTATTTTTTATTGAAAAGGATAATATAGTCATCATATAAAAACAAAAAAAAATGGAGTTTTTGTTTTTTTTCTTTTCAATCAATTCATATTAAAAATTATACTAATCATGTCTCTGTGTTATCTTGATCATTCATTAAGGGTCTATAAATAGTTTCAATGACCATGGTGATTGAAATCAAAAACAAAATTGGAGACAGTGCATATTCTTGCTTAGTACAAGTTTTCATTTCAAATGTTTCACTTTTTTGAACTATAATAATATCTTCTCTCATTTCAGCACATAGAAGTTGATATAAATTGAATAAATTTTGGTGAAATATCAACTAATTTCAAGAAGTATCATATACATATATTTGATTAATTAAGCCAAATGCTTTGGCCAAATCGATAACTCCAATATATATATATATATATATATATATTGTGCCAGGCATTATCAAATGTCCATCCACGAAGTCTGCTGTAAAGAACATTACTGCAGATATTCATGTAAATTTGTCTATGTTAAGCACAACGAATATATGTGTGCTACATTAATAATGAAAGTTAAGTCTCAGCATGAGAATATGCACACAAGCCAATTTAAAGTAAACAAAAACTGAGACAGAAATATTGTACACAAATACACGTATAACAAACTCATGTAGTTTTTTTTTTATTTATTTATTTAATTTTTTTTTTTGTATATTTTCAATATATGTCATTTTATATATTTTGCTTTTCTCAGAAAAACTCAAATGGAGAAAAGCAAACTTTATTGACCAAATGGATCACATGTTGGAACATATTTATAAAATAAATAATTAAAGTTATTGTTCCAATATACTTGTAAATATTTTTAATTACTTTTCTAAAAACTGTAATCTTATTCCATAATCAAAAAAAAGTGTTAACTGCTTTGGTAAAAACCTAATCAAAAAGCAAAATGTTTGATAACAAATGTTAAAATTAAAATGTTATTTTTTTAGATAAAATAAAATTCTTTTGAATCAAGTAGTCTGAGAATCCAAGATGGGAACTGATTATATCAACCCTAATATGTGGAATTAAATCAGAAAAATAGAAAGGAATGTTTATAATCTAAATGATAAATAAGCTAAAATAAAATGTTTGGCTGATTCATACATCTCGGGGGGGGGGGTTGAATTGGTTTTTATGAGTGAGGTTGATAGGTTGTAGTCAGTGCTATGGGGTTCGGTCTTTCTTTGGCATTCATTCTGGCCAAGTCGTTCACTACTTTGGCTATGGAATTCTTCAATTATCTAGTCACTTAGAGATTTATTTACAAACTAGATTATTGCTGATATTTTCTAAGAAGAAATCTATTACACAGAGTGGATTTAATTAACCATTCAAGATAGTGGATATAAATTTAATAATAATTATTGCATTATACCAGATAGAAAATATGGAGAAATTTACCAGAACTTTTAGTAAAATAATGATGTGGTAGACACCATTCTTGATTTGCCCAAATCATCAAGATGTGACTATGCCAGGTCCAGATAGCTATGATGATGACAAAAGCCACCTTTCCTATGCCTGAATGATATGAAATCCTCATTGCACAGCCAGTTGACTTGAAGCCCACTCAGAAGCCCAGTCAGAAGAAGATAAAGACACGTAAGTTTATTTTAAAAATATTTTAATAGTGAATTAACTAATTCTGATATTTCTGATCATTAGAAATATATTATTACTTTTTATTTTTTTTAAAATTATTATTAATCATTTAAAAAAAAGAGGGAGAAAGAGAGTTGTCTCTCAAATATATATAGTCTTTTATGGTCATTACAAGCATAATGATATTGCTTTTACTTAAATCTTTTGATTTATTTTTCCATCCCAAATTTCAGTATTTTCAGCAAAGTTTGCAATTAGTTTTTTTTTTTTTGTATGTTTGTTTTTCTTCTTGCTGTTACTCCAGAAAATTGTCATATGTAAATACACATGTGTATATATGCACACATATATTGGTAATATTTGGTAAATATGACACATCATGTTGAGTGTCTAAAATGTATTTATCCATATATCTTTAAGTTATTTTTGTCACTGTGACACATTATGATGAATGCCCAAGGGTTTATTTATTGCAAATTTTCCATAAATAAGTCCACTAATAACTTTATATTTAGAATAGTAGTGACTGTATAATTGTGTTTCATGTATATACATGTATAAGAATTTATCTATCATGAAAGGCAAATAAATACAACACCTCATGTTGAGTGCCTTAGAGGATCTGAATCAGTGCAACCTTATTGATATGTTGTAAAATACAAAAGCTAATATTATGTATGTAATGAAATATTTTATATTGCAAATATATTTACTAGTAGTTTTTTTTTATATTTCCTTAAGTCAATTATTTTATATAGTGTGATGTTTTTTACAAACTGTAATATTTTAAACAGCACTAAACTGTTGCACATGTGCTTTTGATTTTAACTATAAAATGAATGAATACAAACATTTCAAACACATGATAAAGTCTTTGGAAAAGATAGAATGGCCATCTATCTTTTCGAACCCAAACACTTTTGTATGAGCAAATCTTAAGTGTTTGAAAGTGAAAGCATGAAGATATTAAATAATCACTTTAAATTACTTTACATGCTTGAATGAATGATGCTGGTGAAATTTATTAGAATTTACGATACATCATTCTTATTTGAAATTAAGTGTAAGTAAATACGTCATTCTTATTTGAAATTAAATGTATGTAAATAAGTCAATTATTTTATATAACACTATGTTTTTTACAAACTGTAATATTTTAAACAGCATTAAACTGTTGCACATGCACTTTGGATTTAAACTATAAAATGAATGAATACAAACACTTCAAACACATGATAAAGTCTTTGGAAAAGATAGAATGTCCATTTATCTTTTCAAACCCAAACACTTTTGTATGGGTGAATCTTAAGTGTTTGAAAGTGAAAGCATGAAGATATTAAATAATCACTTTAAATTACTTTTACATGCTTGAATGAATGACGCTGGTGAAATTTACTAGATTCACCCATACAAAAGCCTTTGGGTTCGAAAAGATAGTTGGCCATTCTATCTTTTCCAAAGACTTTATCATGTGTTTGAAGTGTTTGTATTCATTCATTTTATAGTTAAAATTCAAAGTGCATGTGCAATAGTTTAATTCTGTTTAAAATCTTACAGTTTGTAAAAAACATCATGCTATATAAAATAATTCACTTATTTACATACATTTAATTGGAAATAAGAATGACGTATTGTAAATTTTAATAAATTTCACCAGCGTCAATCATTCAAACATGTAAAAGTAATTTAAAGTGATTATTTAATATCTTCACATTTTCACTTTCAAACACTTAAGATTCACCCATACAAAAGTGTTTGGGTTCAAAAAGATAGATGGCCATTCTATCTTATCCAAAGACTTTATCATGTGTTTGAAGTGTTTGTATTCATTCATTTTATAGTTAAAATCCAAAGTGCATGTGCAACAGTTTAATGCTGTTTAAAATATTATATTTTCTTAAGTAAAATGATTTTTAAAGTCCAGAGTGGAAGTATATGCCTGTATAACTGAAAATCTTTTATCTGAGAAACATATAACAAATCACACAAAGTATAACTTATTTCTACAGGGTAAAAAGCTCAGACCATTTCCATTCATTAAGAAATTTGTAAATTGCTTTAGGGATTTATTTTTTTTATTCATTTAAAATTGTATTTATTTTTATCTATTTCAATGCATCAAATGTATATACGGGTTTGTGATAATAATTAATTATTTAGTTTTTTTTATAATATAATTATGAGTATGAAAGGGTGGGTGGTATCTGGGATGAAATAAATATTTAATTATAATATTAACTTTGTTTTGTTATCATATTATTATTTATTTTATAAAATGTACTCTTTCCTTATCAATCACATACCTATAATAACCATTTAACTTACCCATTGAAGACCCTAGATGTAGAGCAGACTAAGCAAGCCACATGGGATATTGCTCTACCAAGTTGTTAAATCTTATTCTCATGCTCGCTGAACTTATAGTATTGCATATCCTTCTAGAAGGTGGGAAAATTCATTTTTATTCTTTTCTAGGAGTGGCACACAAAAGCTATTAAATATAGACTTTTCAAAGATATGTACTTACTGTAGATCCTAAACATTCAAGCATTTGAGAAAGTTACTAACTAAAGGGGTTTTTAATTAGCAGAGCCCTGTCAATTGACTCTTTCTATCAATTTAGCTGGAGGTACCAATATTCCATGAGTACAGGCAAGTGACTAAATTGGTATCCATTTCTTTCCCTGTTAAATCTTGATCACTTCATGCTCAGTGCAATATTAGGAGCAGAATTTTGTAAGGAAGTAATGGTCTGGTACAATAAAACTGGCACCCAACATGGCCATTACTGTACCAGACCATTACTTCCCTGTGGAATTCTGCTCCTCTTGCACAAAGCATGAAGTGATCAAGATTTACAGAAAAAGAAATGGATATTAATTTAGCTGATTGTCTGTACTCATAACATATTGGTACCTCCAGTTAAACTGATAAAAAGAATCAATTGACAGGGCTCTTCCAATTAAAAACTCCTTTAGTTAGTAACTTTCTTGAATGCCCAAATGTTTAGAACTTACGGTAAGTACGTATTTTTCAAAAGTCTATTTACTAATAGCTTTTGTATGCCACTCCTAGAAAAGAATGAATTCCCCCCCTCCTACAAGGATATGCAATGCCAAAAGTTCAGCAAGCATGAGAATAAGATATAATACCCTGGTAGAATGATATTCTGTGTGGCTAGCTCAGTCTGCTCTACATCTAGGGTCTTCAATGGGTAAGTTAAATGGTTATTATAGGTATGTGATTGATAAGGAAAGAGTATATTTTATAAAATAAATAATAATATGAAAACAAATTTTATATTATGATTAAATATTTATTTAATTCCAGATACCCACCACACTTTCATACTCATAATTACATAATAAAAAAAACTAAATTTGATGCATTGAACTAGGTAAAAATAAATACAGTTTTAAATGAATAATAAGAAGAATAAATCCCTAAAGCTATTTACAAGGTTTCTTAATGAATGGAAGTGGTCTGCACTTTTTACCCTGTAAAAATAAGTTATAATGTGTATGATTTGACATATGTTTTTCAGATAAAAGATTTTTGGTTATACAGGAATATACTTCCACTCCAGACTTTAAAAACTGTTTTACTTAAGTAAATATAAAAAAAAAAACTATGAGTAAACATATTTGCAATATAAAATATTTCATTATATACATAATATTAGCTTCTGTATTTTATGACATGTCAATAAGGTTGTATTTACTCAGATACCTTAGGGCACTCAACATGAGGTGCTGTATCTATTTGCCTTTCACAATAGATAAATTCATATACATGTATATATGTGTAGCTCAATTATACACTCACCACTATTCTAAATATAAAGTTATGAATGGACTTGTTTATGGGAAATTTGCAATGAATAAATGCTTGGACACTCATCATAAGATGTTGCAGTGACAAAAATAACTTAAACATATATGGATAAATACATTTCAGATACTCAACATGAGGTATCGTATTTACCAAATATTTTAAGAGTATGTGCATGTCTATACACAAGTATATTTATATATAACAATCTTCAGGAGTAACAACAAGAAGAAAAACAAACAAACAAAAAAACTAATTACAACCTTTGCTGAAAATACTGGAATTTTGGATGGGAAAATGAATCAAAATATTTAAGTAAAAGATATATCTTTATGCCTATAATAACCATAAAATATAATATATTTCTAACAATTGGAAATATCAGAGTTAGGTAATTCACTATTAAAATTTTTTAAAATAAACTTGTGTAAGTGTCATTATCTTCTTCTGACTGGGCTTCAAGTCAACTGGCTGTGTGGTGAGGATCTCATATCATTCAAGCATAGGCAAGGCAGCTTTTGTCATCATCTTAGCCAGCTGGATCTGGCATAGTCATATCTTGAGGATTTGGGCAAAGAAAAGATGGGTGCACTGTCTGGTTGTCTAGCCCATGGTCATTTTACTGAAAGTTCTGGTAGATTTCTTCATATTTTCTATCTAGTATAATGCAATAATTATTATTAAATTTTCATCTGCTATCTTGAATGGTTAATTGAATCCACAAGAAAACAAAAGTTTTTAAAAGAACTGTGTAATGAATTTCTTTTTAGAAAATATCAGCAATAGTCTAGTCCATAAATGAGTCTCTAAGTGGCTAGATGATAGAAGAATTCCAGAGCCAAAGTAGTGAATGACTTGGCCAAAATGAATGCCAAACAAAGGATGAATCCCACAGCACTGACTAATACCTTTCAACCCCACTCATAAGAACCAATTCAGGTACCCTCCTGAGAATTAGGAATCAGTCAAACCTTTTATTTTAGATTATCATTTAGATTATAAACATTCCTTTCTATTTTTCTGATTCAGTTCTACATATTAGGGTTTGATATAATCAGTTTCCATCATGGATTCTCAGACTACTTGATTCAAAAAAATTTTATTTTATCTAAAAAAATAACATTTTAATTTTAACATTTGTTATCAAACATTTTGCTTTTTCATTAGGTTTTTACCAAAACAATTAACTTTTTTTTTGATTATGGAATAAGATTACAGTTTTTAGAAAAATAATTAAAATATATATATACAAGTATGCTAGAATAATTACTTTAATTATTTATTTTATGAATATGTCCCAAATCATGATCCATTTTGTCAATAAAGTTTGCTTTTCTCTATGTGAGTTTTTCAGAGAAAAGCAAAATATATAAAATGACATATAATGAAAATATAAAAATAAAAAATAAATAAATAAATAAATAAAAACTACATGAGTTTGTTATACATGTATTTGTGTACAATATTTCTCTCTCAATTTTTGTTTACTTTAAAATGGTGTGTGTGGGTATTCTAATCACAGATACAACTTCCATTTTTAATGTAGCACATATATATTAATTGAGCTTAATATATACAAATTTACATGAATATCTGCTGTAATGCTCTTTACAGCAGACTTTGTTCATGGGCATTTGATAATGCCTAGCACAATATATATATATATATATATATATATATGTGTGTGTGTGTGTGTGTAAATTTATAAATAAATATTTTAAAATACAGTATTTAAAAGTTTATAAAAAATATATGTATAACCGTCACTTAGAAGCGCTTTCAACTCACTTGTAGCTTTGTCAACTATCACTTTTAAAATGTCCATTTTCCCATAATTCCATGATGTCAACTTTCCCATAATTCTGTGATCTTAACATTTGCTGCTTGCCTATTAATTAAATTTTGCTTATATTCATATATTAACATCACCTCTTTAATTTTTCTTTTATTATTATTTCTTTCAGTTTCCAATATTTTTACATTGTTATAATTAAAATTAAAACCATATATACATGATTTATTATGGTCATAAAAAACAGAAGCTGATAAAGTATCATTATTTTTAAAATTTTGTTTTGTATTTTGAATCCTTTTAAATAAAACTAAGGGCTCTTTTGTTCTTTTTTCCAATGTGCACCTCAATTCACCTATATATCCACTGCCACACCTACATGTCCATTTGTAAATGACACAATTTTTATTTATCAATAAAGTTTTATCTTTTGAATTGTTTATTAATTTATTTAATGTAAGTGGTGCATAAAATGCAATATCACATAGTTCTTTATAAATTTTCTTAATGGAACTTGCCTGTTGATTCAAAATATATGGTATTGATATCCACAGTTTTTTTATCAGAAGAATTAACATTATTATTAATATTTTTATATTTAGAAATAAAATTTTTAACAGTATAATAAACACAATGATAATTGTATCCAACATTTAACAATTCATTATAATAAATTTCAATATTTTTAGTTTTATCTGATGCATATTTACAAAGGTTATCATTTCTAAATAAAAAGGATTTCAAACCTGTCATTTTTTGTGACATTGATACCTTTGAATGATATGAAATATATCCTCTTTTTGTTATTGGTTTAAGAGTCGTGTAGTAATCCAGTTTATCTTTGTTTCTAGTTATCTTGAGATCTAAAAATTGAACACTCGTTGAATTTTCATCTGTTTTATTCTACTTTAAGCCCTTTATATTATTTAATTCATTAAACAAACCATTAATAGTATTTGGCTTTCCACAAACAAAAACATCATCAACATATCAATTGTATAAAATAATATCTCTCTGATAATTTTTGTTTTTTTAAATATTTTCTTCATATGTAGATATAACAAAATTACATATTTGGGCAACTGTAGGAAAACCCATGGCAACCCATTATTCAGTTTATAAAATTCATGCTTAAAAATTGCATAAATGTTTTTATCAATAAAGTTTAATGTTTCAACAATAAATTTTATTATTTTAACATTAACATTTTTAAACTTTAATGCATTATTAATTATTTCAATAGAAGTTATTCTGTCAATTGATCCATACATTTCACTGACATCCAAGGTACAAATTACATCATAATTATCATAATTTTACCAACGAAATCAAATGATGAACGTATTGTAAACATACCAAAACCAAGAATTTCCTGTAATATTTTCTCAATTAATTTACATGTTTCATAATAAAATACACCCCAAAAATCAATCATTAATCGTAATGGTTCTTTTTCTTTATGCAATTTTATATTTGAAAATATCCTAGAACATACTGCAGCCAAGGGATAAATCCAATAATAAGTACTATTATCAATTACATTATTTTTGGAAAAAACACTTGAGAACTACTCTTAAAATTGTACCAGTCATTTCAATTATTCAAATCAATCAAATGATTGATTTTGGGGGTAAATTTTATTATGAAACATGTAAATTAATTGAGAAAATGTTACAGGAAATTCTTGTTTTTGGTATGTATACAATATGTTCATCATTTGATTTCATTGGTAAAATTAATAATGTTGTTATTGATAATTATGATGTAATTTGTACCTTTGATGTCAGTGAAATGTATGGATCAATTGACAGAATGACTTCTATTAAAATAATTAATAATGCATTAAAGTTTAAAAATGTTAATGTTAAAATAATAAAATTTATTGTTAAAACATCAATGTCATATATTTTGAATCAAGAGGCAAGTTTCATTAAGAAAATTTATAAAGGAATATGTGATATTGCATTTTATGCACCACCTACAATAAATAAATTAATAAACAATTCAAAAGATAAAACTTTATGGATAAATAAAAATTGTATCATTTACAAATGGACATGTAGGTGTGGCAGTGGATATAGATGTGAATCAAAGTGCACACTGGAAAAAAAGAACAAAAGAGCCCTTAGTATTATTTAAAAGGATTCAAAATACAAAACAAAATTTTAAAAATAATGATACTTTATCAGCTTTTGTCTTTATGACCATAATAAATCATGTATATATTGTTTAGATTTTAATTATAACAGTGTAAAATTATTGGAAACTGAAAGAAATAATAATAAAAGAAAAATTAAAGAGGCAATGTTAATATATAAATATAAGCAAGATTTAATTAATAGGCAAGCAGCAAACATTAAGATCACAGAATTATGGGAAAGCTGACATCATGTCATTATGGGACAACTAACATTTTAAAAGTGATAGTTTACAGAGCTACAAGTTAGTTGAAAGTGCTTCTAAGTGATGGTTATACATATATTTTTTATAAACTTTGAAATACTGTATTTGCAAATATTTATTTATAAATTTACGTATATTATTTTGAAGAAATACAGACATTGATTAGTAATATTATATATATATATATAAATTTTTCTGATAATAAAAGTCATAACCCCCACAATATTTGATTATCATTTATTTATAATTTGAAGCAACCTATTTAATAAAATTCTTTAAAATCTGTGTTTTCATGAAGAATTGTGATGATAGTGTTTTAGTTGTATTTTTATATTGGACTATTTCCAACATCTAATATAAGTATTGAATGTCTTTAGAAAAATTTAACTTTATTTAAATATTCCAAATACATTCAACTGTTAGTAATAGCACATAAAACAGGTTAGTATATGCACAACATTTCAAGAAGTATTATTTTTCATCTTTCTTCTTCATGTATTACTGGCCTGACCAGCAATATGATTAGCATGGGATTTGAACCTGTACCCTTAGATTCTTGAGTAATGAATTTTCAGATATTGCTCTAACCAACTAAGCCATCATGCCAGAGGCAGAAGTCAGTAGAAATTTCATATACTTATAAGTGATGTTCCTCCTGGCTTATCCACTTTTTCCTAAGAGCAAAGTTGATTAGTGGTTTCCATACATTATGTATAGTCATACTTGGTTGACTTATGGGATTGTTTTTCATTGCCATGTGAGCCATTTCTTTATTTTTTTTCTTTGTATTTTTTTTCTCTATACCATATTTTTGTATTTTATTTGCTGTAATACATTATAATGGTATTCTATCATAATTATTGTACTCTTGTTTATTTTCTTTATTTATTATAGTGTGCTATTTTAAATGTCTGAATACTATATTAATTATATAAAAGCAAATCATTTTATAATTTAATTACATCTAAAATAATAAATATGATATCACGTGATCTTTAAAATCAATTTAATTAAGAATATGATCCTGCTGAAAAATTGTTAATCATGGAATACATTATCCAGATAGATTGTCCTTTTTTTAATCAAACAGCTTGCTAATGATGTGATTTTCAATTTAGATACATAAATAATGTTTCTTATAGTTAAAATATCTAGTATCATAACTACAAATTACATAGAACACATAGGAAAACAATTTATGCTAATGATTAATACTACTAATAAATTCAAAAAGGAAACTGTCTGTTTAAAATATTTTGCACAATAAGAAATATTTACTTATAGATTAATCGCATATTAGTAAAAAAAAATATCATAATATTACTGAACTCCAAATTAAATATTAGTCAATAGAGAAATCGCTATGATAATCATACACTATCTAAATCAATTTATTAGACAGGAAGTATCAATGTTGATGTCATAATTCATTGATAATATTATCGAAAAGACTTCAAATACATTTAAAGTAACTGATTCTAAAATAGGTTTTTATAAGAACCTAATAAAGTATTAAAACTAGTTTACAATTATATTATAAATAAGCCTTTTAGATTTATAATGTATAGGCGGATCTCTGTGTGATTGTAAATATGTTTTAAATAAGGCTTATCGATATCAATATCTTTTAAAAATATATTATAATTCATTATTTTATATTACCAAAACTAAATTACACATGAATAAATACCATGTTACTGAAACACTAATTTTAATTACTCCATCAACTTTTACACTACTTATAATTATCTTTACAGTATTTTACTACTACTGTCTTTATACTTTTACATTCTCTTTTTTATTTTCTTTAATCATACTGCTGACCAATATGTTCAGATTACAGCCTTAGTTTTCAATACTCTTCTTTTTCTGTAGGTTTCTCATAGTATATCCATAAGTCTTAATTATTACAAATTATTAATTGTGCCTATTATCCACCACTTGAAAGTAGAATTCTATCAAATATATTTGATTTTCTTTAATAAATAGACTTTATTCCTCCAGATAGCTAACATTGGTGAATTAAATTTATCATTGGCTTATGACATGAATCAATGAAGTGATTGAAAAAAAAAATAGGGGTGGAATATAATGTTGCTTTCACCACTGATTGATGAAATGAACTACTCCTATAAATGATAAGCTTATTGTTTAATTTTGCTTGCAATATATATTACTCCAAATACAATTCCTAAATAATATTTTTGTTCTTCAGTCAACAAAAACATTAAAACTGTGTTGTCTTTTAATATGTTAATGAATTAATTCTTTAGATTGCCTAATTATCCCATGAAATTCTTTAATAATTTATAAAATTTAACTAAGTTATAATTCACTTTATGGCATCATATTTACAAATTTATTATGATTTCTTTCCAATAAAGATTTTAGTTGGAAGAAACACAATCTGGTTTTTAAAGCAACAGTATTGCAGATGTAGCCATCATTTTGATGTAATCTGCCAAGAGATTTTTCCTGTTACTGTTACATCATAATATGTCAGCAATCATTTAGATTAAATGTTCAGTTGTCCTTTCAGAATCCATACATATAAATTCGTTTGTGTTTGTAATAACTATAACTATTACTTAATAATAGTTTAAAGTATCCATGTCCTTATAACTTTAAGGTTTTTATTTCACTTTTTATCCTTAATTAATAACATTTGTTTTAAAATGATGTCATTAATCATTGTTTTATAATATATATTTATATATATATATCAAATTATTATTATTATTATTATTATTATTATTATTATTATTATTATTATTATTATTATTATTATTATTATTATTATTATTATTATTATTGTTATTGTTGTTGTTGTTGTTGTTGTTGTTGTTATTACATAGAGTAGTAGTAACTTATAAAGTAAATTCAATAATTATGTTGTAATAATTTTGTGCATTAATATGTTTTTTTTTTTTGCAGAGCAAAATTTAGAAATCTCCTTCTTCGTTTTCTTCTTCTTTTTTCTTCTTCTTTTTCTTCTTTTTATTATTATTTTTCTTCTTTTTTATTATTATTATTATTATTATTATTATTATTATTATTATTATTATTATTATTATTATTATTATTATTATTATTATTATTATTATTATTATTATTATTATTATTATCATCATCATTATCATTATTATTATTATTATTATTATTATTATTATTATTATTATTATTATTATTATTATGATACATCTATTTATTTTCTAAGAAACTGAATAATCTGCATGAATCATCACCATCATTTTTAACCATTATAGATCTTTGGAGAATAAAAACTTCTCCAAGTGTAATCCTGTTTCTCCAAACCCTGGTCTTTCTTCTTCACATCACCCAGAAAAAGTCTATTCATCTTAAATATGATCTTTCTCTAGATTTTTTAGAATTTTGTGGGATCCATTTTTGGAATTTAAATTGTCCATTTCTTACCATCCCTTTTACCAATATGCCCAGCCCACCTCCAGTCTCTTAATCATTTCAATAATTTCATTAATACCTGTTTGTTCTCTCATTCATGTATTTCATTTTTGATTCTTTTTTATTACTCCTAACATTTATTTTTTCATACTTTCTAGAGTGATCTGAAGTTCTGTATGGATTCTCTGTTAAGTATCCATGTCTCCGATTCATAAGTAAGTACTGATAACATATTTAGAAAAACAAAATCCCTTTTAAAGTGCATAGATATACTTCCTTTGAATATTATTTCTTCCAAAAGCACTCCATACAAATTTAATCATGTGATTAATTTAATAGATTATATTTTCATTTATATTAATAACATGTTCAAGGTATTTCTGTTGATAAGTTCTAATTCATTTCTATCAATCAATCTTTATTTTCTTCTTTTGAGAAAATCCATGGAATATTACTTTAGTTTTTTTATCATTTATTTTTAACTCCACTTTTTTTACTCTAATCTGATAACTCTTGTAACATTTTCTGAAGCATTATTTGCAATAACTTGAATAATTATTCCCATTAAGCTATAATTTCTTAGCTTCCCAGTTTAAACCAAAAAATGCTTCTTGTAAAATTGTTGTAAATTTTTTGTAAATATTGAATCACTCTGTCAGATACTTTTTAATATTAGTATTCTTAATACAACTAGTAATTTAATCATTGCTTTGGCATTTTGATTAATATTCTTCAGAATACATTATACTGTGTGTATAACTTGATAATACAATGCTTCTATTTACAGTAGAAGTACTTATAGAATCAAACATATTTTCAAATCTATAATTTCAAAGCATAATTGCCACCTATGTTCATTGTTTTTTTATAATTTCTCTTAATACTCAGATATGCTCCACTGTGCTAAAACTGCTTTTAAATCACGTGTTTTTTGATTATCACCTTTTTTAATATGTTAATATTACTATTGTATTCTTCTAATCTTCTGTTTTCCCTTTTCCATTTAAACATTTTGTAAGTAATCTTGCCTAGAGTTTTTTTTTCATCATTATTTTTTTTAAATATTGATTATAATTTCATTATTACTTGGAGCTTCTACTTTCCTCATAGATTTAATTGCAAGTCTTATTTTTTTATTTAAATTGCTGGGAAATGTAGAAATCACAGGGGATATTTTGTTTTTTATTACTATATAATTTTTAATAGAATTCTATCATAAAATATGTTTCCTACCAATATCGAGATGCTATTTTACACTTTTGAGATTTTTATTCTTTTAGACAGTTTCCCTTGCTAGTTCACATTTATATTTTCTCATATAATTATTTTTTTTCTCCTTTTATAAAACTCTACATATTCAATTATTCTTAATGGTTGATTTTTCATATTCCTTCTTTTCTTCATATATTGTCTTATCCCAACAGAAAATTTATTGATAAAATGTTCATTTTTGTACCTGTTACTTTATTACAATTCTTATTACTATATCAGTATTTGAAACATTTTCAAAATCTGTAAATTTACTGGAATTTTTTTGAAGGTGAAAAATATCAAATACTGTTTATCATGATAATTTTTCTTACTCTGGTTTTGCATTGTATCTTCATTTTCACTAATCGATGATGATTGCTTCACTTCTTGTGCTTAATTTATATAAGAAAATTACAGTCTCAAAATACATATTGTCTGAGCATAAAAGTATAAACCAATTTTGTTTTACCTTTATTTGAGTGTTTTCATGTCCATTTTCAAGTTTAGCAATTTTTTTTGAAAAAATAAATCATTATATGCAGTTTATATTTTTCTGAAAATGTCATGTCTGTGTCTGTTCTTCTTTCTCTCATATTTCAATAATGTTTCCCTATACTAGCAATGAAGTCTCCCATGACTATTTTAAAATGTTGTTTCATCTCATCAAAAACGTTTTGTATATACTTATAAAATTTCTCTTGATCTTCATCACAATGAGAACTTGTCAGTGCATAAACCAGAAGCCAATTTGTATCTTTTATTAAGCTGTGTAAATAGCTCTTCTATGTCATCTTATTCATCATCAACCTTGACAATATTCTTCTACTATTTTATATTTATGATAAATTCAATTCCTTTTGTGTTTCCAATATTTATGCTGTTATAGGAAAGAATTTATCAATCATTCAAATCTAATCTCTTTTTATATATTTTTTCTAACTTCACAAAATTCAATAATGTCATATTTAGTATTAGAATTTTTTCCAATTCATGCAATATTTCTTTGTTTGAAAATGGTCTGCAGTTGTAAATACCTAAATAAAAAGTTGTCATCAAATGGCAATCTGGTTCCACAACCAAGGGGATTCATAGCACTGTCTACTTTAAGCTACCAACTGCTGTTTTAACTGGCAATTTTTTTGTGAACACCCCATCCATGTTACATATACTATATGAAGATAGAATGGAAACCAAAAACCAGTCAACACTTAGACAATCTCAATATCAATAACAATCAACAATATACATGATATAATTTAGTTATGATTAATTGTGAGAGTAATAATACTATATGATATTAATAAATTACTTCAGTAATAATAAAGTATAATATTAATGAATTTCAATTGTAATGTTTCTCAATTAAAACGAAACTGATTCTAATAATTTTTCATTTCAATTGATCAATTATTACGAATGAAATAGATTACAATTTATTATGAAGTTCTGAAATTTAATGTACACATAACTACGATATCCGGCCCTTTGCATTCTTTGATATTTTTAATCATTGGTTAAAGTATATACAGTTTAATTAAAGATATATATATATATATAAATGAGATCTTCTAATAATTTAATATACTTCATAATGAAAATCTGGATTCGCTTATTAATAAAGTTTCATTGGCTAAATTTATGATTATGCTACGAAAAATTGTTTTCTATCTAAAAGGTGTTAGATTCATAAATTAGCATTATCTTTTATCTGTAATACTGTTATGATTTTGCTTTATTTTTATGTATATATTATAAAAATGTATTTCTTTCAGACTTGTCTAATTTTTTGCAAAAGCTTCAAATCTAGATAATAATAAAAAAGTGAATAAGGCATTCCTCGTTCCATTTCCTAGACGCTTGTGATGAAGATTCGGTTTAATTTCATTCACTGTTGAGCTTCCATTTAACAATAGTTAATCGTACATTTTGTTGATCAATATCAAATGACTTGCTAGATTAGCTATGAGCAGACACCTAAAAAAAAGGTTAAGCTTGCTTGCATCTGAAAACGTTTTATGTTTAACCTAGTCGCATTTACTTATATTATATTTAAATAAAAATTCATGTTTTAGTTTCCTATAAAATTAATGTTTGCTAAATCTACTTTATTTAAAAAAAAAAGACTTGGTCCAGTTCATATCTAACTGCACATATTTCTGTGTATTCATATATCTATATAAAACTGTAATATATATTAAAATGAAAATTTTCACAGGATACAGTTTTAAATGAAATGTTATCGGGTATAATTAATTGTATATATATGCTAACGTTTCAGTTAGAACCACTTTGTTCATCAAAATTATGAAAATAATTATTTTCATAAAATTAATTACCTGCTTGATGACAAATGTGACCTGGCCAAAACGTTGGTATACATGTATACAATAAATTATATACGGATGTACCGGAATAATATATCATTTATAATAGTAATATATATATATTTATTAAATCTCCATTTTCTTGTCTCTTTTTTTTTTCATTTTGTTTAGACAGAGAATCTTTTCTCACAAGATTTTAAAGCTTTAAAAATGATTGAGAAAAAGAGAAATGACAATAACCGTTAAGATTGGCAGGTGTTGAAATTATTTATTTCATAAAATAAACTTCGAATAAATAAATAAATAAAAAAACAAGCTGTAAAAATAATTTTAAAAAAATGAAATGAAAATCTTATTGTTAACATTGCACTCTGCAACTCTTAAAATTGATTTATATGATGTATGTTGGAACATAAAATTGTATATATGCTAGTACTAAAACAACACAGGGAAACACCTGTCAAAGTATTGATATCATGAAGTGCAGAAAAAAAAATCCAAATTAATCATTATTTTCTTTTTACAGATATAATCTTAAAAAAAAAATTGAAATGAGAATATGACTAAGTTTAAATACCAAAATTTGTATAAATTGTAGAATTTAAGTTCTAGAAGTTGTCAAGTTGTTGGTGCTCACTCAATTAGGATATGAATAACTAAATCTTGAAATTATTAAAAATTTATTATCATAATACTGGTAATTAAATTCATCATAAATGTGACAATGAAACTTTTTATTACCAAGTGCAATACTAAATCAAAGTTTGACGAAGGATATTAATATCCAGTATAAAGTAATTAGTGTAATAAAATACAAAACCACATATTGTGGCCAATGTAACTAAATATTTAACAAACAAAAATTATCAGAAACCTACAATAAACATTTTTGATCTAATCTAACATTTTAATATAAGTACTTTCTATAGAGATATTATAATATCGCAAGTGCATAGATGTATTGTCAACCAAATAAATGCTTACATTTTTTTTACTAATGGAAAAACTTCATATCAGATAATCACAAAAATAATTATATCAAATATATTGTATAATTTAAAATCTATGTCTCAATTATGCATGTGCCATAATTAATTTTATCATATGACATTATCTTTACTTTGTCATCAATCTGAATAAATATGTCATAGCCTAAATTATTTAAATAAATAGCAATAATGATTCATTATATGATATAAATATTGTTTATACACCTTTTATCATCTTTAAAGATTACAGCATTATAATTTATAGATCTTACCAAGCCAAATAATGACTTTAAAAAATATGTTACTGACTTTTACCCATCATCCACAGATTCATAATTACTTAATTTAAATATTGAAACCCCAATCTGAGATGGTTATTTCAGTCCTTTGTGAAAATTTTTATCCAGGCATTTAATATCCTCTTAAAAGAATTCATGATCCATTTTATATAAAAATATTTTATGTACATTTTGGCTGTTGTGTATAGCTGATATGTTGCAATAAATATGATATAAGTAATATTTTCATTTTTCATCAGTCAAAAATTTTATTAGAAGACATTATATAATATAAATTAATTATTTATTTAATATATTTATCACCAGACATGTAATTTATGAATTAAAATAACTATTTTTTAAAAGATTTTTAATTTTCATCCTTTTAAAAAAATGTATATGTTTTCACTAAATACTTTTCTTTTCCGGGAATGACAGCTATATTCTTCAAGCATTTATTAACTAATATAATTTAAATCTTTTAAAAAATGTAACAGAGTTCATTGTTTCTAGATAAAGTTATTTTTAAGGTCTATAATTTATTTATCAATAGCAAGTCCTTTTAAAAATAAAAAATATATCCAAAAGTTATTTTCTTCCATCAGTCTTTAAATACATCGTTCTTAAAACTTAAGTTCATTTTGATTACTTTAAAAATAAATTTAAATGTGAATTATTACCATCATTTATATAATAAAGCAGACATTTATCATACCATAAAACATTTCAAATTCAGTTTTTAAATTTAAATCCAGAGTCTTAATTTTCTTTTCTCTCTTCCTAATTTAACACTACAATAAAGATTTTTAATAAATATATGATTCCTCTTAATTAATTTTAATAAATTAACATTATAATATGATAAAGTTATTTCAAATAAATGTTGGTCCATCCCAGACATATTATTTATAAAAGTTCCTAAATATCCAGTTTTGTTGCTGTATATTCCTTGAAATTTTGTGCTCATTATCCCAATATTTAAGTAGCTACTACTGTGTTCCATAGAATTATTGAGGTCCTAAACCAAGTTCAAGTGAGTATAGATGAACAAGAAAATTTGGTGTTTAGTGAACCGTTATTTAAATAGTTATTCCAATTATATTTCTCAAAAATACTTTTAAGTAAAAAAAATAATTTAAAATAAATTATTACTGTCACAATATAAAAATGTATATTTATAAATTTCAAACTAAATATGTCTTAATCTAAATCTCTCAAACTCTGAAATCTATAAAACTCTGTCTAGACTGGTCTCAGCCTCTGTTTTTATACTGGTTTTAATCCATTTATCTCATTGATCAATACTGCTGGTTCAAATTTGCTAATTTACATAACTATGTGAATATCATTTTTAAATTAAGTTTTAAAACTATGAGTCATCAATATTAAATATTATCAAATTATTTAATACCTTAAATATAAAATATTTGTATCAAGAAATTAATTATCCTTATTAAAATATTTTTTTAATATTTACATAATCCAAAATTGATTTAAAAATAAAATACTACACCTAAATAAAATAATAATTTTTAATTATTACTTTGCTAATATTATCTCTAGGATTATATCTGTTACACTTTATAATATATCAAATTTTAGTTAACAAAATCAGTTTTCTTTCCCTAACCATGAAAGCACACATATTCATGCAATCATCTTTAACCATGTGATACTTTCAGCACATTTCAAACTAATATTAAATTAACTATCATTTAACAGTATTTTAAACAAAAATAATTACCTTAAACATATAATATAAAATATTTATTGCTATAATTAAGCTATTCTACCAGTATGGTATCCTTTAAATATAATAAATAAAATATAATATTATCTTTTAAGCAACTTATTGTATCATTTTATATTTAATTCACCTCAAAATGAGTTCAAAGTATTTAATACATCTTAATATGCTCCTATCTACTGAGTTTGAACCTCTTCTATCTATAATATCAAAATTATATGCTAGAAAAAAACCTAAATTTAATTTTTTTAATTATAGCTATTTTTCCAACCCTACATCAATATAGCTGCCAATTGTAATGGGTAATATATAGCTGCCAATTGTAATGGGTAATATATATATATACTGTACCAGACATACTTCCCTGTGGAATTACACTCCCAATTTTGCACTGAGCATGAAGTGACCAAGATTTAACAGGGTAAAAAGTGGATACCAATATATTGGTACTTCCAGCTAAATTGATAGAAAGGATGAATTGGCAGGACTCTGCCAATTAAAAACCACTTTAGTTAATATCCTTCTTGAATATCCGAATGTTTAGGACCTATGGTAAGTACATATCTTTGGAAAGTCTATTTATTAATAGCTTTTGTGTGCCACTGCTAGAAAATAATAAAAATGAATTTTCCCCCTTCTAGAAGGATATACAATACCATATGTTCAGCAGAGCATTAGAATAAGATTTAACCCCTCGATAGAGTGATATCTTGTGTGGCTAGCTCAGTCTGCTCTACATTCAGGGTCTTCAATGGGTAAGTTAAATGGTTATAATAGGTATGTGATTGATAAGTAAAGTGTACATTTTATCAAATAATAATAATAATATGAAGACAAAACCAATTTAATATTATAATTAAATATTTATTTAATCACAAATACCCACCACTGCTTCATACTTACAATGATATAATAAAAATAAATAATTGAATTATTATCACAAACCCATATATATATATATATTTGATACATTGATATAGATAAAATATAAATATAATTTTAAATATATATATATATATATATATATTATCACAAACCCATATATATATATATATTTGATACATTGATATAGATAAAATATAAATATAATTTTAAATGAATAAGCAAAATAAAAAATTCCTAAAGCTACTTACAATGTTTCATAATGAATGGAAGAAGTTTGAGCTTTTTACCCTGTAGAAATAAGTTATACTTTGTGTGATTTGATATATATTTCTCATATAAATGATTTTCAGTTATACAGGCATATGTTTCTATGCAGGATTTTAAAACCTTTTTATTGATATCAAATATAATAAAAAAATTATGTGTACATATATTTACACTATAAAATATTTCACTACTTTTGTATTTTACAACATGTCAATAAAGTTACATTAACTCAGATACCATAGAGCACTCAACATGAGGTGCTGTATCTATTTGCCTTTTACAATAGATACATTTTTATACATGTATATATGTGGAGCACAATTATACACTCAGTACTATTCTAAATGTAAAGTTATTAGTGGACTTGTTTATGGGAAATTTGTAATGAATAAACATTTGACACTCATCATAAGGTGTCACAGTGACAAAAATTATTTAAATATATATGGATAAATGCATTTTAGACACTCAATATGAAGTGTTATATTAACCAAATATTACAAGAGTATGTGTGTTTATATACACATGTATATTTACATATAACAATTTTCAAGAGTAACAACAAGAAGAAAAACAAACAGCAACAAAGAAAAAAATGCAACCTTTGCTAAAAATACTAAAATTTGGAATAGAAAAATGAAATAAAAGATTTAAGTAAAAGCTGTAACATTATGCCTGTAATAACTGTAAATCCACTATATATATATATATATATATGAATTTTGTCATTGATTGGGTAGATATTCTGTGTTAGATTTTGTGACCAATCAGGGGGGTTTTGTTAAATTTTTAATCTTTTACCAAATCTGTAATTTTTGATTATTGCCATTTTACTGTGTATTTTTTTTCTTTCTGATGAAAACCAGTCCTCTGGTTGAAATATAATATTATTTATTGGATTTATAAGTCTTTTTTTGTTTATTTATATATATATATATAGGCACTTATATATATATATATATATATATATATATATATATATATATATATATATATATACTCTATATGCATCCCTATTTTTATATATATATATATATATATATATATATATTTCTAATTATCAGAAATATCAGAATGAATTAATTCAATATTAATAAAATATATTTAAAAGAAACTTATGTAGGCATCTTCTCCTGACTGGGCTTTTGAGTGGGCTTCAAGTCAGCCAGCTGTACAGTAAGGATTTCATCACATTTAGGCATAGGCAAGGTGGCTTTTGTCATCATGGCTGGCTGGAACTGGTGTGATTAGATCTTGATGATTTGGCCAGAGAGAGGGTGGGTGAACTGGCTGGTTGTCTATCCCTCAGTCATTTTACTGGAATGTCTAGTAGATTGATTCATTTTTTGTATATTATAATAGTTATAATTATAATTAAATTTCCATCTACTGTCTCGAATTGTTAATTGAATCCACAAGAAAGCAAGAGTTATTAAATAACTGTATAATGGATTTCTTCTTAAGAAATATCAGTAATAGTCTAGTCTGTATATAAATCTTTAAGTGGCTGGATGACTGGAGAATTCTGAAGCCAAAGTAGTGAATGACTTGGTGAGAATGACTGCCAAAGCAAGAATGAACTGAATCCCACAGCACTGACTAAGACCTATCCACCCCATTCATACAGAATAAATTCAGGCACCTCCTGAGAAGTATGAATCAGCCAACCTGTTTAATTTATCTTACCATTCAGATTATAAACATTCCTTTCTATTTTTCTGATTAAATTCTATCTACCAGGTTTGATATAATGTTTGGTTTCCATCTTGAATACTCAGACTACTTGATTACAGATATCAATTCAAAAGAATTTTTACTTTTGCTAAAAAAATAATATTTTAATTACGACATTTATTATCAAACATTTTGCTTTTAGTCAGATTTTTGCCAAAACAATTAATGTTTTTGATTAAATTAAAATTACAGTTTTTAGAATAGTAAATAGTAATTAAAAAATAAAAAATATATACAAGTATGTTGGAATAATTACTTTAATTACTTATTTTACTAATATGTTCAAACATGTGATCCATTTTTTCAATAAAGTTTGCTTTTCTCTATTTGAATTTTTTGGAGAAAAGCAAAATACATAAAATGGCATATACTGAAAATATACAAAAAAATAAAATAAATAAATAAATAAAAAAATACATGAGTTTATTATACGTGTATTTGTGTACAATATTTTTAATTGGTGTGTGTAGGTATTCTATGCTCAGACCCCACTTCCATTATTAATGTAGCACATTTATATCTTTGGTGTGCTTAATATTTATAAATTTACATTGTATCTGCTGTAATGTTCTTTACAGAAGAAAACTTTGTGCATGGACATTTTATAATGCCTGGCACAATATATATATATATATATATGAGTGCTTTCGATTATCCAGTAATATATATATATATATATATTACTGGATAATCGAAAGCACTCCTAAGTGGATAAAAAATTTTAATTATTTAGTTACGGTATTTACAAATATTCAGTTATATAATTACATATATTGCTTTAAAAATACCGACATTGAATCATAATATTATTACATATATATATATATTGTAATGGTATATAACACGCCATTACAATAATTTAAAATTAGAATAAAAACTTTTTTAAGTTTGTAAATAAAAAACTCAAAGCTAAAATTAAAAAGAGTTGTTCAATGTATGTATATATGTTCGCACAGATGCAAAACTTTAAAAGTATTTCTTTTTTTAAAGAAAAAAGAAAAAAATTATTTGAATGTACTTTTTTATAAAAAAAGATAAAAGATCTAAATATAAAATATTTTAGAAAAAAGTAACGTAAGTAAAAATAGAAACAGGTATTAATTAATTCCTGAAATCTCAAAATGGAAATGATTGTGTTATTAAGTATCAAAAAGAAAACTAGACCCTGAGGCTCTTATAGAAAAAAGTCAGATGAAAGATATAGATAAGAGAATGAAAAAAAAATTAGAACATCCAATAGAAGCAATAACCTATTACTCGGACCTTAATGGAAATGATTGGAACAGGAAAGTGTTCAATGAATCCAGAGGAGTACTATAAAAGAAAAAATTTTCAAATTGATTTCCAGCTTGATTTTTTTGAGGGGCATGATAAGACGCACTTGTCACTCTCTCTTTTATTTTAAATGAAATAACTGATAAATTATGAATGATACTATTGCAGACCCCAAATCATATGGGTTCTGCAATCAAATAGTACCAGGATTGAACCACCAGTCTTCAAATAGAGACATCATGGGAATTGGCACCAGGAACAGGGATTCTTCTACTGTAAGACATGAACTGTAAAATTTAAAAGTAATTAAGAACTTTCATTAAGATTTGACAAGCTTTTAATATTTAGTTAACCTAAATTTTACAATGAACTTTTATCTGACTTTTAAGTTTTCAAATTAATTATTAATGTTTAATTTTTGTACATTTGAGTTTGCTAAATATCATTTCCATTTTTTTTTATTAATATTTATTGTATAAATTATTTAAATGCATTAAATTTAAGTTGGGTATAGATGCTTGCATAGATTTGTTAACGTTTAATTATGTTTTTATTTTCATATTTGATTAAAATATATAGACATTCGGTAAATAATGATACCTTACATTGAGTATCTAAAATGTATTTATTCAGATGTCTTTTAAGTTACTGGTGTCAATGTGGCATTTTATGATGAATGCCATTGGGTTTCTTGTAAATTTTCCCCTGCAATTCTATAAATGTCTTTATAGTTTGATCATTTATGTTTATTTTGGAATATTTTTAACTGTGTAATCTATGAAGCTGATCTATACTCAACATTAAAAAACAAACTTTTATAAAATTCATCTTTATGAAATTATATAAATGTTAAATTTAAGTCAGGCATGAATGGCTATATAGATTTGTAAAGTTATATTAATTAATTAAGGGAGGGTTAATCTTAGGTTATTTGTTGCATAGTTAGATTGGGTCAATGGATTGGATGTATCGGTGTAATTAATAAATGTAGTAGGAGATTCTCTACATTCAGGATTGCATTGTACACCACACATCCCCTTTTTGCTTATGGAATGGGATAGTAAGATGGAAAATGCAGTCCCTTCCTATGGAGTTTTTTTATTATTGCTCTTCTCATCAGACAGATGTAGTATTCCTGTCTGGATGAGAGTCAATGTCTTCTATAACCATGCTGTTCAGATGTACATTCCTGACAGTATGGTATTTGTGCTGTCATATTCATACTGCATTGAATACATCAATATATCAGATGGATTCATGTTGGTTTGGCTGTGAACTTTTGGCCTAAGGTTAAATCAGGGATAGAATATTTTCTTTTCAAATGCAATCTATGTAGTTTATTCATACTTGACACTTTTAAAAATAATATTAAACAAATCTGTGCGGATTGTTCAAACTAAAAAAATTTAAATTTAAAAATTAAATTAATAACCAACCTAAAATAATAAATTTTATTCCTCAATTTTATCTATATGTGTTAAATAAATGTTTGTGTGTTAATTACTGGCAGTGGCTTCTTTTATTTTTTATTTTAATATTGAAAATATTTTAAATAAAAATTTATATTTTATAAATCTCTGCATCTCTCTGAGCTAGTGGCATGTGCTGATGTTCTGAATAAAACATGTAAAATGTGAATCTTAACTTACGTATCTGCCTACTATATAAATTTTCTAGGTTCTAATAACCTAGTGGTGCCCTGTAGTGCAGATACCATAAGGATCACTTGATTTTCAGACCGTTATAATATATATAATGTAATGGAAACTTTTATATTAAAAAAAGACTTTTACTTTATTATTTATTCCAATTAATCTTTATAATTACTTATTATTTACTGAGTTATATTTTAAAACATATCAACCTCTTATATGATTTGAAAAACCTGTTACTCAAGCAGAAAAGTAAATATGATTAATATTTACATAACAATCATACCCCCGGTCAGACCAAGATTTAATAAAAATATTAAACTGATGGTCACCACTCCAGATAGAGGTAACTCCCCATCACATGAAATGTGATACACCTCATGGGGATTATTTATAAATGGTTTAAACCCAGTGTGCCTTCCAATACTTAAACTGAAATCCATGAAATGTCACTAACACTTTTCAAGAACTTGACCCATGGCTAGTTCTTAAACATGAGACCAGCAACACATTTACTTAGACAAAAGGAGATGACAGACATAAACAACACTAATAATTTATATCAATTTATTAAAAGACAATAGCAATAAAAAAAAAAAAATATAAAGCACATAGGAAATATTTTACATTTAAAAACAAATGTGCATGCTTTTGAAATTAATTCTATTCAAGGGAAGATTTGAAGTTTAATACTAGTATTAAAATATTTAATTTTAATAATGATGTCAATGGTAATAGTTACTTAAGTCTGAATACAGCACAGTTTTTGGATTTCATATGCAGTTTAAACACAGTCTCTGTTTTTCATAAGTGATATAAGCACTGCCTTTGGTTTTTATATGTGGGTGATCACCTTTTTATTGATTGGTCAGATTCTTGGTAAGCATATGTGTAATATAAATGATTCCTGATACCATGCCCCACAGCATGGGCTGGTTGTTTTGATATAGCATAGTGGGTTTAAACTTCAGCAGATGGCATGTCATAGCAAACTATCATGGCATTTGGCTCTTGGCACACAGGAGATGAGCAGAGGAAAACACTTGTTCACTAGCATTTAGATCTAGCCACTCATTTCTTTCAGGGCATGATAGTGGAATGGTTTCATCATGCTGAGCTATTAGCAGCTCATTGACTTTGCTCACTGCTGCTGGTTGATTTCCATGAAGAATATAAATCTCAATAATATGACTCTTAACATATATCTGTCAATAATAATCTCTCTGAATCTTAATCTCAGTGAACACAATAGAGAATGTCAGCTTTTATACCTTATGTCCATACCTTTGATCAAGTTTTAATAATGCTATCAGTACATTTGATTTTAAAATTCTTTAATTAAAAAGTACATTCCTTTTTTTTTTTGGTTTTTCTATTTTAATTACATTGAGGTTAGCTATATTGTTCAACTAATCAATCTGGAATCTTAATTTCCAGAAACTGATTAGTTTAGTACCATTTATTTTAATTAATTATACTTTTTTTTTAATTAAAAAGTACTTTTAACAATAAGTACTTCTGACAGAAATATATAAAAATAAAATACATAAAAGAAACATAAGTTATAATTAATAAATAATTATTAACTTATTCCTAACATTTTTTTTTATTTTAACTTTTTCTTTTCCCAAACTATTAAAGATTGATTTTTTAAATTTTATTTTTAAAAAAATCATATACACACACACAATGTGTGTATATACATATCATTACATCACATCCCTCCCCAATTGAGGATTTTAATGTGTCAATTCCTATACTTAGGTACTGACCACTTTAAATTTTTCATTTTTAATAACTTTAATTATTTTTCAATGTGCATATCAGTTTTTATTATCATTATTAACAATAAATGCTAATATCAAGAGAGGTAGAGAGTATTAAGCAATTCAACACACAGATCAGTTTTGTGCTGATTAAACCAACTTTTAATTTCTTGTGGAAGTCATGAATACAGCAGGAGTCATGTTTATGCACAATGGATCATGAGCATGGACTTTAAGGCTGCAAATGATAGGATTATTTCTACTGTCCATTCTACTTATAAAAGTATTTATTTGATTTAGTTACTGGAAATTTTTCTTTCAGATTTATTATTCATTATATGCCAGGACTTTCTACTGGTGCAAATATCAATATTATTTAATCTTCACACTACCCATCTGTAGAACAAAGTCACCACAAGAAAAGGCTTAATCTAACCCCAAATGAAACCTGAAATTTATATCTTTGCTTATTCTCACACACACCTCAATCTTAATTTAACTTTTTTTTACATTTGATAAGGATTTACTTTCATTTTTATTTTCATCATTAGTTTCACCTTTTTTTATTTGATTTTTATTTTGAAGGCATCATTTTAATTTATTTTTTCAAAAAAAAATTATTTTTAGTTTTACATATTTATTTAAGTCATGCTACACTGTTTTTTTTTTTACATATTCACGAGTTGGGCTTTCCACAACAATAGAGAAGACCTAATTGAGGGGTTTGCCATTGAATATAACTTGTTTTGACATTTTCAAAACACTGTTTTTTTACAAATTTATTTTTATCATTTTTATTATTTATCCTTTTTTAAGACTAATTTTAATTATTTCCTTTATTCAAAATCTTTAGTCATTATTTCTTAGGCCAAACCAGTGAATTTGTCAGATTACATATCTAGTTTTTATCTGGCAGTTCTTTATTTTTTCTTTTTAATACATAGCCACTCATTCTGGGGGGGGGGGGTTGTGAATCACCTCTTGGTCTTCTATGAGTGATATCAGAATCACTTCCTGTTCTCCAAAAGATTTTTGTTCTTTTGGGGCTATTGGAATAATGTCTTCTTCAGGTTGCATTCCCCGAATTTATTCTGTGGTTATATATTATGGCATTTATAGATGACTCTTTAGGTTGGGGTTTTAATCCTCTATTGTTTGCATCAAAAGTTGGTCTAGTGCTGTCAAAAGTGCTCAACAATTCTACCATTAGTTCTACTGTTTTCCTCCTTGTGTCTATGAGCATTTTCTCAATGTTGTGAGGGAAATTATGGTGAACTATCCTTATAATTTGTTGTTTGAATAGTAAGTCTGCTTTTAATGAGAGTAATTTCACCACTTGCATTCTGAAAAAGAAAACAAAAGGTTCACCAGATCACCATTTATCTTGCAACACAGGTGATAAATATCTTCCTGATAATTTTTGCTCCAGTAACTAACTAATAAAGCTTTTCAATCTTTGGCAAAAGTGACAGGTTTGTAATACCAAAGAGTCCCCCCCCAGGATTGAGATCCTCCATGTAAATGGCTATATGCTATTGGAATCATGATCTCCTTGCCTAAACTGCTTCAAGATGAAATGTCACTCAAAGCTATTCAAATGTTCCATAGGAGTTTCACCATGATATCCAGACAATATCCAGATTCTTAAAAACTGTTTCATGATCGCTGGATTATTTAAAATGTGTATGTCTGTGCTCAGTTGGTTAGGCTTTTTTTATTTCTGTTTGTGGGTTATCTTTGCTACAATTCATTTTATTTATTTTTAAAGTTAAATTAATAATTTTGACTTTTATATTCTCAATGAATTTTCTATTTTTTATCTTATTTTTCTCTATTATTTAGTAAGCAGTCTATTTTTGATCTTATACTTGTATTTACCTCTTTTTTTTCTTTCATAATTTCTTCTTTTATTTGATCATAGCCCATTCTGATCTGATCCTTTAAATTTTCAAGCATTTCAGCTTGCCCTTCCAATTTTCTGTTTGTTTTGTTATTTTGTTTTCTAAGCTCTTTGGTTATTTTTTAAATTTCTTCATCTGTTTCCTTTTGTTTTTCAAATATGCTGGTTATTAATGCTATGATTTCACTATTTTCCTTTTTGCGCATAACTTCTTTTTCATTTTTACTTTGCTGTTTCTTACTGGAAACATTCTCTACTTTACTAATCTCTGCCTCCATTTGCTCCTCATGGAAAACATTTTTTATTTCATTAGTCTCAGTTTTATTTTGCTATTCCTCATTGGTGACATTCTCTACTTCATTGTCTTGAACCTCCATTTCTATTTCTTTAACAATCCTCCATTTTGCCTTTTTTTCTTGCCATCATTTATGATTTTAAACAACTTTTGTATGTAATATATTTTTAATATTGTATTTTATTCACACCAATATGTTTGCTAATTTATTTATTACTTAATAATTTCAATTTAATCACTTTACTCATTTCTTATTTTATTTAAGTTCTAATTAAAAATGAGTGTTCAGTCAATTTTCCCCACTAAATTTCTTATAATACTATTTGCATGTCAATTTCTAACCTAATGCCAATGACTACCCACACTTATTTACTTATATTTACAATGTATATATATATTTTTTCAATATCAACTATAATATTTTCATAAACTTATCTCACTTATCTTTCTTTTATAACATATACAATTATTATTAGTGTCATTTGTTCTCTTTCATGTCTCATAAATTTATTCACTTTAATTACATATTTTTATTTATCTATTTATGTGATCTAATTTATTTATATTACTCATTTTTCCCTTCTTTTTTTTTTTAAAATTGTAATGAACATTCAAGCTCTCACATTGGACTGCACTTGTAATGGGAAAACCCCTTTATATAAAAAAAATAAACAGTTTGTGTTTTTTTACTATTTATTCCAATTATTCTAATTATTTATTATTTATTGAATTATATTTTAAAACATATCAATCTCTAATATGATTTTAAAAACCAGGTTACTCAAGCAGAGGAGTAAATATGATTAATATTTACATACCAATCATATCCATGGTCAAATCAAGATTTAATAAAAATATTAATCCAACAGTCACCTTTATAGATTAAGGTAACTACCCAGCTGCATGAAATGTGAAATACTTTATGAGTATTATCTATAAAGAATTTAAACACAGGGTGACATTCAATACTTATACTGGAACCCATGAAATGTCACTAACACTCTTCAAGCACTTGACCCATGGCTAGTTCTTAAACATGAGACTAGCAACACATTTACTTAAATAAATGGGGAGAGAGAGAGCTGTAAACAACAGTAATAATTTACATCAATTTATTAACAGACAATAACAGTAAAAAAATAAAATATAAAACACATAGAAGATATTCTACATTTAAAAACAAACATGGATGCTTCTGAAATAAATTCTATTCAAGGGAAGATTTTAAGTTTAATACTAGTATTAAAATTTTAAATTTTAATAATGATGCCCCAGATAATAGTTGCCTAGGTCTAAGTATAGCACAGTTTCTGTTTTTCATATGCTGTTTAAGCATAGTCTCTGGATTCCATATGTGGTTTAAATACAGTTTCTGGTTTCCATTAGTGGTATAAGCACTGTCTTTGGTTTTTATATGTGGCTGATCACCTTTTCATCAAATCTGGTCAGATTCTTAGTAAACTTATGTGTAACATAAATGAAGCTTTTTGATTCTGTGTCCTATGGTGTGGGCTGGTACTGTTGATTTGGTGTTGTTGATTTAAACATTGGCAGATGGCAAGTCAGAGTAAACTACCATGGCATTTGGCTAATGGACATAGGAGATGAGCAGAGGAAAACAGCCAAATACCAGCATTCAGATCTAGCCACTCATTTTTTTCAACGCACGATAGTAGAATGGTTTAATCATGCTGGGCTGTTAGAGCTCATTGACTTTGCCCACTGCTGCTGGTTGATTTCCATGAAGAATATGAATCTAGATAATAATATGACTCTCAAAAAATATCTATCAATAATAATTTCTCTCTCTGAATCTCAATCTCAATGAAGACAATAGAGAATATTCGCTTTTTATACACTCTTACCCCACTTTTTCTCGAGTTTTAACCATGCTATCAATATATTTGATCTTCAAATTATTTTAATTAAAAAGTACATTCCTTTATTTTCTTGGTTCTCTATTTTAATTACACTGAGATTAGATATATTGTTCAACTAATCAGTCTGAAATCTTAATCTCTAGAAATTGATTAGTTTAATATCATGTATTTTAATTAATTGTATTTTTTTCTAATTAAAAAGTACTTTTAGCAAAGAGTTTTTCTGAACGAAATATATAAAAATACATAAAAGAAAGAAATTTATAATTAATAAATAATTTTTAACTTATTTTTAACATTTTTCTTTTTATTTTAACTTTTTCTTTTCCCAAACTATTAAAGATTGATTTTTTAAATTTTATTTTAAAAAAATAATAAGTAAATCATGTAATCCGTATATACCCACACACTTGCGCAACGTGTGTATATACATATCGTTACAATAATATATATATATATATATATATATATATTGATAGGTAATTAGATAAGTATAAATTAATTTTGTGCATTAGAATGTAATAAACGTTTTCATTTGATAATTAACATTAGGAGTAACTCAAAGTATTGAAAATATTACACTTTCTAAAATATGTCAACTTTTTTTTAAATTTGTAGATTAACTAAATAATATTTATATATGTCTTATTAATAAACAAAATTACCTAACTGACAAGTGGCTGATTTCCATCCAACATCACATCCTTTTTCACATTCACCTGTAAAACGATTGCATGGTTGTTTGTCAGCACAATGACATATTCGAACATTTTGGCAACCAGCACCATATTCTCCAGGACTACATTCTATAATTATTAAATAACAGTAAATATTAATAGTACAATAATTATGAGTTTTTAAAAATACTTTCAGACTTTTAATGATTATCAACAGTTAAAAATTTTTAAATTGCTCAAAAGTAAATTTCGTGATATTATATCCCAATTATGCATGGATTTTAATATGTCCACTTGGTGTCCTAATTACATTTTTTGATTTTTGTTCATACAAATTGTATCCATGAATTTCATATTATTAATGTGTGGGGTTTTTTTCATAAAGACTTTTAGTATAATCCAGATCAAAATCTTGCAAATTTAAAATAAAGTAGCAGTTAATAATACACAAATTAATTCCAAGTACTTCTGAATTTAATGAATGTTATATAATTAATATTTACTCTTAGTTCATAAATTTATTTATTAAATATAGATGATAATATATAATAGTTTGTTTTATTTGATTTACATATATATAATTTACTAAATTAACTACTTAGAAATATATATAAATACGTTATCATGGGAGCTTATGTATATTGAATTGGCTTACACACGCGCGCGCGCGCACATACATATATATATATACATAGTAGGTAAATTGATAGATAAATATATATTTTGTACATTAGAATGTAATAAACATTTACATTTTATAATTAATATGCAAGACTAATTCAAAATATTGATAACCCTTTGGACAATTTTTATAGTTTAAATATTATAATTATATTTAATAAGAAGAAGAATATTAGATTTTGTCATGTGATTAAATAGAGCACACACGTGCACACACATATGTAAGTCATCAAAGTGAATGGTGCGGCTATTTTTATTTAATATCTAGATATATATTTAACAGTGGTCTTTCTTGGAATCTGAATTAGACAGATCTAAAATTAAATGACTTTACTATAATGACCCCAAAAAGCTTCTTGTTTTGAGTTTAATAAAAATCAGAGGTGTCCATTAACAATACCTCTGCTATACATATCTGTATTCATTACATGAAAATAGCCTTACACTTGACTCTCTTTACATCATAACAAATTTATAAATATGTATAATATTACACATAGAACATTCTTTTGTTTCTAATTAATCTCAAAAACAGCTATTATTAGATAGTAGAGTGAAGTGGTTTAACTTTAGGATTATCAATAATAGTTGATGGCTGTCTTTAGAAATAGAGCTAATATACATATCTCAAATTACTGCATGAAAATAGCTTCAAGCTTTGCAATGTTTACAACATAATAAATATATAAAAATAATTAATCTAATATATATATATATATGTGTGTGTGTGCGTGTGTGTGTGTGTGTGTGTGTGTGTGTGTGTGTGTGTGTGTGTGTGTGTGTAATATTAAATAATATACGTATAATAAAACAATTCACTAGAATAAAACTACAAAATTTAAAAAATGCCTATATAAAATTAAAGATCAAAATTATTTATTATAGCCAGCTTCGGCGTATTCTACCATCTTAAGTTGCTACTTAAGATGGCGGTATACGCGGAAGCTGGCTATAGCAAAGAATTTTGATCTTTAATTTTATATAGGCATTTTTTAAATTTTGTAGTTTTATTTTAGTGAATTGTTTTAATATATATATATTAGATTAAATATTTTTACGTATTTAAAATTTCATCTATCTAATATTTTTACTTGAAGAAAGAAGTGCTATCTTTATTTTATTTTATGTTGTAGAATAATTAATATTGAATACATTGTTTTAGTATTTAATATGCGATTTTAATCATATACATATATATATATAGTAATAGTACATAATGGTATAATCTTTATTATATTCCCAAGATTTGGTCAGCAAGTTATAATAGTACAATGAAATTGAATAGTTCCTGTTTGTTAATGCCTAATTATAATAATATAAAAATAAGGAAACTAATGCTTCAAACTATAATAGTGGTATAACTAAGAATAACAGAGAATGTTTAAGTTACTTTTTAAATCCTATATAAAAGTTCCCTACTTAAAATGCCTTTTAAATTCTATACATCTAGATCATCATTATGGAAAAGTTCACCTTTTGATTATATAATAAACAAATATAGAACAAAAAGCTTTCTCAGCCATGTGTCCAACATTACTGGCAGTTAATATGCTAATATGCTAACTTTTGAAATAACACTTTAAAACTAACTAAATAAAACTCGTAACATAAACAAGTAACAAATTCAACTTTATTATCTTTCTTAATAATCCAATAGTCTGTTATCAGTTATAGCATTAAAAACAACTAATGCGACTTGTAGAAGATAAGAAAATATGTTATTGAAACTAAATTGTATAAACAAATAACTAAATATGAAGAATTTATATAATATCTTTAAATCATTAATATCCTATAACGGCTCGTTAATGTTTGTGCACGTGATCTTTAGTATTTAAATATTCCCGGGATAAAAATAATTTAATTAATAAACTCAAGTATTGCATAATGGCCCAAGTGATTATAAAGAAAATTTTACATAGTCACTTTAAATAAAACAAGTGATATATCTTTATTTATGATCTTTATTTTTTTTTCTTTTAAGACTGACAATAACAATAACTTAGCAAAGCATGCTATCTGTTTTTATTTATGAGTTTTTCACTTGATTTTTATGGCATTCATGTTTACAACTCTTGTTAACAATATATTTATGAAGCTATATTTGTATCTAAATGAAAACCATTTATTCTTTAACAATAAATAAAATGCAGTAATAAAAATAATAATAATATCATTTAACTAAATCAGATAGTTCCAAATCAAAGATATGTTCCTATTGAAAGAATCATACTAACTTTGCAATTAAAAAAATATCCATATTCTCTTTATACTATGCTAAATCTAAATATATATATATCCTAAATTATATTTTTGTCTTTTGAAGTGTCAAATCCAGACTTCTTTCACTGATCTATATTATGCTACAGATGATCCTTAATTATGGGCAAAACAATTGATATATTCCCCTATATTATATCTATTCTTCAAAATCTAATGAAAAGTTTGTCACTAAATTATAATAACTCAAATAAATATCTTCATATAATAAACTCATAAATAATAAAAAAATTCCTTTTGTCTATTTATATAAAGATTCACATATAGTTATTTTAATAAACTGTCTTTCAAAACACATCTTGATTATAGCTACAAATTATTGGTCAAACAAAAATTAATAAACTTCACTAATGATAAGAGCATCAATATATTTATGCATATAAAATGGTCTTCATGAGAACAAATGCTAATAACATTCTTGTAAAGCATACTATCTATGAACTATATATATATATATATATATATATATATATATATATATATATATATAACAAAATAATAGTACCTGGTGAATTGTTTGTTTGTCATGACAACCCACCAAAAAAAATAAAACATTTGTTGGGTTTTTTTAAGTTTTATTTTGATTGACCTTTGTTTTTACTATTATTTTTTTAAAAATCAACCATTACTGTAAGAGTTTAGGTTTAATCTTGCTTAACTCAGATTAACATGGCTGCTTATTTTTAGATGATGAATGCTCAAATTTTATGAATTATGAATGGTGGCATTTCTTAAAACTTCCTTTCTGCTTGTTGAACTAAAATAAACTAACAGATATAACAAAGTTATTTCAGATATTTTTACCATTACAATTTTCATGTTAATCTTCAGGACAGGTATAGCAATTTGTTTTTAAAATAATTTTTCCTTTGAGGTGCATGCTTGTTGATAATTTTTTATTCCTCCTTCAGATAGTAATTATTTGTAGAGATATAGATCAAAATGAATCAAATTTTCCATCTAGTAAGTCTGCCTAGGTTGATCATTTTTTGATATTATTTATTTCAGATAATGTTCCATTAATTAAAATTTAGGCAGAAGAAAAAATCTAACAATAACAAATTTTGTGATTCTTTTTAAATTAGATTGTCATCATCAATCACCATGTCATCCTAACTTACAATTTCATGAAACAATAAAGGTTTAAAACCTATTTTTAATATAACTATCAATTTGTTTTTTTAAAAAAACTTTTTTTTTTTATATTTTACAATTGTTTAAAAAAAAGTGACTAAATCTTATAGATATTTAAAATAAATATAAATAGGCCAGGACACATACAATATATAAATATATATTTTCACATCATAAATCCTTTTTAACAAATAAATTATATTTCTATACAATTTTATATATTACACTAATTACTATTTCCCAACGTGATTTTCATATAGTTTGTTTATTTATTCTGCATATTATTATCATTGTCAAATCTATAATCATAACAAATGTATACTACAAATGTGAGAGGAAACAAACATAATAATAACTAAAAAAATATATAGAACAAAATCAAATGGAGATAATGAATCGAAGGGAAAAAAATTGCAACATTTTTTACTACCAAAAAAATTGTGATATATATATATATTGTAATGGGCACATACACCATTACATTTTTTTTTTTAAATTAAACATGAAAAATAAAAGTTTGCAAATAAAAACTTCTTTTTTAAGAATTAAAAATTGAAAATTAAAAATCATCTAAACTCTAATATATAAAATCACACAGATGAAAAATTATTAAAAGAAAACTTTATTAAGAAAAAGTTTTAAAACTAAATATTAAGAAAAAGACTTGAAAGATTTAAAGATAAAAAACAATGTACAATAATTTAATTAATGCTATTGTAAAATGGAAATGATTATTTTAATTAGTTAAAAGTAAGCTAGCCCTTGGGCATTTCAAAATGTATAAGCAAAGGTCAGATAGGACAAAAAACAATAGAAACTAATAGCCAATAAAAGAAATTCCTCAGGGCAATGGACGTCAACGAAAAGGTCATCATCGTCATGACGTAATGTCCGCTGGATCCAAAAGTTTGCAATAAAAGGAAAAGTTTGGAAATAAAAAGATTAATTAAGAGAAGATAGAGATGTGAGAGCAGAGATGTGCTACAGTTGAAGGAGAAGGGATTGGAAAGACAAACTCTAGTTGAGGTGTGCTAGAGTTGAAGGAGAAGGGATTGGAAAGATGCACTCTTCAATCTCTTCAGTTTGGGATTGAAGGATGCATCTTTCCAATCCCTTCTCCTTCAACTCTAGCACACCTCTGCTTTCACATCTCTATCTTCTCTTAATTAATCTTTTTATTTCCAAACTTTTCCTTTTATTGCAAACTTTTGGATCCAGTGGACATTACATCATGACGATGATCTTTTCACTGAGGTCCATTTCCCTGAGGGATTTCTTTATTGGCTATTAGTTTCTATTGTTTTTTCTCCTATCTAACCTTTACTTATACATTTTGAAATGCCCAAGGGCTAGCTTAATTTTAATAAATTAAAATAATCATTTCCATTTTACAATAGCATTAATTAAATCATTGTACATTATTTTTTATCTTTAAATCTTTCAAGTCTTTTTCTTAATATTTAGTTTTAAATTTTTTTTTTCTTAATAAAGTTTTCTTTTAATAATTTTTCAGCTGTGCGATTTTATATATTAGAGTTTAGATGATTTTTAATTTTCAATTTTTAATTCTTAAAAAAAAAGTTTTTATTTGCGAACTTTTATTTTTCATGTTTAATTTTTAAAAAAATAATGTAATGGTGTATGCACCCATTACAATATATATATATATATATATATATATATATAATATATATATATATATATATATATATATATATATTAAATAATAAATATTACAAAGGAAAATATATACATCAAATTAATAAAAATACCTATTATCTTTTACTATCAAATAATTCAAACTTTACATATAACCAAAAAAATATCTCTGCTTCCTTACATTCTCTTTTATCAATGTCCATATTTCCTTTCTTTAACATATATATATTATAATGATCGAAATGAAAGTGATGATCGAATCTAACCGCAAACTTTGATATCTGCTCTACAAGGCGCCATCTAGGCATTTAAACCTAGAAAAATTTATAGAGTAGGCAGATACGCGCTGTTAAGATTCCACTTTATTTAAATATTCAGATCGTTAGCCCAAGTCACTAGCTCAGTGGAGACGCAGAAATAAAAATCTATATCTTAATTTATATCTTAAATATCAATAAATAAAAGCCACTGCCAGAAATTACCACATAAAAATATTTATTTACGCACATATAAAATAACATTTAAATTTTGAGGAATAAATTCAACATTTTTTTAATCTTTTAATTTTACATTTAACTAAGTTTCAATGAGTTTAATATTTTATTTAGATAGTCAAGTATGAATAGACTACATAGATCTTCATTTGAAAAGAAAATATTCTTCCCTGATTTAACCTTAGGCAACAAATTTCGCAATCAAACTGGTGCCAATTCATCTGATACATTCATGTATTCAATGTAGCATGAAAATATGACAACACAAAATACTATACTGTCAGGAAGGTACATCTGATCAGTAAGTAGAATTAGAGAAGACATTGTCTCTCCACCAACAGGAATGTGACATCTGTTGGTGAGTAGAACAATAAACATAAAACTCCATAGGAATGGACTGCAGTCCTTTGCCATCTTACAAATCCATCCATAGGCAAACAGAAGGTGTGTGGCGTATATCTATAATCCTGCCCGTAGCGGATCTCATACTATATCTACAATTACACAAATATATCCAATCCATTGAACCAATTCAACTACGAAATGAATAACCTAAGATTACCCTCCCTTAATATAACTTTACAAAACTATATAGCCATTCACGCCTGACTTAAATTTAACATTTAAATACATTTGCACAGATTATTTTTATACAAATTGTTTTATAATGTCGAGTATAGATCAGCTGCACAGATTCCATGGTCAAAAACATTCCAAATTAAACACAACCGATCAAAATACAAAGTCAATCGATAACGTCAATTGCTGAGGGAATACAGGAGACCCTTTGGCATTCATCGTAAGATGCCCGCATTAACATTGTTGACCTATATATTTTAATCAAATGTGAAAACTTCAACATAATCAACCGCTAACGAATCTATGCAACGTCTATACCCAACCTAAATTTCATCATTTAAAATTTAAACAATAAATAATTTATACAATAAGAAAAAAAAAATGGAAATGATTTTTTATCAATCGGAAAACATATAAAATCAAACATTATTAATTTGATTTTAAACTTAAAAAAAAGTCAGATGGAAGTTCATAAGCTTGAACGAAAGTTCTTAATTATTTTTGAATTTAGAGTTCATGTCAATATAGCTTACGGTAGAAGAGTCCAGGTTTCTGCTTTTAATTCCCGTGATGCCTCCATTGGAAGATAATGTTCTGGAGATGGCAATAGCTGGTTCAAGGTATCACAGTCTTTTCCTTTTTCTTTTTTAAATAGAGAGTGTGGTATGTGCATCCTACCACAACTCTCAAACTCACAATGCTGGAACTCAATATTTCTCTTTTTATAGTAAATCTCCAGATTGAATGAACAAAGATGTCACTAATCCAAATTTTCGTTCGGGTCTGGGCTGAGGCTTGGTGCTTCCATTGGTCAAGCTAAAATCTCTTTATTCTCTTATCTAATTTACTCTCTGACTTTTTAATCAGACAGCTTTTGGATAATTAATAAACAATCATTTCCATTTACAGATTACAGGAATTAATTAATACCTGTTTTTATTTTTACTTACGTTATTTCTTTTTTAAACTATTTTTATATTTAAATCTTTTTTTATAAAAAAAAATACATTCAAATACCTTTTTTTATTTATTAAAAAAAATATTTTTAAAGTTTAGCATCTGTGCGAATATATACGTTTAACAAACATTTTAATTTTAGCGTTTAGTTTTTTTTTCTTTTTAATACACTTATTTTTATATGCGAACTTAAAAGTTTTTATTTCAATTTAATGTAATGACATATTTATATATCGTTACAAATATATATATATATTGAAATGGTAAATATGATTCAGATTTGCTGTTTCACAATCTGACCCACCTAATTATTTATTTTATTAACATTTGTTTTTTTTTATTATTCTAAAAAAATATTTTAACATTTTGTAACCATCCTGAATAAATCCTAAAATTTATTTTGGATCATATAATTATACTAACACCGTGTTATTCTATTTATTATTAAAAAAAAAATTCAAATAAGTAGCTTTGAATTTTTTTATATAGATATATATATATATATATATATATATGTTATAAAACATTTTAAACATATATATATATATATATATATATATATGTTTAAAATGTTTTATTTTTTTCAGTATAAGAATCCAGATGGCCTTTTTGAAAAGATTTGTACCTCGATAAGAAGTTTAAAATAAATGTTTAAATTAAAAGCATAGATAAATTACCAAAATCCATTCACTGTGGAATCTCTATTCATTAATTAGTAGAGATTCTACATTGTTATCTAAATTAAAAATTAATATAAAATTAGATTGAAATATATTAATCCTTATCGAGGTACAAACTTTCTAAAATTAGAATAAAAGAATAATCTCTTTTGTTTCTAAAAGAAGATCACCTGAGGCAGCAGGAAGTAATAAATAGTGTCCCTTTTTGAGAAGAGGGAGACCAGACAGAGAGTGACCAGAGAACTAGACAGAGAACAGACAGAGTTGTAGAAAGCATGCTATAATGATTGAGGAGTAAAAAAGGGTAAATCGCTGCCCTTTCCTTCCTGAGCCCGAAATCTTCCGCTATGTTGCTGCCAGAACCTGCCTTCAAATGCCACCAGCCATCAAGGTTTGCCCATAAACTCATACTGGGGAACTCCAGGTAAAATGCCAAAGAGCTTAAATCCTGTCATCAAGATTTTAAAATTATTATTAGAATCTAAAATGTAGTTTCGTAAAGCTTAAAAAAAAATGTCAAAAGTTAATGTTTATTAAGAATTTTTTTTAACTGACTCTTCTAACCCTTTCTTTTAAATTATGTTTTCATTAACTCAAGCTCACTATAATTTTTAATATCTATAATTAATTGAATATGAATTTATTTATTTTATATTAATTTTAGCATGAGATTATTTCATGCTTTGATTTTTTTGTATTTTGACAAGCTTCACTCATGGGGGCTCAGAGTAATTTGCTAAGAGAGCAAATTATGTTTTATTAGAGGGAGTTTGGGAAAGAACGGTTTAATTTTAAAATAAAATAATTTTGATCTATTTTTATTTCGCAAGTGAAGTTATGTCGAATATATATATTTCAAAATAAACATGCCGTAATTTCTTTAAACAGTTTTATTATAGATTTCCCAGAATGGGATTCTATTATTTTATATTTCTACAATTCAAAACAGAAAATATGTTATAGATTTTGACCTAGTAACAGTGCCGCTGGATAGCGTCAGTTAATTATCTTGCCTTTTTTTTAAGTTAGGAAAGTGGGAAGGGGGGGATTTATTCGAGAAATAAATTTCCTTATTTCTATATGTATGTTTTTTGTAGGTTAAATATTACTGAAAGTAGTTGTTTATGCAGGTTGATCTCTATGCAGTATTAGATCATTTTAAGGCTATTTAATTATAATTTGTTCCTATTTAATAATTATAATATCTCGGGTTAATAAAGAATACTTGGATTATCATAAACAGACCTAAAACGTTCATTGATTTGGTGATTCGAAGTTAGCTTCCGTTTTCACATACTCTGTGAATCAGACAGCGTGGATGAGATAGAGTTGGTTTGTCAGCAGAATTTGTAGAGGTGAATATGAGGGCTCTCCATAAGTCCTATCTCCTATTGATATATGGGCACGACATGTGGACATATCGATTTCCCTTTGGATTCTTCATTGAAAAAGGCATACGAGTGTCCTTAATCCGGCTCGTATTTTCTTATTTACGTTTCTTCTCTCCTATGCATTCATATATTTATTAACTCGACATTGTTTTTCTTTTATTTTGTCTATATAATATGTCAATCATAGGGAAGTGATTCTACTTAAAGGATCTTTGACCTGAGTAATCGACTTTTTTGTTCATTTGCGTAATTAGTTAAAATCGTTTGGTTTTGGCTAATTCAGGTTATATAATTCTTATAGGTTTGATTGTAGTTGTAAGTCCAACTAAAGTGACTTGTTTGCTTTGATAATTGACTGATATATTTTTTGTTTATTATAATTGCTTACAGTTTTAAAGTTATTTATAAGCTATGCCAGCAAGGTCCATTAATGTCATAAAACATTAGTTATTGACAATCCAAATTATTAATTTTATAAAGAGAAATGAAATCAATTTTTCTATCTGTTAGTGGAGTAAGATGTCAAATTAGTCTTATAATCGTCTATTTAATTAATATCTTTTTCAATAGAAATGGTTTTTTTTTAAGTCATTCTACTATATGTGCATTAGGCAGATGTTTAAACCTATCACTATATTATAAGCTTATAATAAATGTGCACGGGGGAATTTTGAAATCCGTGGTCATTTAATTATGAAATAATTTTTGCTACTAAAAAAAAAAAAGGAGAATAAATGTAAACAAAATTAAATATGTATAAACTTAACAAAATAAATTGTACAAACCCAATAATGTCAATGCTGACTGCTAATAAAAATAAAGTTGTCAGGAACTCATATAATTATGAAGTTAATTTAAAAATTGTATTTTTTGTTGTTTTTTTTTGAGCTTGAGTTTAAACTAATGTAAAATAACTAATGTAGAATGTCCAATGATTTTAAATATATATATATATATATATAACTAAAACAAACTTCCAGTGTTCGCGAATCATTTTATTTCCTTTTATTTTAAATAAATTTTGATTTTTAAACATACCTATCAACCAATCACCCAAGTTCTCATTTAAATATAATAAAATCAAATCTCATGCTTTAAGACCCAGCTGTCGGCACAGTGAAAATAAAGGAATTCGATCGGATCATCAAGAAAGGCTATTGATTAGATCTTTGACCTGGGGATATATGTAAATAGGGCAGAATTCACAATGTACCTGATTTATTTATCTTGTACATAGTCAGACTCTAGGTACTTTACCTGTATTCAGGGGTTTGTTGGATCGATGTGTATTTTTTGACTGGTACAATATATATATATATATATATATATATATATATATATCATTCTATACATTTACAAAAAACAGACAAGCAAAGAAGAAAAAATTTCAACATTTGTCAGCTAGAGAATAAATTATAAGTGATAATTTTAAGTTATTTATTTTAATTAATATAAATTCTTAAAAACCTTAAATTTAGGTACCAAAGTTTTAAAGTCACTGGAAATTCAAAAGTTAACATTATTTAAAGAGGAGAAAAAGCAAAAAATTGAAAATGTTAAACAATTGCTATTTGTGTGAAGGTATGTGATGATGGTATATTAGATATGATAAAATGTTGGAGTATTTTCATTGTCTATCAGTAAATATTGAATGTTTAGAAAATTTTAAACTTTATTTAAACTTCTTCAAATAGAAATAACTTGCTAGTATTGGCACACAAATAGACAATGTAAGTTAGTAATTACACAGCATATCAAGAAGTATTATTCTCCTTTGCAAATATTGTCACTGGTCGCCAGCAACACCTGAAGAAGTGTGAATAATATTACTTAAAATGTTGTGTAATTACTAATCTGTGTTGTCTATTATTACAAACAAGTTATTTGTATTTAAAAAAAGTTTAAATAAAATTTAAAATTTTCTATGCATTCAACATTTACTGATAGATGATGGAAATAGTCCAGTATATTATCAGATTTAAACAATTGCTTATTTAAAATAGATAATGCATATCTATTGTAAACTAGTACATCACAGGAATTATCTATATCTTGTATCATTCATATGAGAATCCTTCATTATTTTATATTGCATAATTACAATGATGTTATATGATAAACATTACTTATATCTTAATAAATAAAATCTCTGGAAGCTCATATTTGCAATATTGTTAATAGCATGCTAATATTTAAAAGTATCTTTTTCTACCACATTTGAGAGAAGAATAATTATTAAGAACATTTAAAATGTTTTATTTTGATATATTTTAAAATTTTCTTTAATAAAAGGTTCCTCTTAGATGAATTTATTTTTATAAGTGAACTGTTTATTGAAGATTTAAACTGTTTATGTTAAAATTAAATCGACATTTAATTGATATTAGTAATTAGTTATTTGTTGCCTCTGCTGAAGAAAAAAAGAAAAAACACTCATTTGTATTCCACTCTTATACATTAAAATATAGATTTGTTATAAAGGCATTGCATTTATATTTCTGGAAGATTATAGTTAAAAAAATTAAATATCATTCTTGTTTAATTAAACTTATTCTATCAAATATTCTATGAATATTATATGTTTATAACTTTTATTATTAATGCTTTTAAATGTGTATGTGTAAATCCTGATTTCTTTTTTTCTGGACAGAAACTTGCTTAACTTTAGAAAAAACTATCTGCCTTCAGACCTCTCTATGGAATAGAATTCTTAATGAATAATTGAAAAAAAACAGCTTAATGTTGTAATATGCTTTATTGGAACTCATCTTACTTGCCTATATGTTTAAACAATTCATGAAATAAAGTGACCATTGTTAAATGTACTGATAAGTGTTGCTGTTAAGGGAATGTTTTAAAATAATCTTTAATGCTGTGAATCTATTTCCAATTGTTTTGCTGCTAATAAATGGAGAAGTATTATCTTTTTGTTAAATTATCTTCTAGCAAATTGTGAAATTTCCAAGATAAAAAATTTTAATATTTTTAAAAAGTTTGGTAAACAGATTATAATTTAGAATTATAATTTTATGTATTTATTATTTTTAGTTTGCTTATTGTATGCCATATTGCTTATTATATTTTATGCATTATGCTTAAGGTAATATTTAGAAGTTGCACATAATATTAACTATTTTATATGTTAGATAATGATTTTGGTATTATATCATTTTAAGAGTATTTCTTTGTTACCTGTTGTGAGTAATTTATCTATTTTAGTAAATACTTATATGCATGCCATGAAAAGATGTATATTCTTATTTTTATTTATTTAAGGCTATAATTTATTAAGTGAAATTTAACAAAACAATTATCCAATCGGTTTTATACATCAATTAATAATTATCATGTTTATTAAGAGCTTAAAATTAGTTTCCCTCTTGTGTATTTGCTGTAAATTTATCTTGCCAATTTACATTTCCAAGGGATAGTAGGCTTATCTCTTTTTTGATGATATTTATTTAGATAGCCATATAATTTATAAAGAGATGTGAGATTTGTCGATCTCTCTCTTGTTAGTGATATTTTCCTTGAGTGGTATGTATTCTTATAATTTATGCTTGTATAAATTCTTTGTTTGAAGCAACTTTTATTGTTCCTAGTATTTGTGATGAGGCATTCCCACTTTTCTTATATGTTCAGATACAAAGTCCTAGCATATTTATTTGCCCTCAGAATGTAGGTGTGTTTTGGTTCATGTAATCACTAGGTTCATTATCTTTATTTATCTTTTCCTCTTGGAAGTATCATATTTTTATATTTCAATTGCATATGGTGTATTATTATATGTTTTTATTATTTTGGCAATTGATATGATTGTTTTGAAGAATATCATCCTTTCTTCAGGTGCACTTTTGACTACTTTTAGTATAAATGAAGATGGTCCTGATGTATAAATCTATCTTGCTGTATTTTCCCAGCACTAAGTAAGATAAAATCAATAATTACTTTATTTAAAATTTTAAAATTGTAATTTTAGCTTAAATAAGCAATTTATATCATTATCATCGTCATCTAGTAGCAAATCGTTGCTAGATTGGTAAGACATTAATAATATTTAGGTTTACTCATTGGTGAACAATATGATGGTGTGATTATCAATGATTTTGTTTTAATGAGTGTAGAATAGCAATGCAATATGATATTAAGATCAAGTAATATCAATAATAATAAATTGTCAGTCTTTGTAAAACTTAATTTTATTAATTTGAAAACTTCACTTTTAAAGTTATTTTATAAACTTTAATAATTCCTCACATTTTTCGAATTCAGAAAATTATAGTGTAAATTAAAATTATGCATTATATTCATTGAAAGTCATTATTTGTTTTTTTAAAAAAAAAAAATATGATTATTTTGTCATCTTATCATCAACTGTTAATAATGTTTTTAACAATTATAAACTACTAAAGAGAAATTGATGTTTTGTTTGTTTGCTTTCTGGTTGCTTTGAACTATTATTATTGATTCTGCATAAATGTTTAGTAACAACAATAATAATAGTATTATTATAACACTTTTCTTCTAAAATATGTCATGTTAGAAAGCACAAGACCAAAAATTACCATCAGCTTACTGGATTTCTAGGGTTTTATTTTGATTAAAATATAGGTAATAATTTTCTGAGATATTTTAAAGTAAAGTTTGTAAATTGCAATAAAAATAATTTATAAGAAATGTTTACATTAATCACATAAAATGGTCTGCTTACATAAATTTACCTGCAACAACCACAATGTGGTATAGTAATACATGTGCAATAACTGATATCTCATACTGCTATTAAGAGGAGTATTTATTTATATAAATACTGTTTTACTTTGATTTTTTAATATAAATACTATTTGCAATGAATATTAAAATATATGTATAAAAATTTAAAAAATATAACTATAAAACGACAAAAATGGAGAAATGAATCTACTTTTGTTTCACTGAATTCAGTTTATTGCTTTCCTACAATCAGTTACTATAGTGACATGAATTTGCTTATTATTACTGTAAACATTATTTACAGTAAGTTTTGTAATATTTGTCTTAAAAAGTAAAAAAAATAAAATAGTGATCATGCAAAAGACAAAGTAAATTTACAGTTGTTTACACTTCAAATGATATAAGATGTCACTAAATCAGAAAAAAATTGGCCATAATATTTGTACTATACAAGCTAAATTCAAATTAATTTTATTACTGCAAAATAGTCATACTCAGGAAAATATTAAGATGGGCATCTATTCAATTTTTAACAAATATATATGAAATTAAGGCATTTAAAAATTATACTGGCATCATATTTTGACTGCAGTCATTGCAGACTTATCCAAACTAAAAATAGTATGAAAGATTTATTTTTCCTTTACATAATTTCTATTACATAAATTACTAATAAGTATTTTAAAAAAAAATAATGAAAAAGATTTCATTATAAATACTTGTTAAATACGTGATAGTATTTTTAGGTCCTCAAAAGAAGTTTACTTCAAAAGCAGTTTAGTTTGGTTTTTTTTTTAATAATTGTTGAATTGGGTAAACTGATAGTTGAAATAATGAAATTAATTTCAAACTAAAAATGAGTTGTCTATATAGCTTATAATAAAATATAATGTTAATATGTACTCTTTAAAGCTAATTTTAAGTGTCAAAGCCAGTAAAATATCGTTTAGAATGCAGCTTTATATAAATCTAAGAAGTTGTATAATTGTAAACAAGAGAAGAAAAAAACATTAAAACTACTAAAAATTAAAAAATGCAGGAGAGAATAAAAAATAGTCAAATTGAAGATAATACTGACAATTTGAAATATTGAAAAAAAAAACATGGAAAAAAATAAACTGGACTTGAGTAATTATAACAGATAATTGAAAATAACTATAAGATAAATAAAAAAAAGAAAGGTAATAAATGAAAGATGATTTATAATCTTAAAAAGCACATAGCAATAATTATTGAATGACTAATTTAGGATAAGATTATATTTTAATAAAATATCTTACTTTACATATTTAATTAACGTTATTGTCTATTTTCCAAAGCGCATCATCACACAGGCCAAACTAGAATAATTCATTATAGTTTTTATATTTCAATTCAGTCCTCATTATATTTTAAAATTATTTCATAGACTTAATCACAACTTTTCAATTGTTAAGATTACAAAGAAATCATTTTAACTTTATTGAGCTTGATATCATCAAGTGTAGACTGAAGAATAAGATAATTATATGCATTAAAGACAATAATCTATTTTCTTTTAAAATTAATAAAAAAATATTATAAATTATTATTTTTATTTATGAAAAACATTCTCATTAACACATAAAAAATATTCATGATTTAAGAAGACTGTGACCTTGTATTTTTGCCATTGCATTTTTTTTTCTCTTCAAAAGTAACAACAGTACTTTATAATCAGCCAGTCCTTAAAGTGATGGTGGCAATTTTACACTCTAAATCATTCTTATAATTTCTTATCAGTAACTGAACAATTGTCTTCAAATTTATATTGCATATAATACTCAGCAATACCATTAAAAATCAGACTTTCCTTCTTGTTGATTATAATAAATATGTGTGTAAAAATAGCAGACTTTGGCCAAAAGTTATTGGAAATAATAGTATTGAAGCTTTAAATTCAAATGTTTTTTATTATTATTATTAAATTTATTCACAACACATGGATTGATTATTAAAATACTTCGTTTATACAAAACACCACAACAAAGAAACATGGATGTATCTATGTTCAACGTATTTAAAAATTAATATTATTATTAGGAAACAGGATACAAGAGAATTTCACATTAAATGAGTTCAGATTGTTGGACATATCATAGATTATTACACTCTAAGATAGTTGCCATTTAAAAGGTAAATCATTTTCACAAAAAAAAGATGTTTGTTCTTTTAAAGAATCTCCTATGCATACTAAATTTCAACAGCTATTAAATATTAAAATTGAAAATTTAGATCTTCAGAACTATCATATTACTGAAGCATGGAATTCCTTAAGGAGTGTGTTTTGAATATAACTAAATGTATGCTTGGATTCACTAAAAAGAAGAATCATGATTGGTTATCTGATAATAATCATGTTATTAGTGATATATTTCAAAAGAAATATGTGACATTCTCTGCTTGGCAAACTAACAAATTCAATGTAGTAAAACTTTATACTAAATATAAAGATCAAAGCAGAAGTTCAATGACCAGCAGGTATAAAATTAATTAGTGGATTAAAACTGTAAAGAAAATACAGACATTTTCTGATTGTGGTCACTCTAAATAATTTTTGCTGCATTGAAAGCTATATGTAGACCTGAGCAATGATATCACAATCCTATTAAGTTTAGCAATGTGTTCCCATTTAAATTTGGATAAATTATTTAGTTCAGTGGAGTCAAATATCTCATTCTTATTTAAAAAATGGTGTGGCTGCAGGTTCCAATCAATTACCTGGATATTTTTTAAATTATATATAGTAGTAATATATTAAGTCCAAAAATATTGAAATATTTCAGAAACATATGGAATCATGAACTTATGCTCCCTGATCATAAAGATACGTTTATTGTTTCAATTTTTAAAATAAAAAAAATGTGAAAAGATTTCAGTAATTATTAATGAAATATCACCATTATTCAGTATAGCAAAGGCACTTCCAAAAATTTTGTTGAATAGTTTGCTTCCAATTATAGATGAATGGTTACTAGAGAGGTAATGTGGTTTTAAGGAATGAATAAGCAATATACATATGATTTGTATTGCCAAGAAAATGTAAGAAAGATAGAAACAAAAGAATAATTAATTTATTGCTTTTATTGATTTGGTTAAATCAGTTCATTCAATTAATGGGCAGGTCTATGACTTTGTTTAAAATTAGTTGGTTGTGCATCAAAATTTGTTTATATTATATGGTTTAGATATGATGAAATGAGACAAAGTTTTTTTTTAACAAGTGGAAAATCTGAAGCATTTGAAATGAAAACCAGTGTTAAACAAGAATGTCTATTTGCTCCAACTGTGTTTTTCATTTTCATAATAGTTGTCTTTCGAATTATTTATAGGCAGCTTAATCAGAGGAGGATCAAAATGCAATACAGATTTGATGGTGGCATTTTAACTTTGTATTAGTTTAAAGCAAAAACATAAACTTGATCTTCTAGGATTTTTTATTTTTCTGATGACTGTGATATTTTTGCCAGTTTGAAAGATATTTTTTTCTTCTATCACTAAAGAACTTGACTTTTTAAAAGTTAATTAATAAATGGAGATCTTTATAAATTGCATTTAAAACTTTAAGAATGTTCTGTAAATTAAGAAAAATCTTCATTCAGTTTGGAATGTTATAAACTTAAGATTGTAAACCAGTTTAAATGTGCTGGTCATTTTATAAGTAGAAGGTGGACTTATATGTTGAGATTTAGAACAAACTGCAATGTGCTGCTGATTTGACTAAATTAAAGGATAGAATCTTTTATCATAAGGAGTACCAAGTTAACTGTATATAAAGCTGCTATTTTATCTAATTTTAGTATGGATGTGAAACTCAGACACTATCAGCACAATATTAAAGGATTAAAAAAGTTTCATTTAAGGACACTCCATAAAATTATAAAAATACAATGGCAATATTGCAAACACCAGTCAATATGTTCTTCTGCATTCAGGATGTGAAACTATTGTGAGTACTATTGCAAAATCACACTGTCATTTGGATTGGACATGTAAAACAATGAAACAATGGAAAACTTGTTAAAAATCCATTTTATGGTGAACTTAAACATGGGTTTCATAGGAAAAGTAGACTCTGTCTATATTGTAAGGATTATCTCAAGTCATATTAAAGAAGTGTAATGTCAATTGTTTTTATTGTAAGATGTGGGGAAAAAATATAATATGTTAGAGAGTTATGATTAGACATGGTGTTGAAGTATTTCAGAAAAAAAAACTATTTTACTGAAAAAACTAAAAGACAACATCATAAGTTAATAAGTATAGAGAAAACTGAATCAGCATTTTCTATATGTGGATGTATTTGTCAATCACAGATTGTTTTGCATAATCACTGCAACACTAATTTTTGTAGTAGTTTTGTTTTTCTTTCTCTCCTTTTCATTGTTTTTGGGGGATTTGGAATGGTTGTACATACTGATTTTGAGTGATTATGTATCCTTAATAGTATTAATACTCCTCATATATTTAAAACTTCAATCAGGAAGATTGACATGAAATCTTTTACTTACATTGATCTTAATGCAATTAATATTAAAGTTCTAATCAAGACTCTAAGTAACAAACAAGAAAAAAAATTACCTTGACAATTTTTAATTTTTTTTTAGCTACTGAGACTTACAATTAGTAACAGTTGTTTTTCAAAAAGAATTATCAAATTTTATGTCAATATGTTTGGGAATAAATTTTAAATATCTTAGTATTTTAATTTTGGAATACACTAATATATGAATTGTTTAACAATCAATTTTATTCAATGCTTAATACTTTAGATTCTGAGTTCGAACTACAACATAAGAATGAATAATTATTTGTTATAAATACATGACCGTTTTTTTAAGATTTTTTAATCTACAAAGGATTTACTAAAATAATAAGATTGATCATTGAATTTTACACACAAAACCAAAAAAAGGACCAATCAAGCTCATACAAGATTTAAACAATATATAAAATATGATGAATTCAGACCCAAGTATAATGGGAAACACAAAATTAATTTTAGAATTGAAAGAAAAATACAAAGATGCACAAAGAGCACTAGTGCAATTTATTGCAATCGAAAGGACAAAAATTATTCTTGCCAATCACTACTGCTGGACTAAAATATATATTCAGTGGGTAGTTGGTGTGGGGTAAAAACAAATTACACTGATGTCCCTCTTCATTGATGGGAAATTCTACACAGGCACCCAATGTTAATGAAAATTCATCATCACTTTAAAACGAAATTACAGAAAGGTACAGCACAACAAGTAAGACATGATTATAGCATAAATAGTGATGGACTACATGGGATTACAGAAGCAAAGGTTCTCCAAAAGTTAAAATCCATTCCTGATAGGACTCACCCACAATCACATGTGGTGCCTAAATTTGTGTTCCTGCACCTAAGTTACTTCACCATTGCAATAATTAAAAACATGATTGATGAACTATCCTAAAGAATACAGGGATATATAAAACCTTTATCCAATCTTGCTGGTGCCTTTTGTGAAAAAACATGGTGTCTCCACAGATAATAATAATTTAGGATGGATCTTGATGACCCCATTATTGTTCAAAGTCATCAAGAGATTAATCAAAGACCACATACAGAAAATTATATACAAGCATATATTGTCTTTGCAGTTCGCCAAAGAAGGGTTCCTCGACTGTGAATGCAGTATCCCAACTTAAGCTTACAATTGATTATATCAGAACATCAAAAGAGGCTAATTGCCATCCAATTAGATATCTCACCATGCTTGAAATCTTGACCAGATATTCAGTCCCTATGGTGTTTATCACAATCATAGAGAACCTTCTGATTAACAGAGAAATTTTACTGACACTCAATGAAAAGGTTGTCCCAGGATTTAAGCCCTTTCTTTCTATCCCACCAGGCTCTCCAGTGCTATCCTGTTCATTGTATATATAAACCCTCTTCCTGAAAGTATTGAAACAAATCCCCCAGGACTGCATATTTCTCCAATTAAGAAAATAGTTAAACATCTGTCCTATATGGATGATGTACTAGTGATTCTCCCATCTGAAAAACATATACTAAGACTACAAGAGGTGATATATTAATACTCAAAAGCTTATGGCCTCAAATTTAATCTGAGCATGTCTGTGACTTACAGGACAAATGGTTACCTCAAGATTTGTGGCAAAGCCACAAAAATTCCTCAGCTTCTCAATGCACTTGTCATCAGTCTCAATGAGGAGCAATATCCAACAATCCCTGCTAGAAGCAACCAAAAGGATAACTACTTCTTTATCTAGAATATATCTTTCCATTTACAGCAAGATCACACTTCTAAATGTGATGGTGTTGACCAAAATAAATTACTATCTTCCTGTGATTAAACCCACCAAACGTTTATATTGAGGATTGCATCTCTATGTTCTGGGTTGGTCTGTAGGAAGAAAGTGGTAGAAATAAGCTACAGATGAATGCAAGAGCCCAGGACCATTAATGAAATGGGTCTTCATGACATATCTACCTTATGGTTCCAAAAATCTTATATTTTTTTCCATAAATTAAAAATGAATCAAGAGAATGAAGAAATCCCTAAACTCATTATTCCAAATGGACTGGCCTTCTCCAACACAGAGAAAAAACTGGCTAGTTTTTCAATTAAATGACCACATGAAATGGATAACAATTGATAAAGACACATTCCAAAACAAGTTAACATACTGGCAGGCATTTGGTATGAAGTGCATTATATTAAAAAATCACCTCTCAAGTCTAGGCCTCTCAAATTATAAATTAATAAACAAATTCAAAAGATGGAGCTTGGAATCCAAATATCTGGATTATCTAATAAAAATAAATGTCAGTGCATTATCTACCAATGAGTTTTTTATTAATAAAAGAGGGTATTTGCAAATTGAATCAATATGTACAATTTGTAAAAGGGAAGATGAAACCATAAACCATTTCAGGTTTGGATGTGATCAGCTAATGCAGCTCAAAAAAACATTAATGAGTTGAATTAATGTAAATAAAGCTAAATTATCTAATCTGAAAGACGGTATCAGAAACAGATCATATCCAGAAATTAAACTTATGCTAATTCTAGATCATTTGATATGGATTACTAGATGTAAGCTAGTGTTTGATCCTGATAAATTTGATCCTATTGCCTTCATGTGGAAAAATTAAAACAGACAAAAACAAGAGATGAACTGATAACCTCTGAGATCATGTTCTCTATGACATGAGACATGTTGGATTTAGACTCACCATGTCCCCAGTCAATGGTAGGACATTCCTAAAAGAGAAAAGAGAAGAATAAAGTGCTAAAGTCTAGAAATTCCAAATGAAGGAAAATGAAACCATCTCAAATAAAATATAATCCCAAAGATCTACACAGCAATTGCACCAATGGTGAAGAGATAAAGAGAGTGGTGATTAAAAGATAACATGATCAGACTGGACAATTAAATTTAAAACTATATGTTAGAATAGCATAACTGCTAATGTAATAATGTAATTATAATAAATTATTTGAAAAAAAAAGAAAGAATTATAATAATTAGTTTATATGTAATGCCAAATTCAATAATGGCATGTGATTCTATTTGCATATCCACTTCCATTAGTTTGAATAAAAGTATTTTTTCTAAGAACTTTATGAATAAAAAATCAGAGGGTAAGCACTGAATATAGTAGATATAAGTGTTTTATTATAACACAATTTTAATATCATTAATTGTTTTTTAATCTGTCTAGTAATTTCAATTTTAGAAAAACCTAAGTAAGACCACACTTGAAATTCACTACTTAATACTCTCTTTTCATCAAAAACTGTTTTTCAAAGAAACAAATTTTAAATACTCACTAATACAATTCAGATCAATTTCTCTATATGTTATGTTTTGATAAAGGAAGTATATCATTAAATGTTGAAAAGTTTTTAACAAGCAAAGCTTATCTAGAGGCATAGTAATATGAAAAACATATTGAAATACATCCCCCCCCCCCAATTTTTTTTGCATAGTGGTAATTTAGATTATTGATGTTATAATTATTATATTATTTACACAGGTAAGAGAACCATGTCGTATTTTAGAGCGAAAAATAGTTCTTTGAGAGCCTTCCATATTTGTTAGAAAGTTTGCGAAGTTTATGATCAATAAGCAGTAATATATATATATATATATATATATTACTGCTTATTGCTCAAAATGTTAAATTTAAAAACATTTTTTATTTTATCAATAATATTTTTAAAATATATTTTGAAATAAAAGATATTCATTGTTCATCAAAGTTGCAACAATATAATACGTTACTTATATTCTATACAATTTGTATCTATATTTATCATAATTTGTGTAAAGATTTGTTTTTACATATAAACATTAACAAAAAAAAAAAAGAAGATATTTGTAGGTTTGCTTTGATCAATATCTTAGCGTTATAAAATTTTTTGAAATAAGCTTTTCTAATCAATTTTAAAATAATTTTTTTTTTAACATTTATTTTTTAAAATTGATTTTTTTTTTAAATAGACTTTTACAAGTATTTGTTTTTAATCTTTCTACCTCTAGATAATTTTAATGTAAATAATTCATGCTTAAATTATGATCGTATCATTTATATATAATATAATAATAATTCAAGGCATTAGATATCTAATAAATTTATTCCATTTGGCAATTTTATTTTTCACGTATTTTCAAAATATACTAATATGTTTAAAAATTACTACTAAAGAAAACTGACGTCTGTTAATAAATATAAATTATTATTTAGAGATATTTTTAATTTCCTAAACTATTCCATTAATTATATGTATTGATGGTTTTATTATTATATTTGAGAGATTGTAAAAAGAAATATTCATCATAATGACAATGAAAAACATAATATCATTGATATTTATTTATTCATGTGATGAATAAAATTGAATGTTAATTGTCAAGCCTTTGGGTGTGAAATATAAAATCAGAAAAATAGATCAGGAATTTTTAAATACCATTAGAAAGGGAGACATTTGAAGCATTCAAAAAGGCACTAATTTTCAGATAATTGCCAGATAGGCATTAGACTTAATAGAACTACCAGGTTATATTTTCAATATGTGATGTTGCAAAATTCTTATCAATTTGCAGTGAATTTTCCAAACACAATCTGCCTATTTGACAGTTTGCTATATATTTGTGGTTATTTGCCTATACAATATTTGAGATTTTACATGCCAATGTAACTTCATTTCTATGGGGAAAAGGTAAATCACTGAGGACTGATGAGATTTATATCAGCCATAAGTTAGAATAGTTTAACAAAACTTTATCTTTATTTAAATACAAAAATATAATTGAATGCTGAGATGATCATTAACTTTTTTATGGTTTTACTGTGATAATGGAACTATTTTTTCAGTAATTTGCATAGCATGTGTTAATGCAATAAAATTGACAATATAATTTATTTTTGTTTTATGTTTATTATTAAATAATTTAATAATAAAGTACATTTTACATCTGTATTTTTATATTGGATTATTTCCATCATCTAATATGTGTGTTAAAAAATATTGGATAAAGAAGAAAAGGTACAAAGAAAAAAATTTAAAGAAGCTGCTCACATGACAATGGTAAAAAATCCCATAAGCCAACCTAGTGTGACTATATATAATGTATGGAAACCACTAATCAATTTTCCTCTGAGGAAAAAGTGAAGAAATCAGGAGGAACTTCATAGATAAGTATATGAAATTAATACATACTGTTGCCTTTGGCAGGATGGCTCAGTTGGTTAGAGCATTACCTTAAAATTCAATAATCAAGAATCTAAGGACCCAGATTCGAATCCCGTGCTAGTAGTGTCACTGGTCAGGCCAGCAACACCTGAAGAAGAGGGGAGAAAAACACCTCAAGAAATGTTGTGCGTATACTAACCTGTTTGCTGTGATATTACTAACAGTTAGTGCATATACTAACCTGTTTGCTGTGATATTACTAACAGTTGAATGCATTTGGAATATTTGAATAAAGATTAAACTTTTCTAAAGACATTCAACACACATATTAGATGATGGAAATAGTCCAATATAAAAATACAGCTAGAACACCATCATCACAAACCTTCAGAAAAACACTATATTTTACATCATTTACTATTACCTTTTTTAAAGAAAAAAACCCTATAAAATTTGAAGAAAAATTTAAGGAATCTCTTATGAAGTATTTAAACAGGGTTTTATATAATCATCTTTTGTGACTAAAACATTTTCAAGCAAAGCCATGAACTCTTATCAAAACATTTAAAAAATAATTTATTTAGCTAAGATGAATGATAATTTGTCACATTTTGAAAGCTTTAGGACAAATTGGCCTAATAATCAAGATTATTCAATATTTTTGAATTCTTTTCACAACAAAACAACAGTGAATTTTAAACCTCATATAGTAGCTACTTTTTAATTGCTAAAGCAAGTCAATCTCAACAAATTTCTGATGTAATTACTATTAAAAAATTTTTGAAAATACATTCTGACATTTTATAAGCAATAGAACTTAGATTACATCTAGATGGGTCATTGTTACTAGGTTGTGAAACCTTTTTCATTGTATATATATATATATATGTGTGTGTGTGTGTGCGCGCGCGTGTGTGTGCGTGTGTGTGTGTTTATCTGTGTGAACAAGTTATAAAAATATTGGCAACAATTATAGGCAATGTATTTGAAAGTTAATCTTAAGAAAAAAAATATTTTGTAATTATTAACTTTAGGGAAAAAAACAAATATAATATAATAAATACCCATCATTAATAAATCATTTAGGGTTTTATAGCTTGTTTTAAAATAGTTGTGCAAATATTACGACTGTTCTTTACATCATTAATTGCCAGTATTTAATTACTAAAAAATTGGTAATCAACTGCATATTTTTTTTACAAACTGTGAATTTTATTATAAATTAGATTAACTCTTATTCTCTTGATAATACTTTTTTAAAAACCTTTATGTTGAAAATGATTAACATTTTAGATTAATTATAGCTTCATAATGAAGTTCATTGGCTGTTAAATAACAAATGCTTAAAATGAATTTATGAACTACTTGATATTATTATGACTTTTCGTTTTTTGTTTAAATTATATAAGCTAATCTGAGTAATAATCTCACTAGCAATGAAATAAATTTACAGTTAAAGGACAAAAACATTTTTATTAACGTTTTTATCTGGGATCCTATACGGAAAAAAATTCTGAAGAATGTTCTATTTCATTATGACTTGCCACTGCTACCAGTATCACTTGATTTTCAATTTTAATATTTATTTTAAACATATTTTTAAAATTTGTTAATTTTTAAAAGTATAATTTTGATTTCAATTGTTTTTATGGGTGGATTTGTTTATTATATCATTTTATTGCAATGTAATAAAATAAATAAAATGTACTTTTTAAATTCAATTACAGTTATCATTTATCAATAATTTAAAATGCATCACAGTTATAATTTTTTTTTCTTTTACATTTTGAAAAGTATAAATATTCACTCTGTTACTATACAAAAAAAAGTGAGAAATTATCCAAAACTTTTATTCTTTTTGAAAATGATATACAATATATTTTCTACTTTATATTTTCATTTTAGAAGATACAGTTTATATAAATATGATAAAAACATTTTAAATCAAATAAATAGAAGTTTAGGTCTTTATACCAATTTAAATGCACTCAAGAGTACTTTATTTCAACCAGGGAATGTTTGAACAGGAACATTTGTGTAAAGAGTTAAAAGCAAATTCACAAATATTGATCTTTATTTCAAAATTAAAACTTTCTAAATAAAATGTACAATCTCATGAATTATGTCATTTTAAAATTTGTTGTAAATATAAACATTTGAAATATATAATGAAAAAATTTTGATTTTTGTAAAGTATTTATAAAAGTTTGAGCAAAATATAATAAAAAATAAGGGGATTTTTTATTCATATACTGTCTGCATGTATTTACATAATTAAATAATAAACATTATTTATATTCCATATATACATATATATATATATATATATATATATATATATATATATATATATATATATATATATATATTGCTATTAACTGAAAGGAGACCCTTTGATTCCTCTTGGAGGCCTTAAAGGAACAGAGCAGGGCAAATTTCTAATGTCCACTCCATACGTTCTTGTCGTTGCAGCTGTTATTACTATGCGTTTATTCATAGAGTATATGAACATAGATGGGCTGCTCACCAACATGCATTAGCCAGTGTGGTGAGTTTATTGGCTTTTTACCTCTGAGTTTAAAATCAAGAAACACCATGGTCTTTCTTCTCAGTGCCTGATAAGGCAGAATGAATGTTTGTAAATGATAAATATTTTTCCAGTACATATATACAATTATGACAGACAAAAATAAAGCATGGCCCTTATTCCCAGAAGGCTGTAAAGTCACCAACCAAAGCAGCAGTTGGTGGCCGAAGGTGGAGGGTGCTAAGAATCCCCTGATTGTGGACCCAGGCTACCATTTGATGCCAACTTTTTATTTAGGTACTTACAACTGCAGATCACTTGCAAGTGAAGGAAGATTGCAAGAATTAGAAGAAGAACTCTCTAATATTAAATGGGATATTATTGGACTTTGTGAAGTTAGAAGAAAGTGGACATATATTCTATTATAAAGGCACAAATATTGGAAATACAAGTGGAGTAGGATTCATTATAAATAAAAAGTGGAAGAACAATGTTGTGGAGATTTATGGTGTATCAGACAGAGTGGCAAGATTAGTTATACAACTTAATATCAGATACCAAATGCAGATAATTCAGGTTTATGCACCAACAAGTTCTCATAGTGATGAAGTAGTAGAAGATTTTTATATGGATGTACAAAAGGTTTTTCATCAGAGTAAACAACATTTTAAAATTGTTATGGGAGACTTTAATGCTAGAATTAATAAACAAATGAAAGATGAAAGTGCTGTAGGTAATTTTGGTTATGGTAATAGAAATGATAGAGGACATAGACTTGTGGAGTTTGCAGAAAAAGAAAAACTTTATATTATGAATTCTTTTTTTGAGAAAAATGTTAAAAGAAAATGGACATGGAAGCATCCAAATGAAGGTGCAGCAGAATTGGATTATATTTTGACTAACAGGAAATACATATTTCAAGATTGTAATGTTCTTAATAGAATTAACACAGGAAGTGATCATCGATTAGTAAGGTGCAAGATATGTGTTAATGTAAAACGAGAAAGACAAAAATTGTTAAAAAAACAATATTTACAGGTGATATTCCTAATCTTCAGAAACATTCTAATGAATATAAATTAGAACTTACAAATCGGTTTCAAGTATTAGTAGATTTTGAACATGATTCAGATTTGAATGAAATTAATATGAAAATAACTGATACACTTTTGAAAACTGCAACAAAGATAGCTGGTAGAAAAATGCAGCAATTGACCAATAAAATTTCTACTGAGACTAGAGAATTTATGAAGAAAAGAAGAAATATGAAGATATACAAAAATGATGTATTAAAAAGAATTGAATATCTCGAATTTTGTAAAATGGTACAGAAAAGAATTGAAAATGTCATAAGAAAGTATAACTGTGAAATAGCAAGAAAAGGGAAGTGATCGTCGATTAGTAAGGTGCAAGATACGTGTTAATGTAAAACGAGAAAGACCAAAATTGTTAAAAAAACAATATTTACACGTGATATTCCTAATCTTCAGAAACATTCTAATGAATATAAATTAGAACTTACAAATTGGTTTCAAGTATTAGTAGATTTTGAACATGATTCAGATTTGAATGAAATTAATATGAAAATAACTGATACACTTTTGAAAACTGCAACAAAGATAGCTGGTAAAAAAAAGCAGCAATTGACCAATAAAATTCCTACTGAGACTAGAGAATTTATGAAGAAAAGAAGAAATATGAAGATATACAAAAATGATGTATTAAAAAGAATTGAATATCTTGAATTTTGTAAAATGGTACAGAAAATAATTGAAAATGACATAAGAAAGTATAACTGTGAACTAGCAAGAAAAGCTGTAGAAGAAAATAAAAGTCTTAAGAATGTAAAACAACATTTTGGTACTGGTAGGAAATGTATATCTGCAATAAGAAAAAAGATGGAATTATTACTAAAAAGAGAGATGACATCATGAAATTGGTAGAAAATTTTTATCAAGAATTATATAGTAATAAAAGACAAGTACCTCCTATATCTATTACATCTTCTGAATTCCCCAGAATTTTAAATGAAGAAGTGAGAAATGCAATTAAATGTATGAAGAAAGGAAAGGCCCCAGGTAATGATGGAATTATAATTGATATATTAAAAGAAACAGGTGAAGAAACAGAAAAAATTTTAGCAAGGTTATATACCAAATGTCTAAATGATAAAGATGTACCGGATGATTGGAAGAATGCAGTAATAATATTAATATTTAAAAAAGGTGATAAAGAAGATATTAGAAATTACAGACCTATCAGCCTTTTATCAGTTTTATATAAAATTTTTACCAAAATAATTACAACTCGTCTACAGAGAACATTGGAGTACAGTAGATCATATTCAAGTACTGAGAGAAGTTATAGAAAGGACAAATGAATATCAGTTGTCATTATGTTTTGGATTTGTAGATTATGAAAAGGCATTTGATTCTATAAACATTTCTTCAGTGATTAAAGCATTGGATCATCAAGCTATAGATCCAGGATATTGTCATATTTTAAAGAATATTTATAAAAATGCAACAGCAACAATTAGATTATGTAATGACACTGGGAAAGTCAACATTGAGAAAGGTGTAAGACAAGATGACTCCATATCTCCAAAACTTTTTACAGCAGTGCTGCAAGAAATATTTTGTGTATTAAAATGGGAAACTAAAGGAGTGAAAGTAAATGGAGATTATTTAAGTCATTTAGATTTCTCAGATGATGTAGTTGTTTCTGCAAATAATGCTTCAGAGCTGCAGGAAATGTTGCAGGAGTTATTAGATGAAAGTAGGAAAGTAGGACTAAAGATAAATGTTAAAAAGACTAAAGTAATGTTTAATCAATTTGCTCAAAATATGAAAATAAAGATTGATTATGATGAATTAGAAGAAGTTAACAGTTACAAATACCTTGGTCAGATTATTAATACAGATGGAAACATAATGGAGGAATTTAATCATAGAATTAAACTTGGTTGGAGTGCTTTTGGTAGAAATAACTTGATACTAAAAGGATATATGCCTATGTGTTTGAAAAGGAAGGTTTTTAACAAATGTGTTTTACCAGTTCTTACTTATGGATCTGAGACTTGGACACTAAATAGAAGAGCAATACAGAGACTTTAGACCACTCAAAAAAGTATGGGGAGATGTATGTTGGGAGTAACAAGAATAGATCGAAAATGCAATGTATGGGTAAGAGAACAAACAGGTGTTATTGACCTCATTGAAAAAATTAAAAGATTGAAGTGGAGTTGGGCTGGACATATTGCTAGAAGAGATGATAATAGATGGACAATTGAAATTTTAAACTGGATTCCAAGATATTTTAAAAGACCCAGAAAGATACCATCTGTGAGATGGATGGATGAAATAAGAAAGTGTGCAGGGGTGATGTGGAGAAGAGAAGCTAAAGATCGGAGAAGATGGATTAAACTTGGAAAGACCTTCATCCTGCAGTGGATTGATAATGGTTGATAATGATATATATATATATATATATATATATCATATAATATATATATATATATATATATATATATATATATATATATATATATATATATGTTATTCCTCTCCCATACTCTAAAAATAATGCTCTTATTCACAGATACAATCCTCTATTTTTGCAGGATTTCTTTGTAGATGTCTCTTCTAGGAAAAAAAATATCTCTTTCTCTTCTTGCAATGACATCCTTTCTTTTTGCTGCAGCATGCCTGAACTATATCCATAATTTCATCATCTTCCTTTATCATAAAATTTCATCATCATCTGTTGCTTTAACAATAATACTATCTACATCTAGTGTCTCACATTCTTGATGCCATATAAGATTTATGTGGCTCCTAACCTTTTTTTCCATTACCCAATTGAATTACTTTATTTAATCTACATAAGATTTTTAATATTTATTCTAAGCACCAATTTATTTTTTAAAGTATCATTTATCCAAATTTTTTCACAATTTAAATTTTTTTTGCAATCCAAGGATTCATTTAAATTTTCATTTATAACTGACAAATGTTTAGAAAGATGTGTAGTCCAGAAGTATTGTTGTTTCTCCAATCACTGTGAGTGCTGAAGAGTCTCTTCTTGGCATATTGGAAGAACATGATGTGATTCAGAATCTTTTGTTGAATTTTGTCCTTGATCATACCTTCTACAATTTTGATAAGCCGGGATGACATAGATATTGGTTTTATGTTTGTTATATCTGTTGGGTCTTGATCCTTCTTCATAAATGGCACCAAGGCAACTGAGTATAGTTTTTATAGTATTTGACCTTTTGCAATATGATTTGTCATTCCCATCATTATGGGAACTGTAAAATTTCTAATGTGAGAAATGAGAAACTTCGGTATCCCATGCATTTCTGGGTGTACACTGTCAGAAAGTGATAACAGCTTCTCTTTGACATTGTGTTCTATCATACCATGTTCACCTGGAGTAGTCTGTTGTATCCATTGGCACTCTTCAGATGGGTTACCTTTTTGCAGTTTGCCTCTGTAGTAAAGCCTAATTTGCTCCAACAGGTGTCCACTCACACCATTGCCTGCATGCTTGATTAATTATGGAAGTGTCCTGTTTTTTTGAGCTCCCAGTGCCAAACAAATATTCCTTAGTAAAGCAATGCTAGAGATTCAGATATATTTTTGCTCCTTTGATGAAGATATATTCAGAAAATGCCTGTTGTTTTACTTTGTATTTATATTTAAGCTTGATTATGTTGTCAATGGAGCTGGCATCAGCCAAGTATTCCTTAAGTTTATTACTGATTTCTTCCAGATCCTGTAACAGTGAAGTTGGCCTCTTGGTTCTGTGTGAATATTGGATTACCAGAGTCTGAAGAATCCACACTAAGGCAAACCATGCTTATTCTGGTGGATTTGAGAGAATGTTCATATTCTGGAAGAGAATGTTGGCTTCTGATGGAATAGTTTCAGTAATGGTAGCTTTTGTTAACATTTTTATGGATTTATGATAGTTCAGAGGGATTATACATTGTTTAAATCTATAGAAGCCACTAAAGCAAAGAGGTCTGAGAATACCACAGGTTGAAGTGACACCTCCATAATGTAGTGGAGTTCAGCCATATAAAAGACCAGGTAAATTAGAGATCTGTGTCTCCTAGTATAGTAAGAGAAAGCCTACTTGGAAAGAACCCTTCACCACTTATAAAGCATCTATTTATTAAATGAAGATATTTGGAGATGAATCCCTGATATGTTATGTTAAAATCTCCAATAATTATAGTGACCTAGATGTTGTTGATCATTATCATATTGATTAAATTTATAACTTTTAAATAGGTATTTGCATTGTTAATGGTGCAAATGTAAAAGGCATTAAAGGTATAATGTTCATATGTTAGATTAGTTGTTATTATCTTGTTATCTGCAAAGATTATGTTGAATTTTGTGGGGGTTGTTTATTATTTATAAGAATGCTAACCCCTACAGCTGAATTGGAATGCAATTTATTCTCTCCCATAAACATAATATGTGGAGAGTTATCTATGAGCCAGTGTCTGATGGCATGTATCTGAGCCATGGAGTTAAGGCCTCTCACATTTACCCCAACAATTTTACATTTCATTTTAGACATTGATGAGAGAGGCCACTATTCATCACCACAAGAGTGTTTTGATTTTGTGAGGTTGTTTTTGGATCTGGAATTATCCAGGAATCCTGTGAGTCTTCTGAAGATACTGCTGTCAGTGTCATAATTGAGTCATATGAATCTTCTTCCATTGGCATACTTGTGGCTTAGTATTCTTGGATGAAGTGGTTTACCTCTTTTTCTCGATATTTCTAACTGCATATGAGTTGTTATTGGATTGATAAGGCATTGCACAGTGAGCTACAGAAGCATTGAGTCTTTTGCTATCTTCTTCATCTAAGCTGGATCTTGCTCTTGTGAAAGACTTTCTTTTATTGTTAATGGGGTTGGAGCTGCTGAAGTCCATGACTGATTTTCCTTCAAGATTAGTGCCTATTCTATTATCCAAAGTTTGTTTGCTTATTGTTTTTTTATTGGAGTGGCCATTTACTTGTGTTTTCTATTGATGTGCCTTTTATTTGACCCTTTTGTATATCAGATTCAGCAAGCAGCCATGTCTTCTTGTGTAGGTTATGCTGGAAATTATTCGGTGCTGGAAAATGGTTTTAGTGTTTATTTGAGCTGGCTCTGTCATTCATCTTAGTCTGTTTTTCAGGAATTTTGCCTGTTTGACGTGTTTTTTGTTTGTTATGATTAAGAATCCTGTGGGCTGAATTTGTTTGTCTTTTGTTTTTTTTTTGATGCTCTGTTGAATTTATTATACTGTTATTTCTTAAGATATTAGTTGGTAGTTGTTGTTTTGCAGTTGCTTTTATGGTGTTGTCCATGATTCTAAGTTTATCTTTGACTTGGTTAATTTGTTCAGAAGATGTAAGGTAATTATGGATTGTGACTGTATTCATTTGCGGGTTGCTTCCTTCTCTGCATTTGTGATATTTGTTTTTTTTTTGTTGCCATGTATTTTACAGATTCTTGCCAAACAATTTTGTATAAGATGTGTACGTTGTTCATAGAAAAAGCACTGAGGCCTGACTCCATGAAAAGATAAAATCATTGGGGAGCCTCTGTGCTTTATGACAGTAGGAATGTCAGTTGAATTGACCCCTCACTTTAAATGGAATTCAAACCTTGCAGTATTGGACAGGATCTTGAAGCCTGCCCTCTCCTCAGGTATGCATTTGAATTTATTCACTTTGCCAAAAAAAAACTGAGAATTTATTGTAACTGAGCCTCTTCAAATCCCATTATACAATTCTTAATTTTTCCAGATAGTGACATAGTTCTGTTGAAATCAACATAGCAGATGAAATGAGAGCTTATTATTCTGTTATTAGCTTTGAAGTGGTTTCTGTTAGCCCGGATTGTGAACAGCAGTATAGTGATCATTTGATGAGTAAGGATTCTATGTATGTCTTCCCCAATGTTTTTTCTCTAATCACCACACAAAATGTATCAATGGAAAATTTCAGAAGTGAACAATTAGCATCTATGACCACCAAAACAAGATTATTATCACTATTGTAGTTCAAGAGCAATTTGAGTAAGTTATTGAGTATGGTTTTTTAATAATAATCTTTTTTAACTTTCATTTATTTATAATAACATTTATTCTATTGTTGACAATCGCACATATATATGCACATATATTAGTTTTAACATTATTTTTTCTTTAATTAAACTTGAATGAAAAGAGATTTGTATGTTTTAACTTTTTAAATTATATTTTTACAAATACTAATAAAAACTATTTATTTCCTTTTGTAAACCTTTAGTTTCATTTTTCAAACCAAGACTCCCCCTCCCTCCTTTTGATTAATTAATTGTAGCTTTTTTTATTTCAAAAACTAACGCTAGAAAACTATTTAATTTTTATCTTTTTCAAAAACAAACTGAATAAACTCTTCAACATTTAATTTTATGTTTTTCTTTAACGAAAGATTATTTTAATAATATAATTTTAGATAAAATTATATGTGCCTATATCAATATAGGTACAATATACATATATATATTATCAAAGAGATTATCAAGATTTAATTAAACGAAAACTATTGCTTTAAGAATTTAAAAAAAAAAATCAAGGTAAAAGGATACAAAAGACATTTTCAAATGATCATTTTAAACTTGAATTTATATGTTGTTTAAATTAAGATATTTTAATTACATCTTAAAAATAAATTATTGTAAAAGAACATTTAAAAATATCATTGAATGTAAAAGTTACAATTGTAATTCTTTTACTTATAGTCTTAATTAATTTTCTTAATTAGTTTAGAAATCGGAATGTTTATTTAAAACTTGAATACTCCTAAGGCAAATATATATATATGAAGTCAATTTACTTATTAGTGAATCAGTAATTTAAAAAGCCATGTAAAAGAGTCATCACTATAAGTGTTTTAAATGAAAATATATGGTGGTCATTTGTCTTTTATTGTATCTTTATTTATATGAATGTAAAAAGAATGGGGTATATATGGAGGTTGTTTAATATATCTATAAAGATATTACACACGGGAAAGAAAAAGGTGAATAACTCTGTGTGTGTATGTTTAAAATTAAAAAATCAGATATATTAATCTTTAACTAAAGTTTAAAGTTCATATCTGTGCTAGAGATAATCTCTAGTTTAGAAAATGATTAGCAATAATCATTATTATCTTTATCTGAGGTGAACGGTGTCAAAGTTGTGAGTGGAGTGAGTTTGACAATGGTAAATAAAAATGTAAAAATATATGTTATAATTCGTTCACATTTTGAAGACAATTTGTAACAAACCAATTAATAAGAAAGTATATTTATATCTATTTATTCGTTAAATGTATCCATAGTATTAGGCATTTTAGAAATATTGCCTGGGGTCTTCAGTGTTCTATGTTTAAAATAAGCGGTACATCAAATATATATATATATGGGTAAATGAATCTTTCCCCCGAATGGACAAATTACTCTTAAATTTTAAGCTATAATATATGACTTCATCATGATGCCTTTTGTAATAAGAGTAAATTTCAATCAATAAGTATATAAATGGTGAAATGAAATTAAAACTAGAAAAGAAAACTACAAGCACAATATTTGTATGGTGAAATAATACAAGCTGTTACTAAAAGGAAAATAAAACTACCAAAAATATTTTTCACTGATTGCTTTATAAATAATCAACAATATTTTATAATGAATGACTCAAAATCTAGTTTGTTCAGTTAAAAACAATATTTAATTTTTAAAAAATCCAATTTGAACACCGTACTTCAAACACTTTATAGCAAAATGAAAGAAGTAATAGGTTTAGTATACTTATTAAAATATGTATAAATTGTAGACGTACTGAAGATAAAATAAAAATATTGCAGTGTGAAAGATACAAATTCAGGAATCACTCTATAAAAATAAGCACACACTGTAAATAATTTTGTTTTGGAACATAAGAGTTGATAAAAATTTCTCTCTCTTGAATATTTATAAAAAGTAATTTGTTTAATTTTTTTGTATTGTTTAGTTTGAAAATATATTTTGAATTATTTATGTTTGTCTTTGATTAAATATTAAAATATAACAAAGAATAAAACACATTTTTATTATTATAAAAATAGGTCAAATATAATTTATTTTTTAATGATTCTTCTTTGGTTTTATTTATAGATGAAAATGTATATAGGTTTATATATATATAAATGTATGTATATTGTCTATACTAAACTGAATGTAGTTAGAATGAACATGAACTCAGACTTTGAAGTTTCCTGCGGCTATGCACTCCATCTTACACAATCAAAGCACATGACCATATATATTTGTAAAAAAGCTAAATGATCTCCAATATAAGTATTTTGTGCTGAACCAGCACTCATCAGTTGATCCAAATCATCATCTCCCACATGTATATACAATCAGTATTTGGTTTATATTAAGATAAAAAATCTTTACACTTTAATGGACAAACTTCAATCTTATCCACACTCCAACTCTTCAGTCATCCTTATTATTGAAAATCTGCTGATGGAACATTCAAAGCCATTGTTGATGCCAATATTGCTGTCATTCTCATATTGACTAAGTCATTTTGATCACTCATATTCAACCTGTATTCTGCCTAGCCCTTTTATATACATTTAAATGGACATATTATGATCCAATATGTCAGAGTTTAGAATGACTTAAAGTCAACATGGGTATGATAGTAATATTGGCATCAACAAAAGTTTTGAGTTTCAGATCATCAGACTTTCAATGGATGACACATAGTTGGAGTGTGGAGAAGATTAAAGCTTGTCCATTAAAGTATAAAGATGTACTATCTTAAAATAAATGTAGCATTAATTGTATATATGTGCATAAGATGGTGATTTGGACCAACTGGTGAGTGCTGGTTCAGTACAAAATACATATGCTAGAGATCATTTATTAGCTTCACACATATGTGGTTATGTGTTTCAGTTGTATAAGATAAAGTGCATAGATGTAGGGATCTTGAAAGTCTGAGTTAAATCTCTTCTAATTACATTAAGTTTATTATAGACAATATACATCTATTGAAATATTACATATTCAGCCTGTGTTCTGCCCATTACTCTTCTGTAGATTTAAATGGAGATAGTAAAGTCCTATATGTGAGGGGTCAGAGTGACTTAAAGTCAACATGGGCATGATAATAATATCGGCATCAATAAGAACTTTGAATATTCCATTATCAGATTTTCAATGATGTGGATGGCTGAACAGTTGGTGTGTGGAGAAGATTGAAGCTTATCCATTAAAGTATAAAGATTTGCTATCCTAATATAAACTGAGCACTGATTGTATATATGTTTGGGAGATAATCATCTGAATCAATTGATGAGTGCTGGTTCAGCACCAAGTATACATATTGGAGCTCATTAATTTTTCACATATATGTGGTCATGTGTTTCAGATGTATAATACGGAGGGCATAATTGTAGGAAGCTTGAGTTCAAGTCACTTCTAATTATATATATATATATGGGCGTGTGCGCGCACACGTGAGTGAGTAAACTATAAAATAAATTTAAAAGAAAAGTTTAGTGAATTATTTAAATAATCTACAAATATATTAATAAGTAAATTTTGACTCATTGCATAAAACAAAGATAAAAAATATTAGTATTAAATTATCCTTACAGTATTAAGATGCTATGTTATTAATTTGGGCAAACTAATTTTAATAGCTTAAACATAAAATTACAAATAAAATATTTTAAAAATTTCACAATTTAAATAGAAAATTAATAGTGTAAAAATCTATATATTGTTAAAACATTAATTAATAGTTATAACAAGCACTTATGTGAATGCATTTAAATGGAGATTACATAATCAAATAAAATTTATCAGAATGAGTTATATGACAGTAACAATTAATTAGACTTATTTGATTAATATGATGTGCAATATAAAATGTAGTTTAAATTAATTATTAAATGAAAATAAATTCATACGAGTCACGCTAAAATTAAATACTTGATTTATTATTTTTTACATGCAGAATAATTAAAAATATTTTATGACAATATGATTGATTGACATGATAAATAAACTAATAATTAATCTATTGTGTTGAAGGTAAGATTTATATCACTCGAACTTACAATGGCTGAGATGTAGAATAGTAAAATTTTGAAAATTTCACTCATCATGTCATTAGGCCAGTCACGGAGTGTATATTAATCATTTACTGGATATTAAGAGGAATGCTATTTTCATGAAATAAAGAATCTAGCCTGATCCAACTGAAAATTTGATATTTGGGTTGTGTTTTGTAGTTATTTTATCTACAGCCAAGCCATTAGTAAGCAAGTTTAGTAAGTACTATTATCATGGATTGTAATTAACTTGCCTTACTCAGAAACTAATCTGATCTATGAAGATGCAATATCCATAATTGTTATTTATAAGTATTATTTTAAGATAAATCAATCATATAATAGAAGTTTAGTATTCAGTTTTAATGTCATCAGGACAGCAAAGTATTCAAGATTTGAATTTATAGGTAGTTTGCATCCATTCTTTAAGTAATTTAAAGTACTTTAAAAATAGATGTTAAATGGTTTATTAAAGATGTATTACTTGCTTATTTAATTTAGCTAATGGATATTCTTTTACCACATAATTATTTGTTTATTATAATATATCTTTGATTACTTGGTTATTATTTGTTGAAATGGGAATATAAATACAATTATATATGTTGAAAGTTATATGTTCATTGAAATCACCCAGTATGTTTCACATTATGCAAATATCAACTACTACAATTTAACCTCACATAAAAAATAAGAAAAAATTAAGATATTAAAAATTAATTTCTGGTATTATTATTATTATATTTTTATGTAGTTTGAAATATGGCAAGAATTATGGCATTGATAAAAATAAATTAAACCATTGACTCCCTAGAGACTTGAAAATAATGTATCACTTAGAATTTTAATTTATTGTTATATAAATGAGAGTGAAATTTATTGCATATTTATTATAGTTTTATTTTATAGAAAAAGTGTTTCTTTGAATAGTTATTTATGTACTACATCTGTATATATTGAATAATAATGTTTAGGGGGGTCAGTAATTTCAAGAATTTCATGCAAAAGCTGTTTTAGTGATAGAAAAAATGAAAGATGTGTCATGTTATTAATCAGCCAAAAAGAATGGAAGGATACACAGGAAGACATAAAACTGAACATTTAGGCAGTACCCAATGCAAAACTGTTAGGATGGTAGATTACAAATTGTTTTATTTAATCATGTTATAACATAAAGATTTTTTATGAAAATTGTATTAATCTCTATTTTGGACTTTCAGGTTTCTTTATAATTTAATGAGCCACACATGTGACAAATGAGGAAGATGCTAATAATGTGTGTGCAATTTAAAATTGTTAACCAAACATTTAAACCTAAAATTAAGCAATAAGAATGTAAGCAGACTCTCAACCATTAATGTAAATTTTCTACTCTGTTTCTGGAGAAGAGTTACAGTTGAAGAAAATAGAAAATTTAGATCATTGAACTGACCATTATATATATATATATATATATATATATATATATATATAAACTTATATATATATATATATATATATATATATATATATATATATATTAAGTTTGATATCTGTATTCGTTCCACAATATATGTAATATACAAATCAATATATATATATATCAAAATACAGTAAAATTTACATAAATTATATTATTTTTAGAAGTGTGATGTAATATTTGTAATAGTATTGTTAAAGAAGTTAAAAATAAAAACTTTAAATGTAATAGGAATGATAAATGGTTATGTCAAATTAATAAATTTAAAAGTTTTCTATTAAATAATGACTTAGTATGTTTAAAAGAGGATAAGGGTATTTGAATGTGTTTGATTACAAGAGTGAAATATAACGAAAAAATTATTGATCAAATGAAAAAGCTTACATTTCAAAACAGTGAAATAATAAATATAGATACATCTCACATGAAATTTATAAATGAAATTTTAATAAAAGCTAAGAATAAAGAAATTGATAGTGATATATTATAACTTATATCCATCATCGGCTATTTGTCCAAGGATATTTTCGAGTATAAAGCTACATAAAAAAATTATCCATTGAGATTGATGGTTGATTTTGGTGGTGCATATTATTATCAAACATGTAGATATATTGAATTATTACTTCAAGATATTTTAGGTTTTGGAGAATATACTGTTTTATCATTGCTTGATTTTGTGGATAAAATTAAGAATATAAATATAGAGTTACATGACACAATTTGTACTTTTGATATAAATAAAATGTATGGATCCATACATTGAACAGAGTCAATTAATATTATTTATAATTCTCTTGTTTCAAAAAATGAAAAGTCTGATATTATAAATTTTATTATAAAAGTATTGATAAAAATATTTATGTTAATTTTAATAATGAATATTATAAAATGAGTTATGGTTGGTCAATGGGTCTTCTTGCTGTTGCTCAAATTTGTAATTTTGTTATATCAACTTATGAAAGTAAAATTTTAAAGCAATTGAAATATCAAGAAATTAAAGTATATCACAGATATGTGGATGATGTTATTATTTGTGGAAAACAAGATTTAATAATTAATTTATTTAATGAATTAAATCAGATAAAGGATATAAAGTGGGTTACAACTGAAGAAAAATACAATTGCATAAAATTCATGGATATTCAAGTTACACATAATGATTCAAGTTACATGTAATGATTACAGTTTTGATTATCTTATGTTAATTAAACCAATTGAAACTAGAGGTTTTATTGCATATGAATCACGTGTACCTATATGTCATAAGTTGTCTGGATTGAAATCATTCTTATTTTTAAATGAAAAATTGTGCAAATATCCTAGTGATAAAATAAAAAATGTACATTTCTTTGTTAATGACTTGTTGAAAATTGGTTATTATAAAAATGCTATTACTAATATTATTAAAAAATTTAAAAGGAATCAACAATATTATAAAATTAAAAATAAAAATAATATCAAAATGAAATGGATTTCAATGCCATTTATATTGGATGAGCAGGTCAAGTTTATTAGGAGAATTTATAATGGTTTGTGTCATATTGCTTTTTCCTCAACAAATAATATAAATAGATTACTTAATAACTCTAAAATTCAAAATTCAAATTTTAATCAAAATGCTATTATATATAAATTGATATGTGGATGTGGCTTACAATACATCAGTAAATCTAAGTGTACATTGGTGAAGAGAATAAAAGAGCATATGCTTTTATATAATAGAATTTAAAAAGAGAAACAATCTGGAATATATGTAAATAAACCTTCATCATCTGTTATATTTGATCATAATAAATCTTGTCAATATGAATTTAAATTTCATTATAAAAATGAGAAAGTTAATCAAATTGAATGTTGTCATAATAACCGTAAAATAAAAGAAGCTATGTTGATTTCAAGAAATTGTCAAATGTTAATGAATCACCAGTCATCAAATGTTAAGATAACAGAATTGTGGGAAATCTGAATTGAACTATGGGTATTGTTAAAGGTTGTCTCATTTTGATTTCTCAATGTTATATAGTTGATAAAGACTATAAAATGTATGGTCGAAAGTACTTCTAAAAATAATATAATTTATGTAAATTTTACTGTATATATATATACCCATTGCTCTGTCTTTGAATTGGCTGAGCAATTTAGTGCAGTAGTGTGATAAAAAGTTGTTCATCAGCATTTGAACTTTTATTGGTCAAGACTGTAGATTACATATAATGGTTTTTAAAAAATGCATTGTACTTATTACACACACACACACACACACATATATATATATATATATATATATATGTAAATATATATATATATATATATATATATATATATATTTACCTTCTTTACATGCAGATCCTTTGAATCCTGTTGCACAAGAACAGCCATATGGGTCGGGAAGACAGATTAATTTATTTTTGCAACCATTTTCGTCTGAAGGCCAAACACAGTGAGCATCACAATTCTGACCAAATGAGTTTGCTCCACAAGCTGTAATATATATATATATATAAAGTCGAATAATAAATTCATGCTTTTAAATTAGGACTCTCAAAATTAATATTTAACAATTAATATAGGAATATCTGTCTTAAGTCCCTAATATATATATGTATATATATATATATATATATATAAAGATAGAATATTATACTTCTAAAAAGTAATAAAAATCTTTAAGAGAAAAATTATTTCCAATATGCTAGATAAATAATTGCAATATCTCATAATATTAAAATCTACTATCAGATAAAAAATAATGCTAATTTTATCTTGCTATTTAGTCATGTAGAATAATGAATAATAAAATTAAGGATAAATTTCAAATAAAATGTTCATGTAATTTTATTGTAAATTTTAATATAATCCAATTCTAACCGAAATGTGAGTTTGATTTGAAATTCATTCTGATTAATATTATTTTATAAATTTGTGTAATATCTTAGATATCAAGCTCAAAATGGATTTACGTTTTATATGGTCATAGTAGATTTTAATACTAGAAAGCTAACACTTATATAGTTTCATAGACTCATCTCTTCAAGTGTTATGTTTATATATTACTGTAATATATTACATTCATATAAATAAGCTAACATTAATACAGAATGTTAAAAGAATTTGCACAGCTATTCAAGCAGATGTTGTAATGATGCACACAAAAATGAATTAGTATAGCATTTTATACTCTATAAAGAAATAAAACTAAACGATCATTTGTAATAAAAGTTTGCTTTTAAAAATAATTAATTCAATATTAAAATAAGAAAAATAAATTGTTTGATATTTTTTATTATTATTTAAAATATTTGTTAGAGTATTTAGTTATGAATTTATTTCTGATAAAGTAAAATAAATAGCCTTTTTTTTTTAATTTAGACCATTAGACTATTAAGGTGACAATTTATTATCTTAAATGGTATTAAAAATGGCCAGATGAATGGTTATATGTCATTATTTCTTCATTTTTTTGTATTTATGGATAATTGTAATTTCCATTATAGCCTTATAAAATATGCAACAGAAAGTAAAACATATTAACCAAACTTTCAGTGGATATTTTATTATATCTATATTAATTTGTATTGAAAAAATACAAAAATATTGTATAGAGAGAAAAAGGTGCAAAGAAGAAAATTCAAGAAAGTTGCTCATATGACCATGGCATATAACCCAGTTTGTCAATACAAATTTATTGGAAGTTTTTAATTAATCTCACTTTTAGAAAAATTATTTAAAAAATTTAAAGAATCATGGGTATTTGAAACAACTTTCATAATTAAGTACACAAAATTTATACTCACTATTGCCTTTGACAGAATAGCTCAGTTAGTTAGATCATTGCCTTAAATTTTGATAATCAATAATCAAAAACTCTAAGTTCAATCCATATGCTCACATTGTCACTTGTTAGAACAGCAATACTTGAAAAAGGGTGGAGAAAAATATTGCTGAAAACATTGTGTAATTACTAATCTGTATTGTCTATTTGTGTGTTATTTCTAACAATTTGTTTGTATTTGAAAAGCTAAATAAAATAAAGTTTAAAATTTTCTAGACATTCAACATCTAATGGCAGATGATGGAAATAGTCCAACCTACTCACGCATTTTACCATTTTCCTTTAAGTATATTCTCATATAATAAAATACCTTTTAAATTTATTTAATTATTACCTGACAAACAAAATTTTAAAATGACATCGTATTTGCCTGATTTTAAAAGTAGTAATATCCACTAATTAACTAAAATACTAATATAAATGCGATAATAAAAAAAGCTATATATAAAAAATTAAAAAATAAGTGAGTGAGGTAACTTTCATTATTTATTTTCAAAAACATGTCAACTTACACTAAATTAAAAAGTGCTAATTTTTTTACAATATTGAAAACATTGTTTTATTCTCTATCTTTTATTTATTTAGTATCTATATATTCTTTTACATATATACATAAATATATGTAGGTTATGAAATTTATCTTAATGAAACTTAGTCAATTTAAGTAATAAATCAAAAAATATAAACATGAATGGTAGCTTTGAATTACTTGTATTTGAAAAATTGTCAATTTACAATAAATAAAAAAACAACTTACTTTTTTATAATATTTTATAAATTACATGAAATAACATTATCAAATGTAATAAATGATTAGTCTTTAAAAATAATAGCAGTGTGTGTAAAAAATTAGCAAACGTTTATTAAATGTATAAATTAGATACTTTAAACAATATTTAAAATTATTCCAAATAACATTTTAAAGATTCCTTAAAATATATTTTACTTATTCTTTATATATACAATTCATGCTAATATCTTACAATTCTGGCAGTAAAGACCTAAAGTATATTATTACACAAATACATGCATTAGTTCTGAATTGGAACTTCAGGTAGCTTGGAGAGAATACTAATCACGTTTTCCTTGGATACACACATTAAAATTACTGCCCTTGTCAATAATAAATTTATTAATATAGTTTATTAAACAAACTAAACACAAGCATAAAAATAAATAAATATTTAGACACTTATGACAATGCATAAAGAAAAGTAACTATCTCATAATTTTACATTGTTTTATCCTGAAACAGTGACATCATCATGTAACCCTTACAATTAAATGTATTATCTTCACTTCCCATATGTCTTCATGATAATATTTACTAGTTAGATTAAAATGCATAATTCTGTTCAAAAGGTTGAAAGATATATATATATTATAACGATAAAGAGAGTTTGACTTAACATCATCTGCACTACAGGGCAGCATCTAGGCATTTGAACCTAGAAAAATTTATAAAGTAGGCAGATACGTAAATCAAAAAAAAATATTTTTTTTGACTTAATATATTTTGATTCCAGTTGTTAGCCCATTGTCACTAGCTCAGGGAGTAGCAGAGATTTATATTTATAATAAATTCTTATCTAAGAATATATAAAAAAGAATAAAATAAGCCACTGCCAGTAATTAACACAGAAACATTTATTTACGCACATATATAAAATTTAGCATTATTTTAGAATAACTTTTACTTTGGATTTTAACTTGATTTTAGAATTTAAATTTACATTTTAATTTTTATAATATTATAAGTTTACATTTTAATTTTTTATAAGTTCACACAGATGCATTTATAAAATGTGTTTTTAATGTTGAGTATAGATTGGTTACATAGATTGCATAGTCAAAAAACATTTCAAAATAAACATGAACAATCAAAATACAAAGTCATTGATACCGTCAATTGCATAGGGAATACAAGAAACCCAGTGGTGTTCATCATAAGACACCGCATTGACACCAATAACTTAAAAGACATCTGACATAAATACATCTTAGATACTCACCATAAGGTATCAGTATTTACTGAATATCTATATATTTTGATCAAATATGAAAACCAAAAATGTAATCAACCAGTAACGAACCCATGCAAGTGTCTATACCCAACTTAAATTTAATGCATATTTATTTAGAGTGTCGAGTATGAATAGACTACATAGACTTGCATTTCAAAAGAAAATATTCAATCCTTGTTTAACCTTAGGCCAAAGGTTCATAGTCAAACCAAACTTCAAACCATCTGATATATCGATGTGTTCAATGTAATATGAATACGGCAGCACAATTAGGTTAAGAGAAGAAACTGCTTCTCGTCAGATAGGAATATTACATCTATCTGATGATGAGAGCAATAAAAAACTCCATAGGAAAGAACTGCAGTCTCCGTCTTATAATTCCTCCCATAGGTAAAACAAGTGTGTGCAGCATATAATAGCGATTCTGCCCATAGCGAATCCCATACTACATCTACTAATGACACCAACATATCCAATCCATTGACCTAATTCAACTATGAAATGAATAACCTAAAATTACCCTCCCCTAATATAACTTTACAAATCTATATAGCCATTCACGTCTGACTTAAGTTTAACATTTATATAATTTAATTGATCGCACAACAAAAATCATAAATAAACTTAAAGAACAAAAAAATAAATAAATGGAAATGATTTTACAAAAAAGAAATACATCAAATAAAATTATAACTAATTAATAAATAATTTAGTTTGGTTAGATAGGATTCTATTGCAATTATTTTAAATACGGAAAGTTTTTAATTTAATGTTCATTAATTATAAAGTTCTTATGGTTTTAAACAGTTCATTTTTATCCGTTGCTTGCCATTTGAACATGAATTCCCATGCCATCCTAAAGAGATTGGTTGAGTTAGATGTTATTTTTTTATTTATCCGGATGTCTTTTAGTTTAGCTGGTTCTTAATGTAGAAAAAAAATGATATCATTTCTTTTTTTTTAAACAAAACTGAAGGGATTGAAGAGTGCGTCTTTTCAATCCCTTCTCCTTCAACTCTACAATAACACATATAGAGTTACATCATAATAACTAACTACTAATTTCCAAAGTTTTTCTTTTATATTAATTTTAAGGATTCAATTGACATTACATCATCGATGATGATGATCCTTCCATTGAGGTCCAATTTCCTGATGGATTTCTCTCATTTACTATCAGTTTCTATTGTTTTCCTATCTGACCATTGCTTATACATTTCAATGCCCAAGGCTAGTTTACATTGACTAATTCAAACAATAATTTCCATTTTCTGATGTGTTTTCCAAAATTAAAGATATATTTTTATCTCTAAATCTTTTTAAGTTTTTGCTTTTAAAATATATTTTTTATTTTTAATAAACTTTTATTTTAATAATAATTTTTTTTATTATTATCTGTGCAATTTTATATATATACGAGTTTAAGATAGATTTTTTAATTTTCAATTTTTAATTCTTAAAAAAAAAAAAAAAGTTTTCTTTGCGAACTTTTATTTTCTTCGTGTTTAATAATAAAAAACAATGTAATGTCATCTGTGCCCGTTACAATATAGATAGATAGATAGATAGATAGATAGATAGATAGATAGATAGATAGATAGATAGATAGATAGATAGATAGATAGATAGATAGATAGATAGATAGATAGATAGATAGATAGATAGATAGATAGATAGATAGATAGATAGATAGATAGATAGATAGATAGATAGATAGATAGAATAGATAGATAGATAGATAGATAGATAGATAGATAGATAGATAGATAGATAGATAGATAGATAGATAGATAGATAGATAGATAGATAGATAGATAGATAGATAGATAGATAGATAGATAGATAGATAGATAGATAGATAGATAGATAGATAGATAGATAGATAGATAGATAGATAGATAGATAGATAGATAGATAGATAGATAGATAGATAGATAGATAGATAGATAGATAGATAGATAGATAGATAGATAGATAGATAGATAGATAGATAGATAGATAGATAGATAGATAGATAGATAGATAGATAGATAGATAGATAGATAGATAGATAGATAGATAGATAGATAGATAGATAGATAGATAGATAGATAGATAGATAGATAGATAGATAGATAGATAGATAGATAGATAGATAGATAGATAGATAGATAGATAGATAGATAGATAGATAGATAGATAGATAGATAGATAGATAGATAGATGTAATAATAGTTCTGATAGATAGATAGATAGATAGATAGATAGATAGATAGATAGATAGATAGATAGATAGATAGATAGATAGATAGATAGATAGATAGATAGATAGATAGATAGATAGATAGATAGATAGATAGATAGATAGATAGATAGATAGATAGATAGATAGATAGATAGATAGATAGATAGATAGATAGATAGATAGATAGATAGATAGATAGATAGATAGATAGATAGATAGATAGATAGATAGATAGATAGATAGATAGATAGATAGATAGATAGATAGATAGATAGATAGATAGATAGATAGATAGATAGATAGATAGATAGATAGATAGATAGATAGATAGATAGATAGATAGATAGATAGATAGATAGATAGATAGATAGATAGATAGATATTTATAAATAAATATTTAAAAATACATGATTGTGTTTATTATACAGTTAAAAATTTTACTTCCAAATATAAAAATATTAATAATAATGTTAATTTTTCTGATAAAAATTGTGGATATCAATACAATATATTTTGAATCAATGGAATATGTGATGTTGCATTTTATGCACCACCTACATTTAATAAATTAATAAACAATTCAAAGGATAAAACTTTATTTACAAATGAAAATTGTATCATTTACAAATGGACATGTAGGTGTGGCCATGGATATATAGGTGAATCAAGGTGCACATTGGAAAAAAGAACAAAAGAGCACTTATTCTTATTTAAAAGGGTTCAAAATACAAAACAAAATTTTAAAAATACTGATAATTTATCAGCTTCTGTTTTTTATGACCATAATAAATCATGTATACATGTTTTTGATTTTGATTATAAGAATGTAAAAATATTGGAAACTGAAAGAAGTAATAATATAAAAAAATTAAAGCGGCAATGTTAATATATAAACACAGAAATTAATTAATAGGCAAGCAGCAAATGTTAAGATCATAGAATTATGGGAAAGTTGACATGGAATTATGGGAAAGCTGACATTTTAAAAGTGATAGTTGACAAAGCTACAAGGCAGTTGAAAGTGCTTCTAAGTTATGGTTATATATATAATTTTTATAAATATTTAATTACTATATTTTCAAATATGTAATTATAAATTTACATATATTATTTTGAAGAAATACAGATATTGATTCATAATATATATATATATATATATATATATATATATATATATATATATATATATATATATATATATATATATATATATATATATATATATATATATATATATAGTAACATAAAACAACTATGGAGAAACTATAAACAATTTATCAAGAACAAACTAATATAACTCAGGAAATAACATCAAGTGGGTGAGTACACTGGTAACTCAATAAAATATCTTCTCAGGTATACAGACAGTAGATTTTATCCACTTTCATCTCTTGGTTTGTTGTTAAGTGCATATTTAAATAAATAACAAGTGAATATGGTCTAGCAGGGCACCACTAGATTATCTGAACCTAGACACAGTTATGTCTTATAACCTTTTCACATGTACCGAGTTTGAATCCCTTTTTGTTATTTTATTTCTAACAAACATGGAGGGTTTTGCTTTTAGATCCATATCACTGTATGCAATAACATTTAGATAAACATAAAACATCATTAAACTAAAGTGGACTATAAAATTCATTAGACGGAAATCATCTCCTAAATCCTAACATAATAAATGAATTTCAATATCTTTATAAGTTTTACTAGCTCAGATTATACCATTAATTTAGAATGGCAATTTACTCAACCTTGCATGATATAGATGATGGAATGGTGGTTATTAAAATTATTCACAAATGTCAACTAATACCATGAAATCACTATTTATTTTTGGCTATTAAACATTTATCTAGCTTATTAATCAAAACATGATGATGATGATGATGATAATGATAACAATAATGATAATAGTTCCACCCACAGCTTTAGGAATAAACATAATCATAAAACTTAATTTTTTAAAGAAATCCATAACTATTGTTTAACCTTAGTATATCTAATTGGAACTTAAACAGTTAATATTCACCTTGATGATGAATGATCACAATTAATAAAGACCATTCTCAATGAAATATATACACCTTGTTTAATAAAACAAATTAACATTTATTACTGCATTTCTAATATATACATAAAAATTTCTAGATAGACATGAAAATTTATATTAACAATAACAACAGTAATCATAATTGACCTGTTTTAAAATCACAGTATTAATTTTAAATTCTTCCCCCTTTTCTGTAAATAGTATAATGTATATTAAATTGGATGTCAAATTTGCTAAGATTCTCTTTCCACAAGAAAAATATTTCATAAAAAATAAACACTCTCTTTTGCACACGTACTTTATAATCTAACATGTAAAGTAGAATGAATAAAAATAAAGGTTAGTAGATTTGAAAAAGCAAGATTTCCAGAAACCAGTTTTAAATTACTTTTCTCCCCTTTTTTTCTGCTTTGAAATGCTATACTTTAACTTAAAACACAATAATCCAATATTTTTAATACTGCCTATTATTTTACATTCACACACAATTACATATATGCCACAAGTATTCTTATATTATTATGTAGGTGTATTGAACCCCGTTATAACCAAAATATTATTTAAATACAAAAAAATACAAAATAAATATTTTACATATTAATAACATTTCATAACTTTAGGTTAATAGACAATCATAATTTTAGTACATATAAACTCATTAATGAAGCTTATGTTTATCATTATTAAGAAATTCTTGGTTTGAATCGATCTTGGTTGTTTTAAAAGTTCTTTAAACAAAAATATACCACTTTGTTGCTAAAATTTTACTAAGTCTCTGACATCATAAAGAAAATATATAAAAGAAAAAATTATATTACCAGTTCTATTCTTTGTAGCAATTTCTAATGATTCAAATTTATCTTGTTTAATGTCTATACTTTTGCAGCAACAATTTCCATGTTTTTCCCTTTGGAACGGTCTCTTTCTTGAGGTGTATAATTATTTGATGATGATGATTCTACTGAGGTTATTTGCTTTAGTGGACTATTTGGAAATCATTATATTAACTTTTCTTCTCTTCCTGTCAAGCATGATTCTTTTAGTCGATAAAGTATAGCAGTTGTTTTCACATTTATAATTTTTCCTAGGTGTAAACTCAGTCACTGGAACAATTAATTTGACTTGATGATTTAATATTTATCAGCAGATTAATCATTTTCCTTATCACCTTCAAATGCAGGTGAATGTTTTCTTCCTTCTATTTAAAAATATCTTATTTCTCTCAGTCAGTCAAAAGATGTAGAATATTATTTTTCTTTTTTTTTCAGACAAGACTTTTTTTTCCCTATATGATATGCAGGCTGGATGACCTGGTACACAGATGATATATATATATATATATTGCCTACCCCACCATTCTTATCTTTTCAATCTTCAAAAAATTTAATATATAAAAAAAATGATTTAAAATTGGGATTTTTGTAGATTTGAAAACACTTGTCTTTTTTAGTTTCAATATTTTAAAAGTCTCCCTGATTTTTCCCAGACTGGTTTTTATTATTTTATATTGTTTAGCTAACTTGTTTAATTAGATTCCTGGTGTAACTTTCTCTGGAAACATCTTTAAAAATCACACTACCTTGATTTTTCAGACTAATCTTGTTTTGAAGGAAAACTTGTCTTAATCGTTTTTCTTAACATCTCTGTCACAAATATAGCACCTAAAATTTGAGCTGCCTTCTTTGCTCAAGCTGCTGGGACAATTTTAAAACTTAGCATTCTCACCAAGCTCTAACAGAAAAACAAACAATCTTTATAACTCAAAATTGTTGAATTAAAAAAAATAATTTGACAGATTTAACCTTTCTTCTTTTTCAATATGTAATAAATGTAGATTTATGTATGTAATATATCCAAGCACACACTCATTCAAATTATTTATAAAACAGTCCCATTAAAACAATCTGAATATTTTTTAGAAATTATGATTTTAATATCTACAATTAAATTCTTAACTTTCAAACCCCAAACTACAATCATAGAAAAACACAAATAGAAATAGAATAAAATATTAGAATTTAGCAAATGTAGGCTAGCTTTGAAGAGAGTTTAATATTTGAAATATACAATGATAATTAAACAGCTTACACATGCACTGCCTATTATATATGTGTTATAACTTTACTTTTTTAACAAAAAAAAATAAATATTGAATAATTAAATGTGTGTACTATTCTTTTTGAGTTTTTTATCAACACATAAACAGTAAAGAACATAAGTGTTACCCTACTCTCTTTCTGTCTTAAAGTTTTAGAACTGGATTTTGTAGGGTTTACACTTGAGTGCCCTATAGCTTCCTTTACAATATAAAAATGTGATGATGACTTTTTGTTCCATATTTTCTTTCATGCACATTACTACAAAATTAGCTAATGACTAAATTTTAATGGCACAACATTCCCCCTCTTCTAATAAAATCATCATCAGCTTTGCTTTAACTATCTCTAATAAGAAAATCCTAACTAATAAAATAATAATAATAATAATAATAATAATAGTTGTAGTAGTAGTAATAATAATAATAATAATAATAATAATAATAATAATAATAATAATAATAATAATAATAATAATAATAATAATAATAATAATAATAATAATAATAATAATAATAATAATAATAATAATAATAATAATAATAATAATAATAATAATAATAATAATAATAATAATAATAATAATAATAATAATAATAATAATAATAATAAATTTCTAACTACTGGCAAACATCATCTAAATGCCTACCAAATCCTCTTTTCATTAGAAAAATTAAGTGTGGTTTATGTGGAGATCTTTGCCAGGCTACTCTGCTGGAGGATAAGGGATCAAACTCCTAGCATTATAGTTTCCATTATTCCCATCAAGAGTAGCAAGCATAAAAGCATTCTCTCCTATTTTCCTGGTAATTTGGAATGGCCCTTCAAATTGGTTTCTTTGGGGGTTGCTAACATAATAGATTATCATATATCAGGACCTCTCTAATCCAGCTTCTGAGTTTTACTCTGGGGTTTTCCTTTTTGCAAATCATATTGTGGTCTGCATAAAATTGCAAATGTATACTCAGTCCATTTTTGTGATCTTTATTTTTCATTTTGACTGGACATGTATAGTATACATCTGGAGGATTTATTTTATGTAACCTCTGATTACAGAATGCACCTAGAAATATGGACTCTTTGTACCATACATAATGTACATTTAAAATTTTCAGAGAGATTGACTTCTATCGCATACATACTTTATCTTAAAAGTTTCCAGAAAGATTGACTCTCTGTACCATATATAAGGCACTTTTAAATCTTCCAGAGAGATTGACACTCTGTGCCACATATAATTTATTTTTAAATTTTCTAGAAATGTTGCCTCTCTGTACCATATATAAGGTGTCTTTACATTTTTCAGAGAGATTGACTCTCTATACCATATATAATTCATGTTTAGGTTGTCCAGAGAGATTGACTCTCTGTACCATATTTAATGTACTTTTAATCTAATTAATAATATAGATTTTTGAAACCACACATGCTGATTAGTTAACAAATTGAGATCTATAGACTGTTGAAACTTTTGTTCTCTTTCTGAAATATTTGGTTCATCTCCCCTATTGCCTCTCTTAACTTTATCACATTATCTTGTGCGTGAAGTTTTTCTTCCATATCCCTTCTCCTCTTCACTTCATAATCTACTTTAACCAGACATTTATCCCTTTTTCTATATGCTCTCTTCCTTGGGATTGGTTTTAGGGCATCCTCTTTTACCATAACCATCTGATTTTTTCCATCATATTGTTCCTTCAACTCTGTTTTTATTCTTTTATCTTCATGATTCCCCCTAATTTGCTCTTTGATCATCTCCTCATGTGCTCCTTTTACTGAGAGATTTGGTTTTATGGCTTCTATCAGCCTATCTACTTCTTGGGACTTATCTGCTATCAGTGTATGAACTGGTTTATTTATTTCTTCACCTAATTTCCCATTCCCTTCCCTATCATCAGTAGTCTGACTATCTAGCTTATTTTTTAACACTAGTAAGCTCTGCCTACATTCCTGTTTTACAATTCTAACATATTCACACACCTCTTCTGCCCTAGCTTTTAAAGAGGTTTCGGCATTATCTCCTAATCTTTGACTATCTTCTATTATACTTTCTGTACCCTTTTTGCTATCCTCTCTTAGACTATCTACCCATCTTTTCACAGAATGACATATCGTTTGTTCCAGATTTCCTTTATTTCTTTTGAGATTTTTATAATCTTGTAGTATGTTTTGATACATATGATCTATCATCAGATCAGTCAATTTTATACCTGATAGTGTTTCCTTCTTTATTTGAATCTGAAAATCTTCAGTACTTCTTACTATCTCCTTTACTTTTATGGTAACTTCTAATCCAATTACAACCTCTCCATCCTCTTCTGTAAAAAAAAATTTATCATCTCCAAAAATTGAGGCAATTTCCTCATGTTTCTCTATTTTATTTCCCAAAGCCATAAAAATTTGCTGTTGTTTTCAACAGAGTTATTGATCTTTTCTTTTAAACCAACTTCACTCCGTTTATCCTCTTCTTTTAAACTTTCTATAATTTTTTCTCTGTCTTCTCCCAAATATCTATCTTTCATCCCAATCTTTCTCAATCTTCTAGCAGACTTTTAAGCATCTGTATTATCATTTGCAGGTCAAGTTTACTCATCTTATTCAAACTTAATATATTTTAATATACATCCCATCTTTGCTTCCCTGACCATCAAAAACCCATACATCCTTCCCTTGTCTGACACCTATCTCTGACTGATCGACTGATTTGCTTTTCACCCTGCTCTATTATGCTTTACAAATACAAAAAAATATTTAATATCCCTCATTTGATGAATCACATAACAATAATCTATATAGTGCATGTCTGTCTGTAATAGTCCAAATTATATATCCATCTATTCCCCCAAAGATCTGACAGATACTGACAGTCCTCAGAATGACTAGCAGTTCACAATCATGAGATAAATAAAAGAATTCAGTCACAGCACTACAATCACACAATGCATCATGCACACTCAGAAGATCATCCCAATTTGATCACTATTAACTACCACAACCCTTGATTAAATGATGCAAACTCTGTTGCAATAAAAGAAGTATTTTAAGTCTTAGGGGCTAAAATAGATAAACTATGCCTTGCTCTCTCTCTTGGAATCTTACGAGGCAAGTATCAAATAATGCCCTACTTATTATAAACTAGAGAAAGCTAGGCCTTGCTCTCTGTTATGGAGACTTATAGGCTGATATCATGGCAGGAATGCTGTTAACTGCTACATGATAAAATAAGAATAGCTTATAAATTCGATTGGAAAACTATGCCATGCTCTCTCTCTCTCTTGCAGGCTTATAGGCTGATATCATGGCAGGACTGCTGTTAACTGCTTCATGATAAAATAAGGATAACATAACTTATAAACTGGGTTGAAAAACTATGCCATGATCTCTCTCTTGGAGACTTATAGGCTGATATCATGGCAGGACTGCTGTTAACTGCTTCATGATAAAATATGGATAACTTATAAATTGGGTTGGAGCAGTGAATGGGTTTGATCATTCATGGGTTACATGAATACATAGCATTCTCAAGGCAATGACAAAACTCTCCATTCATCATCAAAACTGCAATCTAACCAACCAAACTCCAATGATCAAATATCCAATCTAACCTCCAAAATCATAGACTTTTCTACAAAATGAACTCCCCAAACACACATGAGACTACTGTCCCATAATTCATCAATATTAATTCATCAATATTACTATGCATGTCCTATCTGGCAATAAATCATTCTAATGTTTCAAAAAAAATTATTTTACCACTGTCTTAAGTTGTGATATACATCTATTTTCAAAACTGAAAAAAAAAAACTAAGCTGTTTTATGGCTGTACTCATTTTATCATCATCAATAAAAAATTAAATCATATTAAACATCATCATATACAAATATAAAATTAGATTGTATGGCCAAGACAATTTTGTAAGACAAAAAAAAATTTCACTGAAAAAAAAAAAAATTTACTAAAAAAAAATTTCTCTCTTTTTTAACCACACATCCCCCATTATTCTATAGACTACTTTTCTCAGATATAAGGTAACAATTATGCCCCATGTTGGGCACCAATGTAACATAAATAAACTATGGAGAAACTATAAACAAATTATCAAGAACAAACTATTATAACTCAGGAAATAACATCAAGTGGGTGAGTAAACTGGTAACTCAATAAAATATCTTCTCAGGTATACAGACAGTAGATTTTATCCACTTTCATCTCTTGGTTTGTTGTCAAGTGCATATTTAAATAAATAACAAGTGAATATGGTCTAGCAGGGTGCCACTAGATTAACTGAACCTAGACACAGTTATATCTTATAACCTTTTCACATGTACCAGGTTTGAATCCCTTTTTGGTACTTTATTTCTAACAAAAATGGAGATTTTGTTTTTAGATTCATATCACTGTATGCACTAATATTTAGATAAACATAAAACATCCTTAAACTAAAGTGGAGTATAAAATTCATTGGACAGAAATCATATCCTAAATCCCAACATAATAAGTGTGTTTCAATATCTTTATAAATGTTATTATCTCAGATTATGCCATTAATTTAGGATGGCAATTTACTCATCCTTGCATGATATAGATGATGGAATGGTGGTTATTATAATTATTCACAAATGTCAACTAATACCATGAAATCACTATTTATTTATGGCTTTTAAACATTTATCTAGCTCATTAATCAAAACATAATGATGATGATGACAATAATGATAATGATAATGATAATAGTTCCAACAACAGCTTTAGAAATAAGCCTAATCATAAAACTTAAATTTTTTTAAAGAAATACATAACTATTGTTTAACCTTAGTATATCTAATTGGAACTTAAACAGTTAATGTTCACCTTGATGATGAATGATCACAATTAATAAAGACCACTCTCAATGAAATATATCCAACTTGTTTAATAAAACAAATTAACATTTATTACTGCATTTCTAATATATACATTAAAATTTCTAGATAGACATGAAAATTTATATTAACAATAGCAACAATAATCATAATTGACTGTTTAAAATCACAATATTAATTTTAAATTCTTTCCGCTTTCCCATAAGTGGTACGATGTACATTAAATTGGATGTCAAATTTGCTAAGATTTTCTCTCTACAAGAAAAATATTTCAAAAAAAAAAATAAACACTCTCTTTTGCACACATATTTTATAATCTAACATGTAAAGTAGAATGAATAAAATTAAAGGTTAGTGGATTTGAAAAAGCAAGATTTCCAGAAACCAGTTTTAAATTACTTTTCTCCCCTTCCCTTCTATGCTCTGAAATGCTATACTTTAACTTAAAACACAATAATCCAATATTTTTAATACTGCCTATTTTTTTACATTCACACACAATTACATATATGCCTCAAGTATTATTATATTATTATGTAGGTGTATTGAACCCCATTATAACCAAAATATTATTTAAATACAAAAAATACAAAAAAAAATATTTTACATATTAATAACATTTTATAACTTTAGGTTAATAGACAATCATAATTTTAGTACATATAAAATCATTAATGAAGATTATGTTTATCATTATTAAGAAATTCTTGGTTTCAATCGATCTTGGTTGTTTTAAAAGTTCTTTAAACAAAAATATACCACTTTGTTGCTAAAATTTTGCTAACTGTCTGACATCATAAAGGAAATATATAAAAGAAAAATTTATATTACCAGATCTATTCTTTGTAGTGACTTCCAATGATTCAAATTTATCTTGTTTAATGTCTATACTTTTGCAGCAAAAATTTCTGTTTTTTTCCTTTGGAATGGTCTCATTCTTGAGGAGTATAATTATTTGATGATGATGATTCCAATGAGGTAATTTTTTTAGTGGACTATTCGGAAATTATTATGACAACTTCTCTTCCCATCAAGCATGATTCCTTTAGTGGCTGAAGAAATAGCAGTTGCTTTCGCATTTATAATTTTTCCTAGGTTTAAACTCAGTCACTGGAACAATTAATTGGACTTGATGATTTAATATTTATCATTAGATTAATCATTTTCCTGATCACCTTCAAATGCAGGTGAATGTTTTCTTCCTTCTATTTAAAAACATCTTATTTCTCTCAGTCAGTCAAATAATGTAGAATATTATTATTATTTTTTCCAGACAAGACTTTTTTCTTCTTATATGATATGCAGGCTGGATGGCCTGGTAAACAGATGAGATATATATATATTTATATATATAGATATATATATAAATTGCCTACCCCGCCATTCTTATCTTTTCATCTTCAAAAAATTTAATGTATAAAAAAATGATTTAAAATTGAGATTTTTGTAGAGTTGAAAACGCTTGTCTTTTTTAGTTTCAATATTTTAAAAGTCTTCCTGATTTTTCCTAGACTGGTTTTTATAATTTTATTTGTTTAGCTAACTTGTTTAATTAGATTCCTAGTGTAACTTTCTCTGGAAACATATTTAAAAATCACACTATCTTGATTTTTCAGACTAATCTTGTTTTGAAGGAAAACTTGTCTTAATCCTTTTTCTTAACATCTCTGTCACAAATATAACATCTAAAATTTGAGCTGCCTTCTTTGATCAAGCTGATGGTACAATTTTAAAACTTAGCAGTCTCACCAAGCTCTAACAGAAAAACAACCAATCTTTATAACTCAAAATTGTTGAATAAAAAATAATAATTTGACAGATTTAACCTTTTTTCTTTTTCAATTAGTAATAAATGTAGATTTATGTATGTAGAATATTCAAGCACACCCTCATTCAAATTATTTATAAAACAGGCCCATTAAAACAATCTGAATATTTTTTAGAAATTATGATTTAAATATCTACAATTAAATCCTTAACTTTCAAACCCCAAACTACAATCATAGAAAAACAAAAATAGAAATAGAATAAAATATTAGAATTTAGCAAATGTAGGCTAGCTTTGAAGAGAGTTTAATATTTGAAATATACAATGATAATTAAACAGCTTACACACACACTGCCTATTATATATGTGTTACAACTTTACTTTTTTAACAAAAAAAATTAAATATTGAATAATTAAATGTGTGTATTAATCTTTTTGAGTGTTTTTATTTACACACAAACAATAAATAACATAACTCTTGCCCCATTCTCTTTCTGTCTTAAGGTTTTAAAACTGGATCTTGTAGGGTTTAAACTTGGGTTCCCTACAGTCTCCTTTACGATATAAAATGTGATGATGATTTTTTGTTCCACATTTTCTTTCATGCACATTAGTACAAATTTAGCTAATGACTAAATTGTAATGGCACAAATATATATATATATATATATATATATATATATATATATATATATATATATATATATAATATAAAAAATATATATATCAGCGATGAAGTGTGACTTTTTTAGGAATGAAAGCACATTACATAATCTATTTTAATAATGTTTTTATTTTATTTGCCACTACTTATTTTTTATTCACAGTTTAAAATTTCATATAAAACAAATTAATATAAATAAAACAATATAATCATATCAAACAACATCTGTTTTATTTCATTGGTCAATTAATACAGTATATTATCTTATAATTAAATTTTGAAATTATTAATTTTTATATTTTAATTTAATTCTCCATTCTTTAATAGCAAAATTCTCTATTATGGATCTATACTATTAACCCACAATAATTTGCAGTTGTGGAAAGAGGGGTATGACAGTTAGAATAAATATAACACTTAAATTCATAACTATTGAGGTTTATTCCTACAAATTATATATGAATTAAATTCTGCTAACACTATTATACTTATAATGTAATATATTCACTTACATAATCTTGCCTTACAGCATACAAAATAATAATAAAGTGATAGTTTACATTCCATTTTGGCAATTTCAGTAGTAAAGTTCACTGGGTCATGAAGTCCATTTAGAAGTACAGCATATTTTTATTTTACTTGTGCAACAATTTTTATGTAATAGCTAATATATACATATTACATAAATCTAGAAAAATTTGGGATGCTTTTATCTGTTAATCAGACCATGATTAGTTTAAATATAGATAGTATATTATCAATATATTTCTATCTTTCAAGTTTTTAACATTCTTAAGTTTTAACTCTAAATTAGATTTTGGTATTGTTTGAACTTCTTATAATCTACCAATAGTGTTGGTCAAACTCATTCTCTGCTTTATATAAAAACAATTCCACTCTTGGTGAAAAAATTGAAAGTTGACTGAAATTCCATACAAAATGTAATGAGTTTGAATTGCTCATTCATCCAATCAGACTGTGATTAGTTTTAATATAGATAATACATTATCAGTATATTTTTATATTCCAAATGCTTTTAGCATTCTCAAGTTTTAACTGTGAATTAGATTTTAGTATTATTTGAACTTCTTATAATCAATCAATAGTATGTTCATCAAATTCATTCTTTCTTGTATATAAAAAACATTTCAACTGGTGGTAAAAAAATTGAAAGTGAATTTTTAAATTGAATTTTAATTAAATCTTTTAAATGTTTTAATTAATTTTTCTATGGAAGCACTTATTTTATTCAATACATGGGTGCTTTGTCCCTGATATATACATCTATATATATATTTAAAAACATATATATCTTACAAATATAATTTCAGGAACTATATCTTTTGAAACTTAATTACTATATATTAATGAATATTATATGCAATTATTCAAATTAGAAATCCATGATTATGATTAATAGAATAAAATTTAATAATTTTTGGGGGGATGCATATTTAAGTATATCATAACTTGTAAATAGCATGCCATAAACAAATTTCATGAATGTAATTATTTACAAATAATTATTATTAGTGATTAGTAAACTTTGTTACATGATTTTATGTTTTGACATGTCTTGGGTTTATGCTTAATAATTAATAATACTGTTTATTTTATCATGTGAAAAATATATTTCAAATAAAATATTAAATGTTAATTATTCAGTAGTATAACTAATTGTAAAAAGTTAAATTTTTTGATGATATTCCTATTGATAACTCATGTATTATAATTTCTCTTAAATAGTAGATAAATACAGAAGCTGCAGAAACAGCTAAGTATTGTGTTATATTGTTTTATTCCATTAATGTGAGCCATGGTGAGAATACAGTTAGTGTTTGTGTGTGAAGGAAGTTGCCTGAAGCCTATTCTTTGATCAATAACAGTTTTGTATTATCAATTCCTAGAAATTGGGAAGTAAAAATACAATTATAAACTTGTTATAAATAAACAATGAGAACCTAACATAGAGAGAAAGTATCCAAGTAAAGCCCACAGTAGTAAAAGGTAATTTTATTACATCCAAACACCATATAATTTGACTTAAGATGCCTGAATTCAATGTTAACCAATGTTTAAATATTTTTGTAACATGTGCATAAATGCTACATGTGTACATAATATCATATTTTTATGTAAACACTAACATGTGTCTTTTTGCATATATCCTTTAAATTACATATCTGAGTATTTGAAATGTGTTGCGATAAAATCGGGTTGGGTACCATGGTTAAATACAATACTTTGGTATACTTAATAATATTTATCTCTATTAAATATCTATAATAGACAATAATATTTCAGGATTCAAATATGTATGAGGCTATTAAACTATTATGCATCAATGAATTAACGATATTAAATAAAAAAAAATCATAAATTCAAATTTAAAAATAAAATAATAATGTTTATTTACAAACATAAATAAATAAATACAAGTATTGCTCTAGGTAAAACAAATCTATGTAAGTTATTTACTGAATTATTGCTTTTGTTAGAAGAATCTAACAAAAAAAATGTATATATGTGCATGTATGTAGTTCAAATGTGTAATATATAATCTAATGATCATATTTAATCTTTTACGCTTAACTTTGGATATACATGTTACGTTACCTTTTAAACATTAAAACAAATAAATTAATAGATAATCAGATTTTTTTAAAGTATCTTTTTCACATTTAAATAATATTAACTCTCATAAAAGTAATGTATGCATAATATAATAATGTATGAAATACTATATATAACTATATTATAAAATTATCTATTCTGAGTAACTACATTTCTTTTTTTTACGTAAAAAAATAATAATGATTTTATATATACATAAATAAACAATAAATAAGCTAAGCAGTCTTTTTTTATATAATAACTAATGTTGTCTATTATGATAATACGTGTATAACATTAGATATAGCAGCAATATATTCGGCATAGCTAGATGTTTCCATTGCATAAATAGATAGAATAAATTGTTCAAAGGTAATGTTTCCATTAATTAGAATAGACTAATCATTTTAAAACAGTATAGCATGTTTAATAACAAGAAAATAAATAGAAAACTCTAGTTTTGCATTTTCAGATAAAATAGAATAAAAATTTATTATTAATGTTGAATAATAAAATGTTGTCAATTATTACTTTATGAAGATTTTTTTCTTATAAGCTGTTATTAATGTAGTACTATTTTATAATCTTTTGATAATGATGACTTAAAGTAATAGTTACTGAGGCCCTTAGACTTCCCACCTATTGTAATTCTATCTTTCCATTCTTTGGCTGTTTATAGCACTCGACTTAAAAATACAATCCTTATTTTATAATATTTTTTTTTAATAAATTTATATTTTATTTTTCCAAATCCACAAAATGCTAACCCAAATTTTTGGATGTCTTTTTGCTAAGGATATTTAAGTTTTTATCATTTAATTTCCAGTAAAATCTTTCATAGCTACTGTGTATTTTTTTACACTTTTTTTAAACAATATTATTTTAAGAAAATAATTATTTTTAATTTGCTTAAATAAACATGTATATTTATTTTTAAAAATAATTATATTATGTAATGTCACAGTAAATATTTCTAAATTAAATTTAAGAAAAAAATAATACAATAGCATATTTCTTTTATTAACCTATTATCACCCTCTGATTTTTATAAACAAACCAATTGTATACACTCACCTTACCCCCTATATATATATATATTGTAACGGGAGAAAGATCTTTGAGATTCGCATATACTGAACCCAGGGGCGCCACTAGTCCGAAAATAGGAACTAGACATTTATTTTAGGGTGGACAGGATATGCGAATCAAAAGGCACCGAACTACACTCAGGGAGGAACAAGATATCTTAAATATTATTTAGACAGTTGAGAAATCAAAGCACAAAGACAAACGTCAGCCAAATTAAGTTTAAACAATTTATTAATTTTATTAAAAGTTGTGCAATAGAGTGAAGACATCTAGCCACGAATATAAAAGTGACTTATGTTAACATACGCATATTTACCAGAGAGTGCACAAGAGTACGACAAACATGAAGGCATTAAACATTTTGGCAGCAAAATTATCTCACTTAAAATAGAAGAAATGGTTAGGATAATATCTTCTTGCTGGCCAGTTGTAAAATTACAAAACAAACAACAACTTTAGCTTCCTGAATCAGGGATAATAAAACAGTTACTGTCCTGCCGGAAATCAACGATACCAGTGTGGATGTTCAAGCAGTAATATTCTAATTACTGTCATTAAAACGCCGCAGGACTGCTGCGCATAATACTACATTCAAAGTAAACATGGTTGATCTCACCTACAAGACAGCAACAGATATTTGATTACGATCTTACGTAATCCAGAAAGAAATAGACTATTTTCAGACAACCCAAAGAAATAACTTGACAAATAGCCAGCAAAAAGATTTTGTTGTTTGCACAAACAGTGCAAATGAAACATGCTTAAAGATTCTTTATTTTACAACTAAGGGCAGGTGAATAAATAAAGACTACAAAAACTGCCAATGCATTTTGTAATAGTTATCGAAATAATCAGGTATATATTAAACATATAAAATACAATCTCCTAATGCACCCTCTGATAAACGAAAATTGCAAACAAACTTGTAATCTTAAAACTAAGATTCCAAGACACACTTTAAATACTAGAAAAGAGTACATACAGATAATAAATAATAAAAAAAAAACAATTAATACCATTTTAAAACATATTTATCATTAGATTGAGCAGAGATTTAATTAAACGCAATTTATTTACCCTGGCTAGAATAGGAAAAAGTTTAGCTTACGGTAAGGCAGAGTTCTAGTGATTTAGTGATGAGTGCGCACTTTTGATAATAGTTCATCTTTCAGGTCCTTTGACAGTGGCAAGGTAGAGGCAGTGTTTATTTTAGAGGTTCATGGCATGACTGAAGGAGAGCTGGTAGGCGTGGGTCTGTCCTTTGTTTAAATTAGCCAGACATTCTAATGATGGCAAAACTCACAGCGGTGGATTTTGACATCTTGCACAGCAACGAAGTTTGTCAATAATTATTTAAGTTTTTAGTAGGAATTAAACGTCCGAACAGCTACTCACAATGGTATCTCTTTGCAGGCCATAATCCAAGTGTGTATCTAATAATGAATCTCTTCTCTCTCCTAAAATTGGCGGGCTATCATTGCCTCGCTACATTTCCCACGCAAAACTTTCATTAGTGTCCATTCTATATTCCAGGCAGGGCAAATATTAATTTCCCGCTCAATCTAATTTAAGACTTCCAACCAGGGATAATTGAAACAAAAACGACAAATACAAAACTAAATCTCTGCTTTTTAGAATTAACTTTAAAAATAATTACAATAAAAGCAACAGGAATATATAATTAGCAAGCTTGCCTGTTTTTAATCAAATTGATTAAAACAGACGGTGAAAGTAAACTATTTTACAATCAATTTTATAAACATTAAATAATCTATTTTAAAATATAAATGCATATGTGTTTTAAATAATAATAAAAAAATTGAGCATTAGACATTTAATGAAAATGAAGTTGTTTTCCCTTTTTAATTTTAGTAATAAAACCATTGAATCGGAAATCAATCTGGCTCAATATATATATATATATATATATATATATATATATATATATATGTTAAAAGACATACATTCCCGTGTTAAATAATCACCTTAATATGAATAATTAAAATATTAATTTTTATTAAAAATGAAAATATACTATTATTTTATACTATTATATAAAAAACTATAATGATTTATAGCACTTTTGAAGTAAAGATTTGCTTTGTCAATTATATTTTTCTTACAACTAAGCATTTTTTTAAAATTTTATATTTCCAAAGTACTAACTTATATTCACAATATCCTCCTACTTCATCAAAAAAAAAAAAAAAAAAAAAAGCTTATTTAGTCATTTTAAACTAGTTTCATTTTTTTAATATACTATACTAACAAAAAAAGTCTTCAAATAAAAACAAAATGTCATCTCAATATCTATTCTTTCACAACTAAGAAATTATAGGGTATAATACTAATAATAAAACTTTCTAAATATAATTAAATACTTTTTTAAACCTTGACAAGTTTGTATAAATCTACTCATACAATAAAAAAACTTGAATGTAACTATTCACATAAGCTTAAAAAAAATAATATATATATATATTTAGGTGATCTTCTTTACTGTTCTTACTAAGTAAAACAAAATAGGATAAGACATTTAATTTAGATTGAAACAATAGGTCACAACATTTTTACATTGTATAATTGTTTAATGCTTTCAAAGATTTCAAGCATGTATGTGTTTTCTCCAATCTTCTTCACTATTTTATAGAATCCCTCATATAAGTTAGAATGTTTTTAAATGTATGTGCCACTAGATCACTGATTTGAGAAGTTTTTATTAATATTAAATCATTAATTTTAAATTGACTTGAATCTTTTAAGCTTGTGAAACAATTTTGTCCTCCATTTTAATTAAATTCCCATGAAAAATTTTATTTTGGTCTACATCTTCAGAAATTAATGGTAATAGAGTTTTTATTATTATGGGTTCATCATCTATGAAATGGGACTTAGACTAACACCTTTTGATTCATTTAAGGTTTTATTCATATAAGCAATTCTCCTTTTCAATTTATTAGCCCAACCTCTGTGATTCTTTTTTAAATACACTCTAAATAAATGTCCTAATTCTTTCATAATTCTTTTTAATGATCTGATTGAGAATTATGTATGCAAATGAATATATGTTTTATCCCTTGAATTTCTAACCAATTTCTTCATTCAAGAGACATGAAAGTCATAGCAATTGTTGGTCAAAATTCATTTAGGTTTTCCAATAAATGGGATTTGCATACAATTTTGGAGATAAAGAATTTAAAATTGTTATTTTTACATTTTGCATAACTTTAATAAGTATTTTAAATGATGGCATTTTGTAATGGATATGCTGACACATATTTAGAAAATACTTCATATATTACAAGTATAAACATATTTCAATAAATAGCAAACAGCCAAAAAATATATCACTAGGATTTTGTTTGGTCCATCTGATAAAATTGGATGTAATTTACTAGTATAAGATTGTTTGCAGTATTATGTTTTTAAGCAAATTTTATAGAGCTTTAAATATCTTAGGATGGTAACAAATATTCTAGGCCAGTAGAATAGTCTGCATACTACATACATTACCTTTCTACGACCATAATGTCCATATAAGCAATGAACATAGTAAAGGAGTATTTCCCTCACATAAACTGGAATAGCTATCTTCCATGACTCAATGGCATCCTTCTTAGTCTTACACTCTTAGTGTTATACCTTAACAGGTTTTGATATATGTTTCTCATCAGCTGACTATCAGCATTTCCAGGTTTCATATTTTAAATAAGTGATTATAATAAAGCTCAATTTAACTGAGTTATTTAAAATCTTCATTTTCTACAAATATATCACTAATTAAGAAGATTGATATAATGTATAAATTATCTATATTTGAATAATGATGTTCTAACTTCAAGAAGTTTTAGCTAAGTATGTCAGACAATATTTTATTTATTTATTTATAATATTGCATGTTGCAATTAATTGTTGTAAATACAAACTCCATCTTCTCCACAGTTCACTATTCAAATAACTATGATTTAAAAATTCTAAACATTTATGATCACTCACTATAATGATTTCAGACTCCAATAAACATTGATTAGTTTCAGGAAGACCCACTCCATTGCTAAGGCTTCTTTTGTAGTAGAGGAATAATACAACCGTGTTTTTTTAAAACTCTACTTAATAACATAATACCTGTTGGTTTTGTTGCTCACTCAATTGAAATAATATAATTTCTAATCTGCAACCACTATTATCTATTTATATGCAAAAAAGGTTGACTAAAATTTGGATATGATACCATAATTTTATTTTAAATCTTAGCCTTAATAATTTTAAACTCAGCTGTGTGTTCTACAGACCATTACCAGTTGTTTTCTTTCTTTAATAACTAGGATTGATACACTATATGATACTCAAAGTATTAAAAAAACTGATGATAAAAGTTACAGGTGCTAAAATAATTTTTTTCCATGTTCTGACATTGTGATAGTTTGAATTGCACCTATCTTACCTGAATGAGATCTAAAATGGATTGAATAGTTGTAGTGTGTCAGACACTAAAACCAAATGACTCATTGAAATTTTATTTTATTTTTAAAATTGCATGAAAACTATAAGCATGACATCAACTGAAATCCTGGAAGTCATTGCTGCTTGAATTCCTCTTTAAAATGTATCACAAGTTGAAATTGGATAAAATTTGAATATTTTATTAATAGGTTAATTTAATATTTTTCTTTTCTGCTCAGTTTCCTAGACTGCATGAAGAAGACAAAGACATAATTTCTTTATCAGCCAGATTCATTACTAAAATGAATTAAATATGCACTGGTGATTTGCATTTCAAGACCTTCATCCTGATAAAACATAATCAGAATATCGGGTCAGAAGTATTCAATTTTAATTTTTTTAATTATTTAAATATTAATTTTTTTAATTATATAATAAATAGTATTATTTATTAATGTGTTTGCAAGTCTATGTATTGGTGTGTCTGTGTACTATATAAATTATATAATATTAATTCATTTATATATAGTATATAAATTTGTATTCAAATATAACAAAAGTGGTTTATGTACAATATAATTTTGGGTCTCTAATCCAAGTTTGAGGCAACCTTATTTTAAAGACATAATGATTGTCAAAAGGTTTAATAATTTATTAGTGTGTTTATATTTATATTAGTGTATTTGTTTTTGCATTTGTATGTCTGTGTTTGCATAACAAGTAATGATATATATATATATATATATATATATATATATATATATATATATATATATATATATATATATATATATATATATTATACCTATATTGATATAGGCACATATAATTTTATCTAAAATTATATTATTAAAATAATCGTTCATAAAAGAAAACATAAAATTAAATGTTGAAGAGTTTATTGCAGTTTGTTTTAGAAAAAGATAAGAATTAAATAGTTTTCTAGCATTAGTTTTTGAAATAAAAAAAAGCTACAATTAATTAATCAAAAGGGGGAGGGGGAGTCTTGGTTTGAGAAATGAAACTAAGGGTTATAAAAGGAAGTAAAGAGTTTTTATTAGTATTCGTAAAAATATAATTTAAAAGTTAAAACTACAAATCTCTTTTCATTCAAGTTTAATTAAAGAAAAAATAATGTTAAAACTAAATAGTAAATTGTATTAAAAATATATGGGATATATGTGATTTGTAAATAAATAAAATGTATGTGAAATAAAAAAAGATTATCATTAAAACCATGGCAATGACTATTAATAAAATAAAACAACACGTTTTATTGCATGGCTATTACTAATTAAGCAATCTTCCAAAACACGTTTATCAAATGATTACCATTGGAATTTGACAACAGATCTTTGCCAGAGATATTAGAAAGACAACAAGGCGCAGGTATAAATAGATCTTTTTTTTATCGAACATTCATTCCACAAATTAATTGAGTGAGATCAGTTCACAAAGTAATTGAGTAGTGCAGTTCAGAAATTAATTGAGCAGTTAACAAACAAAATGCAGTGTTGAGAAGATCTTGGGAATGCACGTTTATCTCCAGCCCAGATGTCCAAGAAAACAGCAGATCTGCCCGTGAAATAACGTCAGCTTAACATCTTAGAAAATCTCTGTTAGTATCTAATTGTCTCCGATAGTAATAATCGTGAAAATCAGGAAACTCAGCAAGGAAACATCCCAGATGGCTGGAAGCATTCATACTGGAACCATTCATACTGGAAGAAACAACAAACAAGAAGAAAACAAAGTGTTAAATCTACTCAAAATCCTAGTAAAACATTTGTTATTTTCGCTTATACTGTAATAGCCATTGCATTGCATTAATTTGTAAATCTTTCAATAGTCTAATTATATGAACTCTATATCATAATAAATGAACTATTGATGTGTGTGATTAAATTTCAAAAGTATGTAGTCCTTTATTATCATTATTATGTGTTGCATGAGTTAATATGTGGTGATCTTTATCAATATTATTAGTCAAAGTAGATAAATTCAGTGTTCTGTTATGAAAATATTCAAGAATATTTAAACTATTTAGAATGTTAATTTAAAATATGGTGTGTTTTATTAGAAGTATAAAATGTTTAAATTTAGTAAATAAATGTTAGTTAATAAATTATCTTTCAAATTAAACTTTATTTGTAGTCAATTCTTTTATCAATTCCCTTTATCAAGTCTTTTAAACTAATTAAGTATAATCTATTAGGATTAAAACAACTGAGCTAGTGGATTTAGGGTTGAGTTAGTGGCACTATTCAAAGTGTTGTCTATTCTTTTAGTATTCTTTTAGAATAAGAGTAGTGTTTATACACAAAAAAAAAATGTTTGAACTTGGTGTTGAACCAACAGAAGAAGAAGTATGTTGGAATGTAATTAGTTATATATTTATAGTATGTTGGGATAATATTAGTTTTTTTTGAAGAGGTAATAATATTAAATATATATATATATTATAGAGTAGTGTAATGTAAATTTTCAGACTGATTATCAGATGTACAGAAAGGTTGCAGTTGATAAAGCAATCACAAAATTTACTGTGCATAGTACCATGTAAAAATGTAAACATGTAAAACCAATAAAGAGAGATTTCAAATGGTGTGTGTGCCATGATATCCACAATGGTTATGTATATACCACATAGAATTGTATGCATGTAAAGAAACAAATTCTGATTCTTGCCTATGTCTTAGTACTCATGTTGTAGAGTCAGTAGTTGTACCACATTTGCATCACATTATTTTCATATCCATATCTGGCAAATAAGCTATATGCAAATAAATTATATCTCTGTGAAGCAATAAATATAACAAGACAGGATTACTGGTGTGCATAAAGAATATAAACATTATTGCTATACATAAAAAATATAAAATGAAGAGATTAAACTCATTGCATCATTGATACAGACAGTAGCCTACAATTTCTAGTTTTAGATAAACAAGAAACCAATTGCTACAATGACAAATGCATAAGCATATCTATTTTCTGTAAATCATTGGTTTTGTATCTTTTATTGGAATGAATATTTTTTACACACCTTGAAATTTGTTAACTTTTGAGGTGCAAGATAAAAATAAAGAATTCTTATGGGACTAGTTTTGAAGTATTATATATGGTTTGAATGAAAATTTTGTGAGGAATATAAAAAAAGTATCAATGAAGATGTAATTTAAACTTAATGATTTAATTAAAAATTATGAACAAACAACAAAGTAATAATTATTTTGGATGCTGAACTTTCTTTTTTTCTTTTTTTAATGATAATCACTATTTGTCTTAAACTAATTGTTTTTCTTAGATTTTCTAGTTTCTATCAATTGAAAGCTTTTTGCTCTAACATTTTTACATTATTAATACTGAAGTTATTGTGAAAATTGTGTCTCAAGTCAGTTTTTAAAAATTCAATATAGTGGCCAAGGATCTTAAAACTAGTTAATGCCTTGAGTTCTCATAATGGATCCCAAGAAAACAATGTCTTCTACTGCAATAGTAGCTTTTTTAATTAATATTTATATTTTTTCATGCCATTCATTAAAAAAAGCTTTAAATGTTGTATAGGTTCTGTCATATCATTAGAAGCAATTAGAATGTTAGATACAAATAAGACTACAATATTTGTAATTTCTTCATATAAAACTTAATCTAAACATTCATTAAATCAAAGGGTATTTTTTAAATGATGTACTGGTGACCCCATAACAAAATCCATGCATTTCTGATCATCTGGATGCAAAAATATTTGCCAAAAATTGGAAGTAAGATCTATGGTAATGAAAATGTTATTTCTTTTAAATTTAGTAAGCAATTCTTATATAGTGGGAGGGATATCATATTCAAGGATAGTATTACAATTTAAATATCTAGCATCCAAACAGATGCATATTGATCCAACTTTCTTTTTTACAACTACTATAGGATTATTATATGATAAGGCACACTTCCTTGTAATATCCCATTTATTCATTTGAGTTAATTGATATTCAGCTTCTTCATGATATTGATAAGGTACAGGGCAAGACTTATAATGGCTGATACTCTTTTAAATAAATATGGCATGTGTATTGTTTGATAATCCCAAGTCATTTTGAAAAATCATATAATAGTTGTATAATTCATTTTTATTTTCCATGTTGAAATTAGTAGATTATCTCTAATTTCATTTCAAATTCAGTAGAATTTTCTTAAACATGTGGTAAATTTATGGAATGGTGTGATACAAGGTTGCTAAAATTAAATTTTCATCTTGACATGTTACATGCCCATTAGTGTGAATTATGACACAGTTTTACCAATTTATAAAATCAGAGTTGATAACTAATTCATGGATGAGTCCTGGCATAATAAGAAAAACATGTTGAATGAGCAGTACATTCAATTGTTCTTCACTCATACTTGTTTAATAAATAATTTAGCTCTTTTTTTCATTTTCCAATGTAACTTGTGAATGTAAAGTGACAAGATAGGAATAGATGAGTTTTAACTAAAATTTTTGTGATAATTGATACTTGACTATCTGTGTCTAATAATGCTTTGACTGCAATGTTCTCAAATAAAGCATTCATTTCAAAACAACAATTTACTAGAACATGATTATCAACTGATTCAGTTTTATATTTTTCTGGGTTAAAATCCATAGAATTTATCTTTTTTATTAATGAATTTCTTCTTAAATTATCCTCTGGTCCCACAGTAAGGAACATTCCCACAAAATCCCTAATAGGTTAATGATGAATTACTAAATTTAGTTCTGGATGTTTAAATAGCTGTATCTAATATGTATCAGTGGAATATTTACAAAATGATAAAATATAATGCCTAGATGGTCCTGCACTATTTTTTCTATGATTTAGATATTTATTATAGAGAGATTTCTTCCTGGAGTATCTATCACTCAGTTTCTGATGTGGTTTATTGTCACAATGTGTTCTCACATGCTGGTAATCAACATTGACCATTTGATTACCTCTCTTTTTGAAATTTAAGATGATTTTCTGAAGAATTTTCACTAGCTTCTAATGCTAAGACTTCAGTTACTTGTCCACTGTATGGCAATTAGCAGGTATCAAAGTTTTTTAATATTTCTATAAAAATTTCTCCTAATAATCCTAATATTTTATGTTTCCGCTAAGGAACGTGCAGTTAGCATTTTCATTCTAGCAATTTTATGTCTAAAGAATTGGGTATAACTCCTCTTATTGTCCTGACATCTTTCCTGCATGATCTGATAGCTCATACAATCTTATTTTTCTTCATTACAAAAATCAGCTACAAGTGTGTGTTTATAATCACCATATATTTGTGGTTTATAAAACAATGACCTATACCAATTTTTGGCTGTTCTGTAAATCTGGTTTCTGGTAATAGCTAATTTTTCACACTTGTTAAATTTATTTAAGACAAACAACTTTCCAATCCACTTAAATATTTTGCAGGATTTTCATTGTAATTTTTCTCAGTTACTTTTATATTTATAAACTTAGATGCATTTGAATTACTTTGGCACAAAGACCTGTCTCCATTAATTTTCTCCAATGTCAATAACATTCCATTATTTTACTTTCCTTAATATTTTTTCTGCATATTCTTAACTTTCTCTTGAACATAACATTGCATCTTTTTTCTTTGTTTCTTTTTCTTAATCATGGTGTAGATTTATACTTCCTGAATTGTCCCTAACTTTATTTACATTAATATGTAACTATTATTTTATTTTCAATTATTACAAGACAATTATCTTTTTTCATATAATTGTTGATTTAAACCTTCAACCTGGTTGTTTAAATATCCAATATGAGCTTGCACATTAATATCTACATTGCCTTGGATTAAATTTGTACATATCCACCATGCTTACCACCTCTTTATCTAATTCATTTATCTTGATTTTAATGTTTTTGACTTCTTCCAGTATTAAAGATTGCTTAATCTCTTTGGAGTTTAAAACTTCTTTATTTTATCATATATAACCTTTTCTGGTTTATTAATTATTATTACTTCAAGCTGGTTTATTTGAGCTTTAACATTATCAAAATGGCACTTCATGGTGTACAATAGTATTTATTTGGCATTGTATTTCTCTAGATCAACAATTAACATCAGCAATAATTTTGATCAGTGACATGCTGGTATTTATTCTCAATATTAACAAAAAGTTCTTCCTTATATTAATGAAGAGTAATTTCTATTTTCTGCATAAATACTAAGCAAATAGTTTGAAAAGAAAACTGAACTACTTTCTTAAAATATTTTCTTTAATTGAGAAAGGTCCTGTTTTCTTCTTGTTCACTTACATTTGTCTTTGAAAGTTTTGACACTCAATATAAAATTCTCCAAACTTTTCATAAAATTTCTTAAACTTAGCCTGCACATCACTAAATTGTTGACTGAATTTAGCTTAAGACTCTTGAAAAATTTGGTCAGATTTAGTTTGAGATTTTTTAAACTCAGCCTGAAATTCTTCAAATCTTCTATCAGATTTAGCTTGAGATTCTTCAAATTTTTCCCAAAGTTTATGGACTTTTGTCATCATGGTATCTTGACTATAATTGAAATTGCACAGGATTTTAAATGAATTTAGACATTCAGTTATATGTATGAAGAAGGTTAATGATGTCATCATAAAAGAAGCAGGTTTAAAAAATAAAAAATGGCACTACTATATGATAAATATATAAATGATAAATATGTAGCAAATAATTGGAAGAATGCAGTATTAGTATTAACATTAAAAAAATATGTTAGGAAAATATTAAAAATTGCAAACCTATAAGACTTTTATCAGTTCTATACACAATTTAATTTATAGCAAAGTTTAAATTTTAACCAGTCAAAAGAATAATCTGAATTTAAATGTGATGTATTACTGTAGATTATATTCATGTACTGAGAGAAGTTATAGAGAGGTTGAATGGATGTGAGTTGTTATTATGCTTTGGATTTGTCAATTATAAAAAGGCGTTTGATTATATAAACATTTTTTATGATTAAAAGCATTAAATCATCAAGATATGGATGTAGAATTCATATTATCAAAAATATGTATAAAAATGCAACAGCAACAATTACATGACATAATGATATTGGGAACACTAACATTGTGAAAGGTGTGTGATAGAGTGACTTCATATCTGAAAAAGTTTTTAGAACAATTTTAAATATTTATTTGATAGATTAAAATGAGAATCTGAAGGATTAAAAGTAAATAATGATTATTTAAGTCATCTATATTTTGTCAATAATGTAATTATCTGTGAAACTAATGCTTCAGAGCTACAGAAAATGTTGTAAGTATTATCAGATGAAATGTAAGAAAGTAGGAATAAAGATAAATGTTAAAAAGTCTAAGTAATGTTCAGTAAATTTCCTCAAAATAAAAAAATTAATGATAGTATTGATAAATTAGAAGAAGTTAACAGCTGTAAATATCTTGTTCAGATTATTATTACAGATGGAAACATAATGGATAAAATTAATCATTGAATTAAACTTGGTTAGTGTGGTTTTGCTTTAAATAATTTAACATTAAAAGAAAATAATTGTATGTGTTTGAAAAGGGTTTTAATAAATATGTTTCATCAGTTCTTACTTATGTATCTAAGACTTGGACACTTAATAGAACATTAATTCAGAGACTTCAGACCACTCAACAAAGTATGGAAAGAAACATGTTAGGAGAAAAAAGAAATTGAAAATGAAATGCAAGGGTGAGAGTGTAAACATGTGTTACTGACATAATTAAGAGAATTACAAGACTAGACTGAAGTTGGGATGGACATATTGCTGCAAGAGATAATAATAAGTGGTTAGTTGAAATCTTACATTGAATTCATGAGGTTGCAAAAGACCTAGAAAGAGATCATGGGTGAGATGGATAAATAAAATAAGAAAGTGTGCTGGGTTGATGTAGAGTAGAAAGTCTAAAAATTGGAGATGGATTGAACTTTGAGCAACCTTCAACCTGCAGTGAATTAATAATGGTTGAAAATTATGATGATATATTGGATACATGTATTTATTATTTATATTTATAAAAACTAACTTTACATTAATATCTACAAGTCATTAAAAATAAGATGTATTCTTTGTCTGGTAATATATGGATATCATTTCAAAATCTTTTAAGCTATTCATAAAATCTATCTAATATATAAATAGCACACTTTGTTTTCAGAAATGTCCGTGAATATTAATTTAAATACATCAAAACTTAAGGAATAAGTAGTCACCTATTTTTAATTAATATTTATTGATGTACAAGTGATATTGATTTAAAGCTCATTTATATATATATATATATATATATATATATATATGAATTCCATCATTTATCCATGAGAATATTCGAATTGATACATGTATATATATAATAAAGTTACCCATTGAGATTATACTATATCTAAATGATGAATTATATTAGATATAAACTGATTGACTCATAATTCTAAAAATACTATTCTTAAAATAAAAATACAGTAATATTATGTATCAAATTATATGTGGATGTAAAAATACATACCTTGAGGAATCAAGATGTGCTTTGGAAATAAGACTAAAATAACACCACATGCAATATGATATGTAAAAATTACTAAGAATAATGAATCCAATACTGTCTCGGTTTATTTTCGCCCAAGAAAAATGTAGCAAATTTACACTTAATTTAGCCCAGACCATATAAGAAATTAAATGAAGGAAAGCATCATAAAAATTTAAAAAAAATAAAGAGACAATCTTTATAAAACATTTTGACGACTGTATAATAAATAGGAAATATGCTAATATCGATATACATATTTTATGGAAAATCACGTTATATCTGCTTTCTACAAGTTACTTCAGTTTAAAATGATTATAAATTAATCAAAAGGGTATCTGTTTAATATATGTATATATTGTTATTATCTACTGTTCGTACAAATGCACTTGCATGTAAAATATCACATGTCAAAAGCTAAACTATTCAGTATTCATAATTAACTCATTAGTCAAATTAATATACAAATCCATTAACAATAGTTTCCTGCTAATGCAGACTATTCCATTGTAAAGTAACACAGCATAAAATAAATATGTATTATTCTACAATTAGTTTTAAATAAAAGTGTAAAGAGGAAATTAAAATTGTCTCTAGTTTGGAGTGAGATTAAACATTTGCAAAATATTAAAAGCTGGTGTATCATTTTTTATAAAATAAAGATATACTATAGATAAGTTAATGCAAAATATGATGTTTTAAAAAAAATTTAAAAATATTACATAATAGTAAATTCAATTTTGTATATAAAAAAGATTTTATAGCTAGATTAAAAAAAGTTTAACATGTGCTATAAAAAATGTTAAAAAAATTATAGATTTTAATATATAAAATGCTATACAAAAGTTTTCATATTAGTTAAAATGTTTATCAATATTATAATTCATCAAGAGTATTTTTTATGATTTATTTTTGATTTTACTGAAAGTATTGTTAAAAATATTTCTAGATTCCTAAACAATTTTTGGTAATTATACTATTTCATCTAGATTTTCTCTAAAAACATTTCATTTTAGATTAACAAACCATACACCTTCATTTTCCCGGGAAATAATAGCATCGTCTGCCATTAATATTCTGCAAATTCAGGTGTTTAAAATTGCTAATAATAAAAGAAAAATTAAATTTGAATACTAGCATTATAATGACCTTTGACTGGATCTTAATTAACATCATCGAGCTTTATATGTAAAATATGACAAGGAAGATCCACTTTTCAAATTTTGCTTCGACATTAAAGCTTAATTATAAATGGATAATATATTATTTATATCTGTTATCTACGAATATTTTTATTTTTATATATATATATAAATATATGATAGTAAAATATAAATATATTATCTATACTAAACTTAATGTAATTAGAAGGAATTTGGACTTTTAAACTTCCTACAGTTATACACACCATCTTATACAACCGAAACACAAGATCACATACGTGTGAAAAAGATTAATGACCAGCACGAATTATGAATATTGAGGATCATTTATCTTTTTCATAGATATGTGATCATGTGTATCGGTTGTATATATATAGGAAGAAAAAGGTAGGTATGTGTGTGTGTGTGTGTGTGTATAGGAAGAAAAAGGTAGGTAGTGAGTATATATGTGAATATGGGAGAAAGATATCGTGACCATTTATATAATCATATAAAATATATATTTTATCAATTTTAATTAAAAAATAAAGATCATAATTTGTGTATATTGTAAAGACATATATAAAAGCGTACGTGTTAACGAACTTTGCTACTTGATATAAAAATAAAGCCAAACTAACTTTTTCATCTAAACGTTATGCAGTTTAAATTAAATAAATACTTTAATAATCTTTATAAAATCCAATTTATTTTCTATGCTTGACAAAAACAAATTCTTCAGCTATAAATGAATTTTTTTCTGGAAATTGTATTTTTCTTTTTCAATATCTTATTTTTCTTTACACGTTCAAAAAAGATCTGATTTTTTTTTTTGGATAACTCTGATTTCATTTACACCCTCTTTTATGTTCATCGACAAAATATCAAAAAAGAACTGTAACATCTTATACATATGTACTTTGGTTTATTTTTCATATGATTGTTTATATATATATATATATATATATATATATATATATATATATATATATATATATATATAAAGTGTATATATATATATATATATATATATATATATATATATATATATACACTACAAATAACATACAATTTGATAAATAAATTAAATATATCGAAATTAAGAAAGGAAGAAAGAGGTATAGAATAATTATTAAACTGATTAAAACTATGCAATATTGTTCTAATATGACTAGATATATGTATCAATGCAACTGTTCTTATCAGCATAGTTATATTAATAAATGTAAATGATATGTATCATCATCATTATCAACCATTATCAATCCACTGCAGGATTGTCTCCCAAAGTTCAATCCATCTTCTCCAATCTCTATTCTCTATTCTCCACATCATCCCAGCACAATTTCTTATTTCATCCATTCATCTTACCTATGGCCTCTTTCTGAGTCTTTTACAATCTCTTGGAATCCCATTAAATATTTCAATTGTACATCTATTATCATCTCTTCTAATAAAATATCCATCACAACTTTAATTCCATCTTTTAATTATTTCAACAATGTCAGTAACATTTGTTTGTTCTCTTACCCATATATTGCATTTTCAATCACTTTTTGTTACTCCTAACATGCATCTCTCCATACTTCTTTGATGATCTAAAGACTCTATATTGCTTTTCTGTTGGGTCCAAGTCTAGATCCATAAGTAAGAACATTTAAAACACATTTATTAAACACCTTACTTTTCAAGCACATAGGTATATTTCCTTTTAATATTAAGTTATTTCTACCAAAAGCAATCTAACAAAGCTTAATTCCATGATTAATTTCATCCAATATGTTTCCATCTGTAGTAATAATCTGACGAAGTTATTTGTGATTGTTAATTTTTTTCTAACTCATAATAATCAATCTTTATTTTCATCTTTTGAGAAATCCATTGAACATTACTTTAGTGAACGATATATATATATGTGTGTGTGTATGTATTAATTTTAATATTTTCATGGATAAATGAATTCATAGTTTTATTTCTGGGCGTTTCCGTGTTTTGAAAATATAATAGCTAAATAATTGACATTTCAATACAATAACAAGTACTTTCCTCAGGGCTTCTTCTTCCTCAAATCTTTTATATATATATATATATATATATATATATATATATATATATATATATATATATATATATATATATATATATATATATTATAAATAAAAAAAATCATATATCACAACTAAATTACAATCATTTTTTTTAAAATGTACTTTTTTTAGAGTACTCTTTCCTACCTTTTTTATATTTTTAATCTATAATAATTCAAAAAAAAAAAAACACAACCTCACCCCACCCCAATTTTCATCTCTTTTCTTATTCTTTTGTTTTATTAACTTCTTTTTTGAAACTTTTTTATATCTTGGGATAATTTTATATATAACATTACTCCTCTTTTATTTTATTTTTTTTAAAATAAATTTATAAAAATTTTAAAATTTTAATATTAAAAAAATTAAATATAAAAAAAATAATATTAGATGAAATTGTTTAAAGTTAAAGTGTAGACAAATATATAATAAATTACAATTAAAAAATGGAAAAATTAAAAATTTTGTAGAATGATTATTGGAAGTTGTGGTGGTTGTTTTTGTTTTTATGTATTTTAATAGATAATGATTTCAAAAATTTATGGGGTAAATAAAATATAAACAAAATAATTAATATAAATAATATTAATTTTTCTTAATTTTTTTTAAATTTTTTTTTTTTTTTATATATATATATATATATATATATATATATATATAAAGTATCCATTAATTAAAACCTATTTTAATAACAATAAAATAATAAAAGTACTTCTGCGCATTGAAAGACAGTATACAATAGTAAATTAACATTATATTTATTTTTATTGTTATATATATATATATATATATATATATATATAAGAATTCACATATTCATTTGAAAAACGAATTAATTTGGCCATATAATGAAAATATAAATAATAACAGATACAGAGATATGTTACAAAATTCTTACTGGAATTAAAGGCGTTACATTTAGTGGATATAAAGTCATATGAGTATGAGTAAACACATCATATTTGTAAACATGTAACATTAAATACACTACCCATTAATTACCAAATGGTTTTTGTAGCCATAAATGTAATTAAATTCTAAGATCTTAGTTTATATTGTCCTTGGTTATATTTGTAAAACAATATATGTGTTACTACTTAAAAACTTTAATTTTTAATCCATATATTTCTATTGAATATGAATTCCTCTAATTCAAGTTGTCTTCTGAATAGGTAAGCAACCTGTATATAAAAGAGATTTATTACCTGATTTTATTGCAGTTCATAATATTTATACATTAAATAACTGCAAAATAAATTTGTAATTAATTTAAAGATTATTTGATTTTCTTTTGAGGTTTCACACTAGTTATGGTGTTTTTATTATTGCAAGTGATTGATTATTCATGGGATAAAGAAACATAACTTGATGCTCAGAAACATACCGATGTGTTTATAGATTATAACTTCTGGACATACAATCAAATATGTACAGTAATTCTTCTCAAATGTTTGAGTCTTTAACAATATATCACTTGGAATTTTTAAACACAGTAGTGTCTATATATATATATATATATATATATATATATATATATATATATATATATATATATATATATATATATATATATATATATATATATATATATATATATAGTTATGATCCTCATATTTGGAGATTGATTTATCTGCCAATGATACAAGCTTGTGACAGGAGATGAACTATATTAGGCATCATTAAACTATGGATCTAGACTTCAAACAACAATTATCTTTTAAATTAGTTTTTAATAGTATATATCACATTCAACTGAAAGAAGACTGTATGAAATGAAAATAGAAACCATAAATATCGAATGGTGCATTAATACGTAATTTGCATAGTTATAAAAAATGTGACAAGTCAATTTATTTCTAAAATGATTAATACTTTTCCATTAAGACAAAAATATTGTAAGCATTAGTGGACTGGTATATATTACAAGTAAAAAAGAATTACAAAATTGTGGGCTTAGTCAAGCGTCAGTGGCCTAGTGGTTAGCATAGCTGCTTTCCAAGTGGCTGGCCTGGGTTTGCTTTCCGAACAACACTTTGACATATGAAAAAAAATTGTGGGCTTAAAGAAAAACATTTAGTTTAATAAAAAATTCAAATGCCATTAATTTAAATTCACGCTCTAACAAGTTTTCATTGTAATGAGTAAATAATGTATAAATCCTTAGATCATGTCAAACAAAAATTTGAAATTATCATGGAAACTAATAAAGATAGAAATGAGATGGAGCTTTATAGAATTTTCAGAAAAACAGAACTGTATTTTATAAAAAGTATAGAAAAAAAATTGAATAATGTAAAAAATGTATTCCATTACTATATTGGCTTAAAAGATTTAACAAAGAAAGTTATAAGACTAATCATGTTTAAATTGCATATCAATGTGTAGTTGGAAAAAAACTTTTACCAAGGTAGTGGCAGCAGAAATATTCAATTAATTTTAAGCTCCAGCATTCAAATTAATATTTAAAATAATAACAGATTTTTAAGATTGCCAGATTTGAATGAGAAGTGTATTTGAGATATTAACAATATGTGAAAAAATAAAAAATTATTTGAAAAAAATTCAATGTAAAAAATCCAATATCTGGACTTTTGTAAAATAAAATGAAAAAGAATTAATAACATCATAAGAAAATATAAAGAAAACCATAATAGAAAGAAAGTTGTTAAAGTAGAAAAAATAGTATTACAAAGTCATAATAAAACGTGAAAACTTCTCCAAAGAACTTCGGTTAATAATAAAATAGTTTAAACAGGGAAGTGGAGAGATCCAATCCCGATAAACTTACAGATGGTTGAGATAATGCAATTGTGATACTGATTTTTATAAAAGAAGAAATAAGTATATTAAGAAATACAAATTTATAAATTCAATACACAAATTATCATTATAACTATTTACAGAGAATTTTGGGCCCAAACAACCAAACCATAAAGTTGAATTTAAGAGTGAGTAGGCACTTTATTTAAGTGCTTATGAGGTTATACAAACATTTCAGAGTAATATTGGCCATTATGCTTGAGTTATAAAATTATAAAAATTCACTGGACTTTGATTAAAATTTGAAGCATCGATACATAGACAAATTAATATCACTTATGAAAAATATTTATCACAATGCAACGACACTGACTATAATTCATAGTGACACTATGGCAGTTAATACTGGTAAAGATATAGTCCATAGTCATGACATATAACATTTTAAATATTATTCTGATTAAAACAGAAAGTTACATACAAAAAATAATAATTAATCAAGACATTTAAATTCTGCAAGAAATACACTTGTTTTCCCAAATAATATTTCAGACTTTCAAAAAACCTTGCAAATGGGTATTAAAAAAAATAAATGCTACTAATATTAAAACTATTCAATAGCTGTTTCAAGAAAAAGAAAATATAAAGACTAATAGTAATAATTTAAAACCTAACAAATTTTAAATAATTTGATCAATATTAAGTTTATAGATAAAAATTAATCATAAAAATTTCAATTGCAATTTATATTGAAAGAAGTGATTTTGTATTTATATATAGTGTAACCCAAAAGTCCAGTCATAATTGAGCTGGAGCAAAAGATGATGGGTTGAGACGAGTATGTGTATGTAGAATGCATTTAAGATTGGATGCGCCTTTATGAAAAGTAAATTAAAATGAATATTTTTGCTTTACCTTTCTAATACAATAATAAATAATTACTGTATAAAATCGTGATATGTATAATTATTACAATGGTTAAATACCTTAGGGTACTTTTATGGACTTACCAAAATAATCCTAATGTGTTCTTATGTGCTGTATTTGCATTGCATTGCACAATGGATAAAGACTGACTCTGGGATAACGAACATGTTTATTCAGATGTGAACAGCAGTTAACTCTCTCCCACATTAAAGGTAAAATTAAATCAATTAATTCTTTCAGGGTACTTAATTAAATCTAATTAATTATTTATTTAATGATACATGTAATTAAAATTTAGAATTAACTTATCCAAGGTATGATTATGGTATCAAAGAAATTTTATTGTACCTGCTCATATCATATTGGATTCTGTATTTCAACTTTAGACAAAAATAATAAACGATACAAATGAATTCAATAAAGAAAATTAATTTAACAAAGTGGAAGTATGGCCTTTTTTATTTCAATAATGTGTAAAAGGTGTTGATTTAAGTAACAATTGACAATGGTATATAAATATAACAATTACTTTATTATAAATAACAATTATATAAAAGCAAAACGACAAAATATTTGCGAACAATAAATGTATTTATATCAAAAGTTCTATACAAATTAGTTACAAATATTATTATTTGCTCTTTTTAAATAATCTAACATGGGGTTATGAATACGTGTATGGTAAATAAAGTGATGCTAATAGAAAACATTATATTGCAAAGCGTCATACACTATTCATCAGTGCTTACTGTTAATTACAAGTGGATAGGAATGTGTTATGATGTCCTTAAATTTTTCACAATGATAATTAATCCATTAGCAACGTCATTTCTAAGATTGTTCTACTTTCTTAACCCTTTTAGGAACAAGCAAGTTGTTTCTATAATAATTGTGTCAATGCTATAAAAGTACATCACTTCATAAAATCCAATCACTGTATTTCTTAGTGAGAACAAGACTTGCTATGTTGTGTATACTATATGTTAAAATTTTAATCTTTAGTTAGGAACAAATCTCAACTAACAAATAAACTTTAGAGTTATTTATATTATCAGATTGTTTTGCTGCATATTATAGCAACTATCACATTATATATATATATATATATATATATATATATATATATATATGTGATAGTTATATACGGTGATAGTTGCTATACAGATTATATATATATATATATATATATATATAATCTGCACTAGGCACAATTAAATTACATATTCTCTGGTGATTTAATTATCTACTTAGAGATTATGATCAAATAATATGAGTCTGAGAAAGACAAATAAAACATAAAATATCTTAAACATAACAGATTTATGGGATGTATAAATGAATTTAACTTAATGCAACCTATCTCCAATACATAATATATAACAACAGACATTGCATTTACACCTACATCTCACTAATAATATAAGTCAGTTATCTATAACTTCTTAAACACCAGTATTCTCTTGATAACCTAATATTATAATTACAACAATAAAAAGTGCAAAGAAAGTAATTCTTTAATACCAGAATAAAATTCAGAAGGCAATTACTTTTAACAGTAGTCCTTTAATTTTATGCCCAGTTTAAAAGCATTATATTTTGGCATAACATATTTTTGTAGCAGCATCCAAAGATTATTGACATTTTACTGGTAATAATTTTAATAATATACAATTAACATTAAGTTCACATGATGGAATAATTTATTTGGAAATTAAAATGTAAAGCCACAGAATAATAAATGTTTGTTTGTTTGTTTGTTTTTTTGCTTTTTCTAAAGATTTGCAATAAATTACATTATTACTACCATTCCAGCAAGGCATGCTTGTAACAAGTTCTCTATTTTAAAAAAAAATCATTTAACACTTTATTATGTATTTATCATATTCATGGCTATAGCATCAATAATTGCAAATTTGTTATCCTTGGGCTGATGTTAGAACCATAGTTTTGTATAAAATAAATGAGTTAATCCTTTAAAAAGCAATAAGGAAATAATATCCTAATAATGGTTGATGTTATATCTTATGTTAAATGCAGTAGTTTGATAATCTATTAGTTTAAACAAATGGAATTCCTCCAGCTATAATTCAGGTCAGTTGAAAACCTTATGAGACTTAGCAGTGAATAAATAATCCATTGACTTTGAGTTACTTTCACCCATCTTCACTGAGATTTTAAACAGCTTTCATATATGAACAATTATTTATTAAATGTTAAACTATAATTTGTACTAAATTTCTAACATTCAATAAAAACATATAAAGAGATAGTCATTATTATTTCAAGCAAGTTATTTTAATTTCAGAGAAGAGATGAATGATTTCTTAAATATTTATATATAGTAGCATCCCACAAGAAATTTTGTAAATTCTATTGGTGACTTAAAACATTTAAGTTTGATCTCCTAATATAACAATATTTAGTGGTAATCCTTATTGTTGCTGCAATTTATCCATTTAGGCTGATGAGAAGATATATTTTTTTCCAGCTAGACAAAATGCCTAGTAGGTATCCCTACTCTTTCTTGTTAAAGAAAGTGAACATGATTGCTAATTTTAAAATTTAATTGAATATTGATTGTTCTTGATGCATTGTCGTTTAGTAAGGACTACTTAAATTTTGACAGGGATTGATATTTATAGCTTATTATCATGTGGTCTGTGATACCATCTAATATTTACCCACAGTTTTTTGTCTTTCAAGATGTTACAGGTAAATATTTGTTCATTGCTATATTAATAGTCAATTTCAGGCAAATTGGAGCTTCTAAGGATTTAAGTACCAAAATTTAGAGATATCATTTTTAAACAAACTTAAATATTATAAAATTAATGTTACATCTTAATGTAGATTATTAATATGCAAATAAAATATATAGTTATTTATACTGCATATAAATGATTTATAATATCAGATTATACAATAATAATTTGTTTGATTACATTTTAATGTTTTTAAAATTTATTAATAAATTTATTTAATAAATAATCTGTTAGCTGAATTTTAGTAATCAATTATTATACAATTTCCATTTAATTATTTGGCTTTGGTAACTTTTTTAATTGACTATATATTTTATCAAAGAAAATTTATGCATGCCCACATAGCCATTGAAAAGAAATGTTAAACTTTGTTGTTTTACTTAAGTATAATATTTTTTTCATGTGTCATAACATCGGCAGGGAAGCAAACCTGCTAACCCGGGGCAACTATTTGTAAAGCAGCTGTGCTGACTTCAAGACCACCAATGCTTCACTAGTTAAGCATAATATTGATTGTTTAATTTTAGTAATATAACTATTATATCAATGCTTCAAGTATTAGATTTTATTGCAGTTGATTTGTTGCATTCTCTCTTGTATATTTACTAAACCATCAATTTTGTGGATACGTTTTTTGTTTGTACATAGCTAATATTGTAAGAGACTTTTTTAATGTTATTTCAACCATATTGCCTACCCTTTTACCAATAATAGTGATTACTTTACTTAATTTAAAATGAAAAGAAAGATAATAAAATATTTCACACATTACGGCTATGTTTATTAATTCCCCTACTAAAATATCAGGTTACAATATATATAGACATGTCTTTACAATTTTTTTTAAACAAAGATTTCTTATCAGTATTTACACATAGCTCTGAGACTACAAAATTTAATAAAATTATACATGTCTTCAGATCAACACAGCTAGGTATGAAGAAATATATATCGGGAACAAAATAGAAATGAAATTCGTTAATAGAAATACCAACAGATATTATTGCCATCATTGACAGCATAATGGATCTGTAATTGTGCTAAGTGGATTTTTTAGAAAAATTTGAAAAACCATTGGTATGTCAAAATCTTAACTATTTCAAAAGATTTTAAAAAACCAAAAAAAAATATTATTTGATCTAATTCAATAAATTAAGAGTTTATTGGAGAAATATGAGAGGTAAAATTGAATTGGGAAAATAAATAAATCTTAAGAAATGTTTGTCTTGCAGAGAGTTGATAATCGATAAAATTTATGATATAAATATATACAACAATTTATATTTATTATTAAGTTAATATATATATATATATATTCAATCTATCTATTTATTTTTGCATCCATTCATTATTGCTTTATTCATTTATCCATCTACAAATCAACTCACGTTGTTCACAGTATATTCCTTTGAACCCTGGTGCACAAATACATTGCCCTGTAATATCATGACAGATTCCTCCATTGAGACATTTGGCACAGGAATATTCACATAGTGGCCCATAAATATCTTTTGGACAACCTAAATTATATATATATATATTAGAAATTACAGTAATTATATTAAAAAGAACAAAAAATATAATATAGAAATATAATGGCTTCTATTGAAATAATTACTAATGCATTACAGTTTTAAAATGTTAATGCTAAAATAATAAAATTTAATGTTGAAACATTAAGCTTTATAGATAAAAATATTTATGCAGTTTTGTTTTTTTTTCTTATGTCAAAGCGTTGATTGAGAAACAAACCCAGACCAGCTGCTTGGAAGGCAACTATGCTAACTACAAGGCCACCAATGCTTGACAAATATTTGTGAAGTTTTTAGCATGATTTTTATAAAATGAGTAATTTCAGGCGAATTGGTCTTTGTACAGTTTCTCAAATATGTAATTTTGTAATCTCTACATATGAAGAAAATATTTTGAAAAAATAATGTTATCAAAAAAATATTGCTTTATACTATCCATATGTTGATGATGTTTTTGTATGTGGAAAGTCAAATACTATTAAAGATTTGTTTGATGAATTAAATAATATAAAAGTCTTATGATGAATTAAAACAGATGAAAATGTAATGTGTATTCAATTTTTAGATCTTAAGATAACTAGAAACAGAGATAAACTGAATTTCTATATAACTATTAAACCAATAGCAAAAAGAGGCTACATTCCATGTAAATCAAGAGTATAAATAACACATAAAAGGGCATGTTTGAAGTCCTTCTTGTTTAGAAATGATAATCTTTGTAAATATTCATTGGATAAAGGCAAAAATATTGAAATGTATTCTAATGAATTGTTAAATATTAGATATAATTACATCGTATTTATTATACTATTAAAAATTTTAATTCAAAATATAAATACAAAAATAAAAATAAGATTAATAATGATGGTAATTTTTCTGATAATAAAATTTGGATATCGATACCATATATTTTGAATCAACAGGCAAGTTTCATAAGCAAAATTTACAAGGTCTTTGTGACATTGCATTTTATGGCCCACCTACATTAAATAAATTAATAAATAACTGTAAAGATAAAACCTTATTTACCAATAAAAGTTATGTCATCTATAAATGGATGTGTAGGTATGGTAGTGGATATATAGATGAGTCAAGATGCACATTGGAGAAAAAAACAAAAGAGGACTTGTTATTAAAAAGGGTTCAAAATACAAAACAAAATTCTAAATGATAATTTATCAGCTTCTGAATTTTATGACCATAATAAATCATGTATATATGATTTTAATTTTAATTATAATAATGTAAAAAATATTGCAAACTGAAAAAAATAATAATAAAAGAAAAAGCAAGGAAGCTATGTTAATATATAAATACAAGCAAGACTTAATCAATAGGCAGGCAGCAAATGTTAAGATCATGGATAAAAGCCATACACCCATAAACAGTACCAAACAATATCAATCTAAGAATTGCAATATGATATTAAGGCAATCTTTTTAACAAAGGTCGTTACCTACCTTTACTAAGATTAGAATTACAAAGAAGTTTGATTAAAACTCACTTTATTTAGTCAAATTGCAATCTTTATAGTTTATTTAGAGACATTAGAACATAGGTAAAGTCGGGTATACACCTTTGTTATATAAATGGCATTGCTTTGACATCAAACTGAGTTTCTTAATTGATATTGTTTAGATGTTAACAGTTTTCAAGTACTTACATTTATAATCCAATATAGCCTTGAGAATTATTAACTTAATTATCTAAGTAATATATAGTTTAAATGCAGATTGAAAATTAGAACTAACAATTTGTTAGTTTGCACTCAGAACAGGTTGTATTTTATGTTTCATGAGATTTATTTAAAATTCTTTGTATTCTTAATCTCACTTTCTTTAATTAAACTGCAGTTTTGAATATTAATATAAACATATTGGTCATAGATAAAGGTGGATATAGACTTTTATTAAAAAAGAACGTCTTGATTTTAGATTGAGATTTTTTAATTAGAATTGCTTACTATTGTTCAGATGTGGACTGATTTCATGTATTTACATATATAAAAAGATTGATAATATTGTTTTGGATAATGATGATGAATTATTTACATATAATCTGCAAACTTAAAATATGAATCGTAATTAAGTAAAATATAATCCAATAGTTAATTGCTAATGGTAATTGAACAAAATCAAAATAATGCTAATAAAATTAAAATAAAAACAATACTATCGATATAATATATCCAAAAATAATAATATGTCCTTATTAAATAAATCAATTGTAATGAAATGAAATAATTAATTTAAAAAGATAAAAGATCTTCCTAACTTTCAGATTTATGTGTATTAATATATTCTTAATAAAATATATAAAACGTTCATTTTTAAAACTTAATAAATCCATAACTTTAATTTATAATAAAAAAATAAAATGTCTCATTACTAAACTATAATAAAACACAATACACAAGATCGATTAATCTAGTATATCTCTCCACTTTCTCAATTTATAGTAATATAAAAAAAAAATCAACTCCTAAATAAACTTACAGTTTACAATGTCCAATCATGATGACATGAACTAAATGAGAGATTCTTATTTGACACTTATACAAATACTATTAACAAATCACAAAGGATTGTCCTTAAAACCAATTAAGCTAAGTTGCTAAACTTTAAATCATACCTTAATATGTCTAAATATTAATAATAATCTATTATAATCAAATGTCAATATCAAAGGTTAGTATTTTAATTAAATTTAAGATCTATACCGATGAGCTTTTAAATTTATTTAATCATTATAAAATTTTGCATTTAATAAAACTCAAATACCAATTTTAATATATGCTATTCCCAATTTTATAATATAATAAGATTACTATCTTTATAACTAAATACACATTGATATAATATTCACCAAATAAATAATAGTTTTAAAGAATATGCAAGCATTCAATAATAATAGCCTTTATTTATTTTAAACAATATCAACCTATCTCAGATCTTTTAATTACTTATTACATACCTAGCAAAACCAAATTAATTTATTTATTTATATTTAAAAATGGGTACCTGATTTAGATGATAATATATTATATTTATTATAAAAAATATGTAATTGTATACATTCACTTACCAATTCATTTTTTTTAATCCCTGGATTGTCTTATGAATATTTATTATAAATTATATTGTGTAAGTAAATACAAGAATACTATCTGTCAAATATTATTGACCAATAGGTTTGCAGTATAAATTGAATGAAAACTAAAGCAAGTTTATTTGTTTTAAATAAAATTAAATTTTATTAACAATATATATATATATATATATATATATATATATATATATATATATATATTGTAATGGGCACATATGACGTTACATTGTTTTTTTATTATTAAACATGAAAAAAATAAAAGTTCACAAATAAAAACTTCTTTTTTAAGAATTAAAAATTGAAAATTAAAAAATCTATCTTAAACTCGTATATATATAAAATCGCACAGATAAAAAAAATTATTAAAATAAAACTTTATTAAAAATAGAAAAAGTATTTTAAAAGCAAAAACTTAAAAAGATTTAATTGAAGATAAAAATATATCTTCAAGAATGTAGATAAATTAATTAATCTTTTGTAAAATGGAAATGATTATTTTAATTAGTAAGCTAGCCCTTGGGAATTTCAAATGTTTAAGCAATGGTCAGATAGGAGAGGAAAAACAATAGGAACAGAATGGCAAATAAAAGAAATCCATCGTGGAAATCGGACCTCAATGGAAGGATCATTATCATCGATGACGTAATGTCAATTGAATCCTTAAAATTAATATAAAAGGAAAAGTTTGGAAATTATTAGTTAGTTATTACGAGTGGACAGATATGTGTTAGTGGAGAGTCGGAGATGAAGGGATTGAAAGATGCACTTTCAATTCTTTCAGTTGTTAAAGAGAAAAAAATGAAACATCGTTTTCTACATTGAGGACCAGCTAAAGTAAAACACCTCCGGATGAATAAATAAAATGGCCAACAGAATACCAATCTTTTTAGGATGGCATGGGAATTCATGTTCAAATGGCAAGCAACAGATAAAGATGAACTGTTTAAAACCATAAGAACTTTATAATTAATGAACATTAAATTAAAAACTTACCATATTTAAAATAATTGCAATAGAATCCTATCTGACCATCTTTATTTACTAATAAGTAATTTTAATTTGATGTATTTTTTTTTGTAAAATCATTTCCATTTATTTTTTTTGTTCTTTTAAGTTTTATTATGACTGTTTTGTTTTTCATTAAATTAAATTATATAAATGTTAAACTTAAATCGGGCGTGAATGGCTATATAGATTTGTAAAGTTATATTAGGGGAGAGTAATCTTAGGTTATTTGTTTCATAGTTAAATTAGGTCAATGGATTGGATATATTGGTGTAATTAGTAGATGTAGTATGAGATTCGCTACAGGAAGAATCGCTTTATACGCCACACACAACCGTTTGCCTATGGAAGAGATAATAAGTTGGAGTCCGCTGTCCTTTCCTATGGAGTTTTTTTTATTGCTTTTCTTGTCAGATAGATGTAGTATTCCTATCTGACAAGAGTCAATTTCTTCTCTTAACCTATTTGTGCTGTTGTATTCATATTACATTGAATACATCAATGTATCAGATGGATTGATGCCGGTTTGACTGCGAACTTTTGGCCTAAGGTTAAATAGGGACAGAATATTTGCTTTTCAAATATGAATCTATGTAGTCTATTCATACTCGACACTCTAAATAAAAATACTAAACTCATCTGTGTGAACTTATAAAAATTAAAAATGTAAATTAAAATCTAAAATAAAAGTTAAAAATGTAGTTAAATGCTAAAGTAAACATATTAAAATGATAATGCTAAATTTTATATATATATATATATATATATATATATATGTGCATAAATAAATGGTTTGTATGTTAATTACTGGCAGTGGCTTATTTTATTCCTTTTTTAATATTGAAATATATCTTAGACAAGAATTTATTTTAAAATATAAATCTCTGCTATTCCACTGAGCTAGTGACAATGGGCTAACAACCGGAAGTAAAATATATAAAATAAAATAAAATATTTTTTTTTACTTACGTATCTGCCTACTTTATAAATTTTCTAGGTTCAAATTCCTAGTGGTGCCCTCTAGTGCAGATTACATTAAGTCTCATATTCTCCGGATCATTATAATATATATATATTGTAACAGGATATATATATGCATTACATTTAAATTCTAATACGTAATGTTTTGTAAATATCTAATACTGAATTAAAAACACACACGTTCAAAATGCACAAATAATGAATTATTAATTTATTAATGTTTGATTTAAATATTAAAATAAGCTTTAAAAAAATTATTGAATCGAAACAAAGATTCTAGTGTTTGAATAGAATATAATAAAAAACCTTTTGATTTTAAAAATAACGAGAGTTTTAATCTTAAAAATAAAAAATTACAAACAGATCCTTAAGGCAAAATGACAATTAAAAAATGATTATGAAATAGATAAGAGTTCCTGCCCAGAGATAGAGACACAGACCTCAGTGGAAAACACGAAATCTTACCTTGGACACAAACCCAATAAACCAATAAAATACAGACATGAAGTATGTTTGATGAATCCTGCATTCCACAGATAAGGTGCCTGGGGACTATAAAAGGAAAACCCAAAACAATAATTAATTAGTTAGAGAGAATCAAAAAATTAAAGTTTTGATTTCATTCATATTTGCTAAAAGTAAAAATAAAAATTTTAAAAGTTATTGCCATCACCAAAAAATGTAATCAGTTTCATCATGCTTCCTTTGGTGCGGCCGGCCGAAGGCAGCCTTCATCTCCACAGATCCCAGGATTGAACCACTGGAACCGTCTTCATAAAACGACTTTGGAAATCTTTATAAAATTGTCATCGTCCGCAAGAGATGGCCCTTGCATAACTCAGATCTTTGTCGCAATGGAACAAGCATGGAGAAAAAGGAAAGTACAAATTATAAATATGAACTCTTTAATTTAAAATCTCAGAACTTTACTTTTATTTAAATATGAACTATAGACATTCTTTCCAAATCAAATCTGAACTCTATTTTTATAAACTTTAAAAATGTTAAGTCTTGTCTAAAATTGAAATGAAATCTCTTTAAAATATGTTATATGTTTTCATTTATGCTAAGTGTAAGATCTGTTTGTAATAGGATAGGGGTTTGCGATTGCAAATTTAAATTTAAAAAATAGAAACACATCGTTATTTGTGCATTATTAAATTTTAAAAATAGGTTAAAATAGTATATTTGTAATAAAATAAATTAAATATAATATGTCATTTAAAAATGATTTAAAACCTTAATTTAAAGATTTTTTTTTTAGAATTAAATTAATAAAATGCTTTAAATGTTAGTTGAGTATAGATGGCTGCTAGACTAGTTTAAATATATGTTAATTTAAAGAGGCTTTGATTTCAGACTATTTGTTTCATAGTTGTGTCAATGCTGGTGGGGAAGTATATGGACATTTATATCAATGAAATGTGAAGTGTGTTAGCACCTAGGGTGATGAGCCCAACTGAATGCATGACTCCAGAGAGGTAGTCATATCGTTAAAATGGATGCAGACATATTTCCTGTGCCATTGACCCCTTCCAGCTCTATGGATTTTGGACAATAATCCAGCAAGATAAGACCGCTCTCCCATCCATATGTAGCATTTCTTTTTATTATTTTATATGCATGTTTCCTTCACCCGACAGATGCACATTCCTGCGGGATGAAGGCCATGTTTTCTCCAATAATATCACACTGTTCAGATGCACATTCCTGTTGGCATGATCCTATGCTAACATGTTCACATTGCATTGGTTGATGATATATATCTGGAAGTGAGTATTGGTGTGGCTGCGGATTGTTAGTCTGGAGTCAAGTGATTTGAAAATGTGTGAGTGCGTCTAGGTAGCTCATTTATACTCATAATTTCTAAGATTAAAAATAAAAGTCAAAAACAAATAAAAATAATAGTAAATAATAATGAAACATAAAATGTAATTTTTTCTTATATAATAATTTTAAAGTTTGTGTGTTATTTATTATATACGTAAATAAAATCTTTTTTTGTGTTATTAATACTGACAATGATCTAGTGATTGTTTTTTTTTCTAATCTTTATTAAAAATATATTTAATAAATGTTTTAAACCTCTGCTACTTCATGATCTAGTGACTTGGGCTGGCGGTCGTGATTTTAACAGTGCATATCTGCCTAGTCTATAAATTTTCTAGGTTCAAATTGGCCTAGATGGTGCCCTCGTACGGCAGTAAGACTGTAAACTTCATCATCATCCCCGACTGTTATAATATATATATATATATATATAAAAGGCAATAGACAATTTCAAAACATATAGTATAAATCAAATATTATGATACATAATCTTCATTGAAATTAATATTAATAAAATAGGTATTTATATTTCAAAAGTCACCTATATAATGTTTAATATATAATATATATTTATTGTGATATGGAAAGTATTGTTACACATAGTCACTCTTTAAAATACAAGAAAGTTAATGAATACTTTTTTTCCAGCTTCATAATAAAATAATTAATTGAATACAATATAATAATCGTGAGTTTAGTTATCCATTCACTTTACTTTTCAAATAAAATACCAATAAATAATGGTTACAATATACTTATTAGAGGAATACTTATCAGATGTGTATTCAAAAATAATTTGCAGGTAATCAATAAAAGAATAACATTTTAAATCAAAATTTTACTTGTTAAAATTTTATTTATAAATGTAAAATGAAAATTAATTTTTAACTTTCTTTTATTTTACACATTATAAAACAAACAATTATATAACTTAAGATATTTCAATCAATTATATCTAGAGCATTATACACTTAAATGCATAAATTATATATATATATATATATATAGTACCATTAGCAAATATATATGTCAAAAACATATATTCTGCATTATATATGTTAGCATTTAAAAATAAATGATTAAGTTATTAATAAAAAATGAAAGTAGAAAAATATGTTGTTGTTTTTTTAAAGTAGATTCTAAGATGCTAATTTTTCAAAATAAAAGTTTGTATCATATTTTATTTAGAATAAAACTATTATTAGAAAGAGGGTAGAAAAATATTTTAAAAACCCTTTATTTCTCTCTCTTTGTAAAGAAAACTCCTTTTATAATGTATAAAATAAGCCAATTTGAAACCGGATTAAAAATTAGTCTGTAAAAATAAATGTTACTAAAACTTTCAAAATGTAATTACTTTAAAGATTACTTAACTGATAAAATAAAATTATAACTCACAATTGAATTAATTAAAAAAACACCTATACTATCTTATGCAAGTAGAAGATGAATCTGAATGAAAGATTAGATAACATGCAAATGTAAAAATCAATTAATTAAAAACAAACAGATTCCAGTTAAGATCAAAAATTAAAAATAAGGATAAGAAGTTAAAACAATAAAAAAAAAAAGGATTGAAAGTTTCAACTTATTCAGTCAGGACTAAAATCTGCTAGATCATTCATCACTTGGGTTCATGGTAATGCTATATAGACAGGATTGCTATTAGTATTATTTCTATACAGTCAGGTCCATAATCAGTAAATCAATCTAGTCTGCATTTTGTGGTTAAATCATTCCTGTCTTCATTTGTACTCTTACATTATTCATTGCCTCAGAGATTCTGAACCTGAAAACAAAATGGACATGAGTTCAAAGTAACTATAAAGTCCCAGTAGAACATATAGAGTACTTCACTGAAATTGCAATATGAATACATTAGAAATATGACAGAAACACACAAAAAATAACGCTATCTCTAATTGAGCAAAAACCCACAACAATGAGAAGAGAGAATATTGGAGAATAAACAGAATCAGAATTTATATAAAAATTCCAAAGATCAAAATTCAACTCACCTGGAATATCTAAAAGAAATATTTTTTTTTTACCAGACAAAATAATTATCATTAGGAAATTACAGAAATTCTCAGCAAGCCATTCTTTGTAGCAAGACCTGGCTTTGACTGAGCTGAAAAACTAAAATATCAAATTTCAAAATAAAATATGAAAATGAAATCTCTTCGATTATAAAAAATGACTTAACCCAAAAATTTCATACTGATAAAATGAGTCTGCAGTAAAGCAGTAACAAATTCTGGATAGCAAATTTCTTTAATTTCAGAAAGTTATTCAGTGAGTTGGAGCCTAAAAAGCAATGATTAATAACATAAAGATAATGTTAGGATCCAAAAAAATGTAAAAAAAATTGAAATTGGATCTTAAGTTAAAGAATATGCATATGTTATTATGTTTGGTATTCTTACAGAATGAATTACCACACTTGTTTGTATGATTGATTATAATATATATATATATATATATATATATATATATATATATATATATATATGTAAGACATAGTTCCATTTTCTAAAATAACATTTATTGCAAATATCCATACAGAGAAGAATCAGGAAAAAATTAAATGAAGCTATCCTAAAATAAAAAATAATAAAATATGCAAGGAATAAAATATCTATATCTAAGTGCCAATGACAAGTCAGATTTTGTCAAGAAAAAGTATATCAGCCATTGCATTATTTTAATTATAAAAATTTTATTTTATATAAAGAACTCATAAAAATATAAAGTGAAAAGTGACATTTTTGAATCAAATTTTAAGATGTAAAAATTTTGGTATTGTTTTAGAAGATACTTTTCATTATTTTAATTTCTAAAGAAAATTCCAAAATCACTTCTGACACAACCAAGCAATTAACTAAATCACATAATACTGGTTGCTATCCTTGCAAAGTGTTTCATTTATTTTGATCATTAGTTTAAAATTACAATTTCTAACAAAAATTTGAATACAAACATGTAAATTTTCTAGAACTATTCTCAATCAAAAAAAATCAAATACCTTTAGAAATTAAAATATCAAACATATTAATAATTAAAAAATGACAGAGTTTGGAGTAAAAAAAAAAAAAACAAAAATCATGTAACCAAAAAATCACATTACTACTGCAATCAAATAAGCATGCAAATTTTCTAGAAATTATACTCAATCAAAAAAAGCAATAGTAATAATTAGAAAATGAATGATAGGCACAATAGGAACATCACATGACTACAAACCTACCTCCCCCCTCAAAACAAAGTAACAATAATAAGATATTTTACTTTTAAAATATGGTCAAATTAATGCAAGAATGGCTTCCAAAATAAATATTTTATAAACTCACACAAAAAGAAATGTGCTTAATCTAAAATAAACTAATATTATAATTCACTAAAATGAAATAATAATTGTACACAAAAGCATTCCAATTTATGTGTGGAAACTAAAGCATTTTACTTTTAAAATATGTGCTAGCCATGTGCTTTACTAAATGTAAGAATGACAGCTGAAAAAAAAAATTAACACAATAAGAAATGTGCTTAAGCTAAAATATTCTTCTATTATAAATAAAATAAAACATTATTAATTATAAATTACTCGTTTTAGACATTATAAATAGTAATATTGATTTTTAATAGCAAATTGACTGTTTTAATCTATATAAAGTAGTTCAAATTTATTCTGGTAACATAAAGTATTTTATTTTTAAAATATGGAGCAGTCCAAAACATGTGTTGGTTTAATGTCAGAATGTTAGTGTAATTAGGCAACCAAAACAAAAAACAATCAATTTTTTCTAGAATTCCAACTAAATACATTTTTAGAAATTAGGAAACAACAAAAAACAAATTAACAAAAATCAAAACTTCAAAAATAATATTCTCCAAAATATCTATAAACAAATCTATCATAATCATGTGACCAAAAGATATCAAAGTATTATTACAATCAAATATGAAAAATCAACATTTAGGAACAGAAATTCTGCTTAATGTATAATTCTGTAGTATAATTTTTACTACACCACTCTTCTGTGTGGTAGGGACTAGTTTCTATCTATTTGTGAAGTTATGTGATAATAAACATATGAATAATGTGAAAAAGATATATGATAAAACTTATTAATATTTAGCAACTGTTATTATTAAATGATTACAAAAATGTTAGCATAATTATATGATAAAAAAAAATCAAATATACCTAGAAATTTAAATATCAAGCACATTAATAAAAAGTTCAAAAACAGTTCTTAGAAAGTATTAGTAAATAGCAAATATATTAATGAAATACTAAATTCACCAGTGAAAAAAATTAATAGACTAACTTACGAAAGCCTAAAACATACTTATGACTGTAGAATAGAATTTGATACAAAAATCTTTTCTCAAATGGTATTTATGTATGATATTCATCAATAAATAGATGTCTTATCTGTAATTCTCACATATTAAAATTAAAACATTAGGGATATTTTATTAAACTTTTGCACAGAAGATGGAAAATTTCAAATGCAATAATTTAACAATTTTTGAACAAATTACTATTATCTATTATTGAAATGTAGGTCGCTAATAGATAATAAATTTATAAAAACATATAAAAATGTATATTATTACCTGAAATCATGCAATGTCATTTTTCATCACTAAACACATTGGAGGATAATAAAATGAAAGTAGAAATTAAAAGGAGTTAACCATACATTTTCAGGCATTCACCTTTGAAAAAAATAATATTGTATGGTGTTATTTTTCTCCCTGTTTAATTTTTTTTTCATTATCTTTAAAATAGAATTTGACCAAGTTGTTGAAGTCAAAGATGAACATCTAAAAATATACAGTTAACCCCTTTCAATTTTTACTTTCATTTTATTATCATCTATGTATTTGGCAATGATAACTGACTTTGCATACTTTCAGGCAATAATGTACATTTTTATATGTTTTTATAATTTTATATTTCATTAGCAACTTATGTTTTGATAATAGATAATAGTAATTTGTTTTTTTATTTGTTTTTATTGGTCAAAAATTTTTTAAACTATTGCTTTGAAATTTTTCATCCCTTCTGCAAACGTTTTTTTTTTTTACATTTAACAAGATATTAATAATCTTTTAATTTTAATGTGTGAGAATTATAGACAACATATGTAATTATTGATGAATTCCATGCAAAAATGCCATTGTGGTAATATTTTTGATCAAATGCTAATCAACAGCCATAAGTACATTATTTTTTCACTCATATCTTTGCTACTTAACTAATATTTGCAAAAAATTGTTTTTGAAATTTTTACTAATATGCCTGATATTTTGATTTCTGGAAGAATTTGGTGGGTTTTTTGTTTTGATCATGTAATAACACAAAAAATTTAGCAGCCATTTCTAATAACAGTTGCTAAACATTAATAATCTTTGCCACACATCTTTTTCACATGTCTTTGATCATATGTTTATAATTACACTCCTCTACAAGATGTCAAAAGCAAATAGAAACCAGACTCTATCTTATGGAAGAGAGATATAGGGAAAATTACACTACAAAAATATTCATTAAGTGGATAATTTCAATTGCTAAATACTGTTTTTTATATTTTATTGCTGTAGTAATTTGGTTCATGTTATTACACCATCAGATTTTTTTTCCATTAATATAATTGTTAAATATTATTTTTGATTTTTCACTATTTTTTTGTTATTGATTTCCTAATTACTAATATGACTGGTATTTTGATTTCTAGAGATATTTGCTGTTTTGTTTTGTTTTTTGTTTTTGCATTTTAGCCATGTAATTATGCTAACTTTTTTACATTAAACCCAGCACATGTTTTTGTTCTGCCCCATATTTTAAAAGTATTATGATTTACATTACCAGAATAAATGTAAACATTTTTATATTGATTAAGAAATAATCCATTTGCTATTTAAAAATCAATACTACTTTTCATAATTTTGGTTTCTTATTTTGTTTTGTTTTTGTTGAGCATAATGTTAGAATACTTTAAGGCTTATGCACATTTGTTCTTGTGATAGTAAATGATTTTTTGATTGCCATTTTTATGCTAATTTGAGTTTGTGGTTACTACCCTATTTTAAAAGTTAAATGCATTAGTTTCCACATAATAAATTGATACTTTTGAATATAATTTGTTTTCTTTTTGTTTATAATTTTAGAATATTTTAGCTGAAGCACCTTTCTTTTTGTGTTATTTTATGCAATTTTTTCAGCTGTCATTCTTATGTTTACTAAAGGATATGATTATCATCATATTTTAAAAGTAAAATGTGATATCTTACACAAGAAACTGGAATTTTTTATTATGGATTTATTGTGGTAATATTAGATTGTAAAGGTTGTAATATTATGGACAAAGACACTGCTCGATGGCACCATTATCACACTAAAACTATAAAATATGAACATTCCCAGGCCATTGATTTTAATCATTTTGATGTGTTTTTTGTAATGCAAAAATAAAAAAAAAACAAAATCATGTTTTTTAAACATTTTTTTATTAACATATACAAATTAAATGATAACAATAAATGTAAAATAAAATCAACAAATTACAATTTAATTCATGTTTTGTTTTTTTTTTTTTGCTTTATTAGAAAAAACAATATTCAATCTGATTTTTATTTTCGAGGGGTATGCCTTTTTGTTGTTGTTGTTGTTGTTGTTGTTTAAAAACTCATAATCGAAACAAAAAGTCAAAGTTCTTAGTCTTCATTTTACATTTTAATTTTTACAGAGAAACAGATATTATTGTGTTACCACTATGTTTTACTTTCTTAGTCTTCATTTTACATTTTAATTTTTACAGAGAAACAGACATTATTATTGTGTTACCGCTATTTTTTACTTCAAATAGAATGACAACAAAAAGTAAAAGTTGTTAGGGTTAGGATTCTGTTGTTTGAACCTCACAGAATCAAACAAGATGTGTGATTTCCTGTGCCATATTGTTGGTCTCATGGAATGTTATGAACAGTATGTTACTTGACACGTTACCTAATTCCAACTGCCTTTACACATCTATCTAGACAAGATTTTGCTGCTTAAAACTTCAATATAGAATGGTGTAAAGAGTCAGATAATTATTACTTAAGAAAATGTAAACATTTCAATACTTTAAAAAAAAAATTAAATCAAAAACACATTTCCATCCAATTTAAATACACACACCCTCTCACCAAGCCATAACAATTGTATAAACTATGCAAATTCACCAAATTTATTTGCTGCGATGCGGCATACATGCTGTACTGCAACATGACAAAGTGGCCTGCAATCTGTAAAACAACAAAAAAGTTGTATTACAGTAAATGTAGGTTTGAACATGTTGGCCACAGAAACAGCACATAAATGGTGCCATCAAGCAGCATCTTTGTCCATAAGACTACAACCTATTATTTTATCTTAAGCATATTTTTGTGCTAGTTTAATACAAATTTTATTTCAGCTACAGAACTTATATTAATTCAAGTACATTTTAAAAGTAAAATACAATACTATATTATTTGTTTTTTGGAGGGGGGGGTATTATAGTCACATTATAAACCCACTGTCCTCCTAGTTATTTTTTTATTATTAATATATTTGATATTTTTATTTCTAATGGTATTTGATTTTTTTTGGATTGAGCATAGTTCTAGATAATTTGCATATTTATTTGATTGTGACAGTAATATGATAATTTGGTCTTGTGATTTTTGCTTTTTTATCTAACCCCAGTCATTTTTTAATTATTAATATATTTGATATTTTGATTTTTAAATGTATTTCATTTCCTTTGATTGAGCATAGTTCTAGAAAATTTGTGATTATTTTTTAATTCTTGATGGAAATTATGATTTTTTAGTTAATAATCAAAACAATTGGATGAATCTGTAATGATAGCAACCCATATTATTTCATTTCAGTTGACACTTGATTGTGTCAGTAATAGATGTTAGGTTCCCCTCAGAAACCAAAATGATGGATAGCACCTTACAAGTCAGTACCAATTTTTGTTTTAATACTATGGGCTTAAATCCCTACAGTCAAGCATAAAACAACTCAAAATTTTAAAAGATAAAATATTAGTTTTTTTATCAAAAAAAAAAAAAAAATAGTTGTCCACAAATCTGAGATAAAAGGAAGCTGTGATAAAAATCATAATTTTAAATTAACAAATAAATGCTTTAAAATGGCAATAAGTGAACGAGTAAATATTTATTAAAAGAATGAGTCGTATCTAAAGAAATCTTCTAATAAATATTATTACAAAGATGTGTGAAATGAAAGAAAATTTTCAGCATCACCAGAAACGGCATACCTATCTAAGAAACCGCTTAAAAAGTTATCCTATGAAAATGAAATTTAATAAATCTCCTATTCATACATGTCTTATATTAATCGTTTTTTGTAAAGTAGGAATGAAGAAAAATATTTTATTCAGATATATTATGTATATGTTCATGACTTTTTAAAATTAAAGATTAAGTAAAAATAAAATCAATAAATCAAAAATATTTTGGCTGGAAAAATTGAATGTTTTTTTTAGAAAAAAGAAATAAATAATAAATAAGAGAGAGAATATTTTATTTCATTGTTATTCTAAATATAACATTAAAAATGTTTTTTTTTATTTATATAATCCTATTATTAGCTCAGGAAATTAAAAAAAGGGTACCTGTAAAAATAGTATACATATAAACCTTATCTCATAATAAAGTATATTACATTCTGCTTTAACTAATTGATCAAGTTTGTGTGGTTTATTTTTATTTAAATAAAATGGTTTACTTAACGTTTATCTCGATGTGTTTTTTAAACAAAAAGTTTGATATAGTAAGCAGTCCTCTCTTGGAATAATTGAAAACATTTTTATACATCACTTGACATATATTTTGAGAATCACTAAGTAATAAATAATCTTCAAAAAAGAATACACTTTTCTTCAAAGAAAAACAATATTTGTCATCATCAAATTAAGTTGTTTGAACTAAAAAACCTATTGATAAGTAAAATCAAGATTCACAGGTGTATGTTTATAAAAGTCAAATCAGTTTTTTAGCTCTTCTATATTCTAATCAACTTAATTGTTTATCATCAAAGAATAACAAAAATAATACAATATAAAAATACTGAATGTGTTAAATACTGATAAAATGGCAAAGATGATGAAAAGAGTTCAATATACTATCAAAAACATTAATATTTTATTTCTATTCCAACACGATCATTCATCAGCTAATTTTACTGCATCAACTAAATTATGTCATCTTAAAAACAAAGGTGAGAATTCTTATTATCAATTCATTTATCTAATCTAGTTAAAGTAATGAAATATATAATTCCAGATTATTGAATACATGTAGTTAAATAATAAAAATCTGTATAAAACTAACTTTATTGATTTATTTTCATAGTTATTTAGCTCATATATATATTGCAAAAGATCGCTATACCAAAACCAACAAGTGTAGTTTGTTTCATAAACAAAAAAGAGTCGAAATTAACTCCTCTTTCTTTGCTCCTCCCAGATCAGCTGTTTCGCTGGTTTGCTCCTCGGGGAGATAGAGTAGAAACGTCTAAAACACTGACTCTCGTGTTTTGCAAAACTTCATCGATGGGAATTTTTCAGACCGGAAAGTCTTCAAACCCAGCCTAGCAAGCTAGATATTTATATGGGTCTGATCTCAGTTCAGAATCACCATATAATCAAAGTCTCTGCAATATATATCATTGCAAGAAAACTCTAAAGGTACATTTATGAAAAAACAAATACAAGTTAATCACGTAACCTCATCACTTGTTATTTAGTCCAAAAGATGGCTATACCAAAACCCGAACAAGTGTAAGATTTGTTTTACATAAACGAAAAAGAGTCAGAAATTAACTACCTCTTTCATTTGCTCACTCCCAGATCGCTGATTTCGCTGGTTTGCTATCCTCAGTGGGAGATAGAGTATAGAAACTAGATCTAAAACACGCTCTCAGTGTTTATGCAAAACGTTCTATCAGATTGCAAGGTGAATTTTTCAGACCGGAGCTCAAACCCAGCCTAGCAAGCTAGATATTTATATGGTCTGATCTCAGTTCAGAATCACCATATAATCAAAGTCTCTGCAAATATATCAGCAAGAAAACTCTAAAGGTACATTTATGAAAAAACAAATACAAGTTAATCACGTAACCTGCTATCACTTGTTATTTATGTCCAAAAGATGGCGCTATACCAAAACCCGAACAAGTGTAAGATTTGTTTTACATAAACGAAAAAAGAGTCAGAAATTAACTACCTCTTTCATTTGCTCACCCCCAGATCAGCTGATTTCAAGCTGTTTGCTATCCTCAGTGGGAGATAGAGTATAGAAACTAGATCTAAAACACTGACTCTCAAGTGTTTATGCAAAACGTTTCTATCAGTTGCAGCTAATTTTCAGACCGGAAAGTCTTCAAACCCAGCCTAGCAAGCTAATATTTATATGGCTAAAAATAGAAAATCACAACCCATATAAATATCTAGCTTGCTAGGCTGGGTTTGAAGACTTTACCAGTCTGAAAAATTCACGCTTGCAATCTGATAGAAACGTTTTGCATAAACACTTGAGAGTCATTGTTTTAGATCTAGTTTCTATACTCTATCTCCCACTGAGGATAGCAAACCAGCTGAAATCAGCTGATCTGGGAGTGAGCAAATGAAAGAGGTAGTTAATTTCTGACTCTTTTTCGTTTATGTAAAACAAATCTTACACTTGTTCGGCGGTTTTGGTATAGTCCATCTTTTGGACATAAATAACAAGTGATAGCAGTTACGTGATTAACTTGTATTTGTTTTTTCATAAATGTACCTTTAGAGTTTTCTTGCAATGATATATATTGCAAAGACTTGATTATATGGTGATTCTGAACTGAGATCAGACCCATATAAATATCTAGCTTGCTAGGCTGGGTTTGAAGACTTTACGGTCTGAAAATTCAGCTGCAATCTGATAGAAACGTTTTGCATAAACACTTGAGAGTCAGTGTTTTAGATCTAGTTTCTATACTCTATCTCCCACTGAGGATAGCAAACCAGCTTGAAATCAGCTGATCTGGGAGTGAGCAAATGAAAGAGGTAGTTAATTTCTGACTCTTTTTCGTTTATGTAAAACAAATCTTACACTTGTTCAGCGGTTTTGGTATAGCGCCATCTTTTGGACATAAATAACAAGTGATAGCAGGTTACGTGATTAACTTGTATTTGTTTTTTCATAAATGTACCTTTGAAAAAAGAGTTTTCTTGCAATGATATATATTGCAGAGACTTTGATTATATGGTGATTTTGAACTGAGATCAGACCCATATAAATATCTAGCTTGCTAGGCTGGGTTTGAAGACTTTACTGGTCTGAAAATTCACGCTTGAATCTGATAGAAAGTTTTGCATAAACACTTGAGAGTCAGTGTTTTAGATCTAGTTTCTATACTCTATCTCCCACTGAGGATAGCAAACCAGCTTGAAATCAGCTGATCTGGGAGTGAGCAAATGAAAGAGGTAGTTAATTTCTGACTCTTTTTTCGTTTATGTAAAACAAATCTTAATTGTTGGGGTTTTATAATACGTGATTAACTTGTATTTGTTTTTTCATATATATATATATAATTCTTAATAATACTATTATATTCATTACACTAATTCATTTCTTTTCTAGAATGAAAATTATTATACACATTCTTTTATTTGCTTTTAATTTATGTACATGTCTGTATTTTATATTAATAATATATTCACTCTATTATTTTGTTAAATAGAATGATTCATGGAATTCTAAGTTGGTTATGCTAGAGCTGGGATTTAAATCACTCTTTTGTCCTATATTCATTTGGTTGTAAAATTTTAAAATAAGGTAAATATCAATTTATTAGTTTAAAAAACTCTAAAAATGTTAATAGTCTATGATTGGTGAGAAAATCTGCAGAGTAACTGACAAAAACCTAGAAGGTTGCTAATTGGTTTATTCTTTGATCTTAGGCATATAAATAAATTTAACTTTCCTTTCAATGTTGTTAGCACTGAGCAAAAAAATACATAATTTTATAGTTTATTTAAATATTTATGATAAGTTTTACAAAATATTTATATAGAAGTATTTAAAAAAAGATATATGTTTATGTTTACATTACACTTTTTTGAAATATATTTCATTTTTAAGAATACAATTAAGAAATTTTAAATAATGATAAAAAAAAACATTGTAAAAATTGTTAAGCTGTGTTAATATTTTAGTACTATACTGTTATGATAATTTTCTTATATATATATATATCAATTGCTGTATCACTATGAAGCACATAATCTTATAATTAAATATTAGTAAATGCAATAATCAAAAATTTTAAAAGGACAAAAAATATAATTATCACTTAGGAATGCTTTTGACTATCCTCATAGTCTTTGTCAACTAATTCTTTACCTTCCCATAATTCCATGATCTTAACATTTGCTGTCTGCCTAGTGATTAAGTTTTGCTTGTATTTATATATTAGCATAGATTCCTTTATTTTTCTTTTATTGTTATTTCTTTCAGTTTGCAATATTTTTACATTATTATAATTGGAATTAAACCATACATAAATGATTTATTATAGTCATAAAAAATGGAAGCTGATACACTATTATTACCTTTGCAGTTTTGTTTTATATTCTGAACCCTTTTTAATAACAGCAACAGCTCTTTAGTTCTTTTCTCCAATGTACATCTTGATTCCCCTATATATCCACTACCACACCTACATATCCATTTATAAATGATGCAATTTTTATTTATAAATGAAGTTTTATCTTTAAAGTTATTTATTAATTTATTTAGGCAGTGCATAAAATGCAATATCACATATATCTTTATACATTTTTTAATAACTCTAAATATAAAACCTCATTTAAAAATAAAAATTGCATCATTTACAAATGAATATATAGGTGTGGTAGTGGATATATAGGGGAATCAAGATGTACATTGGAGAAAAGAACTAAAGAGCACTTGCTGTTATTAAAAATGGTTCAACATATGAAAGACAATTGCAAAGGTAATAATAACATGTCGGCTTCCATTTTTATGACCATAATAAATCATCTGTATATGGTTTTAATTCCAATTATAATAATGTAAAAATATTGCAAACTGAAAAAAATAACAATGAAAGAAAAATAAAAGAAGCTATGCTAATATATAAATACAAGTAAGACTTAATCAATAGACAGGCAGCAAACATTAAGATCAAGAAATTATGGGAAGGTTAACCTTTCAAATAATTACTTGACAAAGACTATGTGGATAGGCGAAAGCTCCTAAATGACAATTATATTTTTGTTCTTTTCAAAATTTTTCATTACTGTATTTACTATTATTCAATTATAAGATTGCATACATATTTATATATATTTGAAAAGTTCAAATAAATTTCTTTAGATTGTTTTTTTATATATAAACTTATACTTTAACAAATGAAATCCAATTTATTGATTCATAATATTAAATAAAATTTTAATACAAAAATTAAAATGTTGAACTATTAAACTCATATTGCCACTAGGGGATAATTGAAAATGTTAATATTCAGAAAAATTAATGGAAAGAGATAAATATAAGATAAAAAATAATAAGTTATAGTTATAGTTATTGCTATATGTCTTTGCTGCAATCAATTTGTACCTACATATAATTTTTTCAGAGTTTACACTCTAGTAAGCTTGAATATCATGCAGGTAAAAAAATATATATATATATATATATATATATATATATATATATATATATATATATATATGAAAGGATTAGATGCAAAAAAGTGACTTTTATTACAAACAGATTTTTTTTCTTTTGTAATGGACACTTGTGGGCTTTAATTATCATTAACCATGTGTCTCATTACAATATATGCATAAACATAATATCACACCATAATGTATAAACTTTAAACAATATCAATGCAAAAAATAAAAATGTTGCTTTCCTTGATTAATAAAATATTTCCGTTTTTATTATGTGTTGTTGGTATAATTTTTAAATTATTATATATAAATATAATCAAGTAATAATCACATTACAGTTTAATATAAAAATGTTATTAAATAAGTTCATTGACTTGTTTAATAGTTTTTTAAAAAAATATCTAAAATTGAACTTAGAAACTGGGGAATTTTTAGGATTTTTTTATTTCTATTTTTTTTAAGTCCTTATTACGCTTAATTAACTTTGCAAAAATTTATCAAAGTCAATTTTTTTTCAGCCCATAATTGTTTACAATAAACTATTTGTTCTAAAATTGAATCAAAAAAATAACGACTAAGAACTTTGTGTGTGTGTGTTATATTTGTATTCGCAAGGTTTTAAATTCTGTAATAAAAGTCATCAACATTTAACAAGCACACACAGCCATTATATTTTTGTTCAATTTTAATAAACGGAGATTTTCATATTTATCACTAAAACAGTAGTCATGGAAACTACAAAATAAAGCATATTTTAAATACACTTATTTTAAGATAATTGCTTTGAAAATGTAATTTGTAAGTACTTTTATACAAAAAAATCTCACACCTATTAAGAAACATTAATATAAAAATTGTGTTCACCTATGACAAACATCATAGATAATACTAAATTAATGACGAATAGCATCTTTATAAGATACAATCTTACCTTGAAAATGTGCACCATTTTAACATTTACTATATTTTTAATTCTATACTTTCTAATATATTAAAGAAAAATCAAATGTACTCCACGATGAAAATTTAGATATTTGTATTTTAAATCTAAGAGTAAAAAAATCTTCAAATGTTAAGTTATAGGTAGTTCATAACTGCATAAAAAAGTAATATTAAAATGAGAAACCAAACTCGTACAATACTAATCTATTAAATATAATAGCAATGACTTAACTACTCTTAATTTTGTGTTTTTGATTCATTAATATGTGCTATTAATATTGATTATTTTTAAAAATATAACACATATTTTGAATACAGAATTGATATCTTATTTATATTACAAGTTTCTCAATGTATTTTTTTTAATTATTTACACTTTTAAATAATTTTAGTGTCATTTAACAAATAAAAATTATTTTAAGATAATATAAATAAAGATACAGTATTTTATTAATAAACACCAGAAAACGTTTAACATTTTATTATAAAAATGTATACAATTGCTAATGGATATCTGACATTTATGTGGATTCTAGCATTATGCTAATTGCATTTTAATGAACACTAACTTATAAGAAGATATGGTTATATCTATTTTATCACTGCATAATGAGCACAGTTATATCTATTTTTTTTATCACTGCATAATGAGTACATTGTATAAGATATAAACTGATATTGACGATAAATTGTAAAAACGTATCTCTTTATAGATAGATACACCTATAAAATATGTCCACAAAATTTATTTTTATTATAATCATTCTATCTATTAGCTATTAGACAATTTATCTTTATCAATTTTCTGAGAACAAAAACTTCACATACTTAACTATTTACATATTTATTTCCATTACATATCTATGTATTTGGGATATCTATTTGTTTATTTAATTATCTATTCATATATAACATTCCAGTTTTACATCTATTTATGTATATGCTTTTTATATTTTGTAATTAGTAATTATTTCCTACATATTAATTTATCAATGAGTCAATAAATCTATTCATCATTATCTATCTACTTCACTAAATTGGTCTCTACCTATTTACTCATATCTCTATCATATCAGCTATACATTTATATATGTGTATCCATTCTTTTGCTCTTTACTTAATCCATTGACCTATAACTTATGCATCTATCTATTGGTCTGCATTTCTAATTACCTATTGATATATGGAATTATCTTGTTCCTATATTATTTAATGTTTTATATGATTTACAATGTACTATAATAAAATCATTATTACCATCATATGCAGATGATTGCAAAATGTTCAAACAAATACATAACTATATAAAGATGATGATAATTTGCGAACAGATTTTAATAACTTTATACAATGGTGGCAATAAAATAAAAGTAAATGCCAAACTATAACTTTTTTTTATTAAAGAAAGATAAATTTATTCGTGACATAACTTTTGATTACATTGTTTGTGATGACATTTTACTGATTACATTGTCTCTAATTACATTGAGTTATTCTATATATTGTCAGTACAGTCTCTGGACTATATTGGACTATAAAATTTGCTTGTAAATCTAATTTCTCATTCAGAAAATATAATTATAAATTCAAAAATTACAGACAAAATTTATTATTATGAAGATTTATGCCTCACAATTCTTATCAACTGGATTATTTAATGTTCACATAAATAATATTATAAATAAAACTCTAAAAACAATAAGCATATATTATCCTTTAAAAAATTATTTTCCAGTAATACAAAAATATATTTATTCAATTTTATTGTAATGCATACTGAATCTAAACATTAAAGTAAATATTCATAATCTGTAAATGGTATATAAAAATTTATTAAATATGCTCATATAGACAATATTTATCAAGATATTAATTTGAAAAAATAAAGAGATATATTAGACAATAGGTCATTTATTAAAATAATAGAAAAACAGCTAGATATACCAAATATTATTCTGAATAGTGGATAATGGAAAGTTATATATGTATAAAGTTATGAAAATCTGTTCGCAAATTATCATCATCTTTATATAGTTATGTATTTGTTTGAACATTTTGCAATCATCTGCATATGATGGTAATAATGATTTTATTATAGTACATTGTAAATCATATAAAACATTAAATAATATAGGGACATGATAATTCCATATATCAATAGGTAATTAGAAATGCAGACCAATAGATAGATGCATAAGTTATAGGTCAATGGATTAAGTAAAGAGCAAAAGAATGGATACACATATATAAATGTATAACTGATATGATAGAGAAATGAGTAAATAGGTAGATACCAATTTAGTGAAGTAGATAGATAATGATAGATAGATTTATTGACTCATTGATAAATTAATATGTAGGAAATAATTACTAATTACAAATTCCAGAAAACATATACATAAATAGATGTAAAACTGGAATGTTATAGATGAATAGATAATTAAATAAACAAATAGATATCCCAAATACATAGATATGTAATGGAATAAATATGTAAATAGTTAAGTATGTGAAGTTTTTGTTCTCAGAAAATTGATAAAGATAAATTGTCTAATAGCAAATAGATAGAATGATTATAATAAAAATAAATTTTGTGGACATATTTTTTAGGTGTATCTATCTATAAAGAGATACGTTTTTACAATTTATCGTGAATATCAGTTTATATCTTATGCAATGTACTCATTATGCAGTGATAAAAAATAGATATAACCATATCTTCTTATAAGTTAGTGATCATTAAAATGCAATTAGCATAATGTTAGAATCCACATAAATGTCAGATATCCATTAGCAATTGTATACATTTTTATAATAAAATGTTAAACGTTTTCTTGTGTTTATTAATAAAATACTGTATCTTTATTTATTGTAACGATATATAAATATGTCATTACATTAATTTAAAATAAAAACTTAAAAGTTCGCAAATAAAAGTAAAAAAACTAAACGCTAAAATTAAAATGTTTGTTATACGTATATACATTCGCACAGATGCTAAACTTTAAAAATATTTTTTTCATAAACAAAAAAAAAAAAAGTATTTGAACGTATTTTTTTTAATAAAAAAATACAAGATTGAAATATAAAAATATTTTAATAAAAAAATAACGTAAGTTAAAATAAAAACAGGTATTAATTAATTCCTGTAATCTATAAATGGAAATGATTGTTTATTAATTATCTAAAAGCTGTTTAATTAAAAAGTCAGATGAAAAGTTAGATAAGAGAAGAAAGAGATTTTAGCTTGACCAATGGAAGCAAATAAAGGCCCGGACCATAACGAAAAAACAGAACAGTGACGTTTTTGTTCATGGAATCCATAGGAGGACTATAAAAAGAAAAAATATTGAGTTCCAGTCAGTTTTTTCCAACTTGATTTTGGTGAGTCGAGCGACAAGACGCACTTGTCGTCCTCACTCACTTATTTTAAAAATGCAAAGACTGTGATACCAGAACAGAACCAGCTAATGCTACCTCCAAAATATCAGACCGGTCTTCCAGGAAAGTCTCCGTGGGAATTGCCAACGGGAACAGGGACTCTTCTACCGTAAGCAATAGAACTGAACAATTGTTAAAATCATAATATTAATTAAGAACTTTAAAGATTGATAAGTTAATTTAAATTTTATAAAAAGAACTTTTCTCTGACTTATGTGTCAACTCAATTGATAATGTGTAATTTTATATATGTTTGCGTTTGATAAAAAAATCATTTCCATTTATTATTTATTTGTATTAATATTTATTGTTTAAATTTTAAATGAGGAAATTTAAGGTTGGGTATAGACGTTGCATAGATTCGTTAGCGGTTGATAATGTTGTGGTTTTCACATTCGATTAGAATATATGTCAACGATATCACTGCAAGCATCTTACGATGAATGCTAATGGGATTTGTATATTCCCTATGCAAGTGACGTTTATCGATGACTTTGTATTTTGATCGGTTGTGTTTAATTTGGAATGTTTTTGACCGTGGAATCTGTGCAGCTGATCTGTACTCAACATTTTAAAACAAATTTTATAAAATTCATTTGTGCGAACGTATTTAAATGTTAAATTTAAGTCGGGCGTGAATGGCTATATAGATTTGTAAAGTTATATTAGGGGAGGGTAATCTTAGGTTATTTGTGTCGTTGTTGAATTGGGTCAATGGATTGGATATATTTGTGTAATTAGTAGATGTAGTATGAGTTTCGCTACGTGCAGAATCGCTGTATACACCGCACCAACCCTTTGCCTATGGATGGGATTGTAAGTCGGCAAAAAGGATCGCGGTCCCTTCCTATGGAGTTTTTATTTTATTGTTCTTCTTGCTATACAGACGTCATATTCCTGTATTGGACAAGAGTCAATGTTTTCTCTAACTATACTGTTCAGATGTCCATTCCTGACAGTATAGTATATTTGTGCTGTTGTATTTTCATGCTACATTGAATACATAAATGTATCAGATGGATTGATGCCAGTTTGACTGCGAATTTTAGCCTAAGGTTAAATAGGGATAGAATGTTTTATTTTCAAATGCAAATCTATGTAGTCTATTCATACTTGACCATCTAAATAAAATATTAAACTCATTGAAATTTATGTAAATGTACAATTAAAGAGTAATCTAAAAATCTAAAAAATGTTAAACCTATTCCTCGAATTTAGAATGATTTTATATGTGCGTAAATAAATATTTTTTATGTGTTAATTTCTGGCAGTGGCTTTTATTCTTTTATATTTAAGATATAAAATTTATATTTTATTATCTCTGCTTCTCCACTGAGCTAGTGACTTGGGCTAACGATCGGAATATTTAAATAAAGTGGAATCTTAACAGCGCGTATCTGCCTACTTTATAAATTTTTCTAGGCTCAAATGCCTAGATGGCGCCCTGGTAGTTGCAGATATTGTTTTTGCGGTTAGATTCGATCTTCACTTTCATTTCGATCGTTATAATTGGCGTCCCAAGTGTGGCCTTACCTCAGAGATTGACCCTGAGAAGGGGAATTGATGATGATGAAATTTTCGATCTTTAATAAACACGAGTGCCCTGAGAATTTTAAAAGTGAATCATGCCCGTAAGATTTTTCTGAAATGTGTATAAATATATTTGTTGTATTGACGTGGAGTTACAGTTTGAAATTTTGTGTAAAAAGGTACTGCCAGTAAGAAAAATTGCGCATATGTAAAGATAAATACGAGGAATAAAAAGTAATAAATAAAACGTAATTAATAAATATAAATCATAATTTTTTTTAAAAAAAAAAGTCTTGTTTAAAATCTAATCGTTTAACTTGCCTAAATAATACTTAAAGGTAGGAGAAATGAAACTTGGAAGGGAGGGGGCAGAAATTTAGCTGGTAGTAAGGAATCAACAGTCAACTTTTTTTTTAATCATTATATTTGTGTGTAATTACTGTTTTGTCTTGTAAAAAAAAAAAGTTTTGTCCTTTTGAAATTTTCATATATAATCAATTTGTGTAACGTAATTACTAACACTAAGTAAATTCTTTTTTTTTTTTTTAATGTTTTTTGTTTTTTGAGGAAGTTTACTGATATGTAACGATATATAAATATGTCGTTACATTAATTTAAAATAAAAACTTAAAAGTTCGCAAATAAAAGTAAAAAACTAAACGCTAAAATTAAAATGTTTGTTAAACGTATATACATTCGCACAGATGCTAAACTTTAAAAATATTTTTTTCATAAACAAAAAAAAAAAAAGTATTTGAACGTATTTTTTTTAATAAAAAAATACAAGATTGAAATATAAAAATATTTTAATAAAAAAATAACGTAAGTTAAAATAAAAACAGGTATTAATTAATTCCTGTAATCTATAAATGGAAATGATTGTTTATTAATTATCTAAAAGCTGTTTAATTAAAAAGTCAGATGAAAAGTTAGATAAGAGAAGAAAGAGATTTTAGCTTGACCAATGGAAGCAAATAAAGGCCCGGACCATAACGAAAAAACAGAACAGTGACGTTTTTGTTCATGGAATCCATAGGAGGACTATAAAAAGAAAAATATTGAGTTCCAGTCAGTTTTTTCCAACTTGATTTTGGTGAGTCGAGCGACAAGACGCACTTGTCGTCCTCACTCACTTATTTTAAAAATGCAAAGACTGTGATACCAGAACAGAACCAGCTAATGCTACCTCCAAAATATCAGACCGGTCTTCCAGGAAAGTCTCCGTGGGAATTGCCAACGGGAACAGGGACTCTTCTACCGTAAGCAATAGAACTGAACAATTGTTAAAATCATAATATTAATTAAGAACTTTAAAGATTGATAAGTTAATTTAAATTTTATAAAAAGAACTTTTCTCTGACTTATGTGTCAACTCAATTGATAATGTGTAATTTTATATATGTTTGCATTTGATAAAAAAATCATTTCCATTTATTATTTATTTGTATTAATATTTATTGTTTAAATTTTAAATGAGGAAATTTAAGGTTGGGTATAGACGTTGCATAGATTCGTTAGCGGTTGATAATGTTGTGGTTTTCACATTCGATTAGAATATATGTCAACGATATCACTGCAAGCATCTTACGATGAATGCTAATGGGATTTGTATATTCCCTATGCAAGTGACGTTTATCGATGACTTTGTATTTTGATCGGTTGTGTTTAATTTGGAATGTTTTTGACCATGGAATCTGTGCAGCTGATCTGTACTCAACATTTTAAAACAAATTTTATAAAATTCATTTGTGCGAACGTATTTAAATGTTAAATTTAAGTCGGGCGTGAATGGCTATATAGATTTGTAAAGTTATATTAGGGGAGGGTAATCTTAGGTTATTTGTGTCGTTGTTGAATTGGGTCAATGGATTGGATATATTTGTGTAATTAGTAGATGTAGTATGAGTTTCGCTACGTGCAGAATCGCTGTATACACCGCACCAACCCTTTGCCTATGGATGGGATTGTAAGTCGGCAAAAAGGATCGCGGTCCCTTCCTATGGAGTTTTTATTTTATTGTTCTTCTTGCTATACAGACGTCATATTCCTGTATTGGACAAGAGTCAATGTTTTCTCTAACTATACTGTTCAGATGTCCATTCCTGACAGTATAGTATATTTGTGCTGTTGTATTTTCATGCTACATTGAATACATAAATGTATCAGATGGATTGATGCCAGTTTGACTGCGAATTTTAGCCTAAGGTTAAATAGGGATAGAATGTTTTATTTTCAGATGCAAATCTATGTAGTCTATTCATACTTGACCATCTAAATAAAATATTAAACTCATTGAAATTTATGTAAATGTACAATTAAAGAGTAATCTAAAAATCTAAAAAATGTTAAACCTATTCCTCGAATTTAGAATGATTTTATATGTGCGTAAATAAATATTTTTTTATGTGTTAATTTCTGGCAGTGGCTTTTATTCTTTTATATTTAAGATATAAAATTTATATTTTATAATCTCTGCGTCTCCACTGAGCTAGTGACTTGGGCTAACGATCTGAATATTTAAATAAAGTGGAATCTTAACAGCGCGTATTTGCCTACTTTATAAATTTTTCTAGGCTCAAATGCCTAGATGGCGCCCTGGTAGTTTCAGATATTGTTTTTGCGGTTAGATTCGATCTTCACTTTCATTTCGATCGTTATATTATATTATCTTAAAATAATTTTTATTTGTTAAATGACACTAAAATTATTTAAAAGTGTAAATAATTAAAATATATATATATTAAGAAACTTGTAATATAAATAAGAATCACCAAATATATTTATATAACTATATCTATTTATATATACATCTATACACATATCCACTGTTTATTTATCTATTCAATAATCCATCTATCTATATATCAATTTATACTTATCAGTTTTGCTATATTTCAGTTCATCTAATACTTTTTATTAGCAAAATTACTTATATACATAACTACTTTTCTATTTATCATTTTACTTATCAATCTTAAGATCTATGATTAGACCTGATAAATGCGATTCTGCAATTATAAAATAACATCTCTAAGATATTTTCTAGAGAAATAATCCTAAACGTATAGTTTTGTTTCAAAAAATAAAAATTTTATAAATAAAGCAATATTAGTATAGGTGATTCTGGTAAATTAATTAAGAGTATTCTATTTCATATTAATTATTACAGTGATGAGAATAATTTTTAAAATATTAATAGTAGTAATAAAGATATGTTTTTATTTTTGTCCTTTAAATTGTTTTTTATAAGATTTCAAAGAGGAATCATAAAATTTTGTAAATAAAAAAAATAACATGGAGGATGAATATTATTGTAAATAATTTATATAATAAAATTGAGGAGAAAATTGATAAGAATTCTTTTTCTAAAGTTATTTATATTATACCTTGATCTTGTATCCTATAATATAGAAGTTAAAGTAGGTTAAGTTTAAATGAAAAAGTGAAAGTTTATAAAATAGTATACTGTATATATATTTTAGTTTGCTTTATATATTCCCAAGAGAAATATAGAGATCATAAGACTACGTTTGGATAACATTGCCTTCTTTGAGAAAAAGAAAAGAAAAATTAGAGAATCTACTTTAAGGTTTGTGCTTTTGAACTTATTATCTGTTAAAATTGTTTTAATTTTAAAAGTATGTCAAATGTGAGTTCAAATGGTATAATATATATTTGTGTTATTTTGCATTTGAGAAGTCTATCTTAACAAGGAATTGCTAGGAATTTTTTAAAATTTGATTTTGAGTAAATCATAAATTTGAATTAAACTACTTGGTTAATATACATTTATATAATAAAGTAAATGATAACGTATATATATAAATATATACTGAAACTATCTAGGTCCAAAAAGCCAATTGAGACCATATGTAAATAATGTGGGAGTACAACTGAAGCAGCTAAAACAATAATGTAAAGAAGTTGCAACTATTCCCAACTTGACATGCAATTTGCAATGCATTCAAGTGTCAATAATGTGGAAGTGTGCCTGAGACAGCTAAGAACAATAATGTGGAAAGATGTGACTATCCCTAACTTGACATGCAATTTGCAATGCATGCAAGTTTTTATATGTTTCCACATAAAGTAAAAATATTTTATACATTGATAATAGATTCACATTCAATAAAATAATAAATAAATTTCTTAATGTTATTCTATGCAATGTATACTCTTAGTCTTACTCTATTTCATTAATAATAATCTTTAAATATATTGTTTCTTAATATAATAAATAATAAAAAGTAACTTACATCATGTTTTAGAAATAAGATTAGCAACTTTGAATACAAAGTCTATTAATAATTTATCTCAGGATTTTATAAAGTCAGAAGCCAAATACATATATAAAAGTGTGTTTATGCATTTTAGGTTACAAGAATATAAAAATGATTTTATGCCCATCATCTTTCCCAATACCTTTATATTTCATATAGCATTAATAATACAATAATGATGTCTTTAATTCAAGTAGATTTTATGTATAATCTAATATCTCAAATATGACCTCTTATATCATATACATGTGGTAAAAATATGTTTTTAGTAACAGCAAAAGAGAAATATTAAAAATTAACAATTTTTTATAATACAATATAAAATAAATGATAAAAGTGAATAGTAACAATAAGAAATTATACAAAATGTCTAACAAATATTATTATTTGTTTTCTAAATCTAATTTAAACTTCGGATAAGAAAAGTCTTTTATCAGATAATGTTGTGAAAGCACTAACATTAAATAGCAATAGGTTTCTTATTATTTTAAAAAAATTCCCAATTCAAATACTGTAAAATAATTATCATCATAATGATCAATAATAAATGCTCTATGTTGTCCTTAATTAGTTTCTTTCACTAACTAATGAATCATTATGATGTTGGAAAAGTTTTCATTCTTTAAAAAGAAGCAAATGTAGGTATTGCTTAGCATATCTAAATGATGTTTATTACAGTGGGTTTATTTATTTTACATTTTCATTCTTTAATAGATTTATTTGCAGGCTTAAATGTTAGGAGTGCCATTATACTAACAAAATATAACTATATCTTTAAAATGCCTTGTTACATCCTACATAACATTTAAAATATTAATACTAACATAAAAGAATGATGCATAAAATACTTGTTACAGATTTTCTCACCTGAATAAGAATAATTAACTCCATTTAACTGTGAGTTTTAAACTTAGGAACTCATAAAATATATAATAATTTCAATATAAAACAGATTTATATAAGTTTAATAGTTTTTTACATTTATCCAATCTAAAACCTAAGATAAATCCCATTTAATGTCATTCAATATCAACAATAATAATATTAAGCATAGTAATATATGAGAAAACTTTATTAAATTAATAACAACTATAATATTAACTAACTAAGAAAGAAAAAATTACAGAAAATGAGTTAAATAACCTGGAAGTTTATTGCCCAATTAAGTTTCTATTTTTGTTATATAATCCTTTATGGATACAACATAAACATTAATAAATTCCATTTATCATACTTGTTGTTTTAAGATAACTTACCTTTGACACATTAATCCATTTTAAGATTTCTTATCACTTGGACATTTATCATATTTAATATTCACTATGATAATCCACAATTCAGGAGTTTTATTTAAATATTTAGCTTCATATTCTATTATCCACTGAATTGTATTTAAATATTTAGCATTGTTAATCCATAATTCATTTCTCTAAGCACTGGATACCAATTCATAGTTTATTACATGCAACAATTTAATTTTGAACAGATGTTTAATTTTATTCAAAGGATTAGCATTTATTATTTCCTTAATTTAAGATTTAAAATTAATCTATTCACTTACAGACCTTTATTCCATAATGCCAAAAATTCTGATCATATCTCTGATAAAGCAAATAGTTTATTATTCATACCAAAGTGATTTTCATTACTTTTTGAATCAAAGTTCATTTCTCTAAGTGACAAGTTCATGAAGGCATATATCAGTTGGAAAAATATTTTTTAAAGTTTTTTCTTGTATAATTAAGGATAAGATAAATTTACATTTTTGAGACTTAATATTCACATCTTTTTGAAATTAAAAAAAAAAAAACAATTATTTGACAATATTTTAAAAATAAACTTCAGCAACTTGGTTGAAGTTAATAGATATAATTTCTAATTATATCAGCTATTTAATATACTTCCAGTTGGTGAAATCCAATAATTTATGTTGACATTGTGAGACAGCATTTCATAAGTCAATTTATCCATTTTTCCATTAAGTGTTAACTGTAATTAATGAGATTTCTTGAAATAAACAATAAATTAATTAATTAATGATGGCTTCTGGTTTATTTGTTGTTATTCATCATCATCTTATATGGACACCATTTGATGGCATTGTTTAAATGTAAAACATATAAAAATGTCACTCACACAGTCCAACTTTTTATTGCAAACAACATTATTTTCTAAAATGGAATAATTACATTTTTAAATTACATTATACATTTGAGAGCATGTTGACATTTTTCAAACTACTTTTAAACAATTTATGAACCAACATTATTTTCTAAAATGGAATACTTACAGTTTTAAATTACATTATAAATGCACCACATAGTTCTGGAATGAGCGGGCCAGGGCCCAATGTTTTTGACAATCCTAAGAATAATCCAAAAGATGCACTACTCTGATCAAACCAACATTATGATTTTTCAAAACAACATGCAATTTTAGTTGTCTCATAGCTGCTCTTTATTTACAAAACAGACACAGGCCAACATTCTGCAAAGTATTTGTTAACAATTGACAAACTAATATTATTTTATAAAATGTAAAAATTATTTTTTTTCTGAAATCGAATAATTACATTTTTAAATTAATTATAAATGTCAGTGCATAGCACTGGAATGTTCAGAGCCAGGGAGTGATGTTTTTGATGATCTGAAGGATTGTCCAAAAGATGCAGTACTGTGATCAAACCAAGCTTCTGATTTTAAAAATAGTGTGCAACCTCAGCCATTTAATTTGTCTCATAGCTGTTCTCACACAAACATCTCTTTTCATGTGAATTCTGTGAGGTTGTGGTTGTCCCTACACTTTTGTCATTTTTTTCACCTTCCAAGCTGTATAGGAAAGTGCAGTGATGGGCTTACAATTATTAGTATGAATAATACAGTAGGCAGGGTGTAAAATCATTAGTTCAAACACAGATTACAAGAGTTATGATCAGTTGAATTCCATACACCCTCACATGATATGGTAGACATCTGTGACAGGTGTGTATTTTCATAGTGTCATGAAGCACATCAGCATGCCACAATATTTCTGTGCAACAGGATATAAGCCCACAACAGCTAATATGAACATCACTGGTCTATAGGCTGTAAATTTGGGCTAAGTAAACAGCATTCTTATGTGTTTTAACACAAACAACATCAAGTGCTGTGCATGTCTAAACAACAAGTACCAGATGGACTCATCATGCCTAGAAAAGACAAACATCTCGATATTTAGTTTAGCAGATCATCATATAGATAGCAACAAAAATGGCTATTTAAAAATTAAAACCTGTTTAGGTTCTGACTGCATTAAAATTTGTGAAGACTCTGGATTTTTCAAATTTCAGATTTTATACCAGTTATCACATGATTTCTGAATTACAGAATAATTTTCATCATGCATTGGAGTGCATTGAATTGTTTAGAAAATATTGAAAGAGGTTATATGGTTATGCTGGAAAAAATGATAGCTGCTAGGACTTTTGAAACAAGGTGGTAAAATTTTATGAATATTGTTCAAAAATGAAAAAATAATAATAATTTCACATTTCTCAATTGTTTTATTTTTACTTCCAAATTTTAAAATAATTTTGCAAATATTTTTTTAAAATAAATAAATTATAAATCTCAATAGTTCTCATACATTTATTCAATTAAATTTAAATTAATCTTGTAATTAATATCATTAAATAAATAAATATTCTAGAAAATTAAATCATCTTTGCTCAATCTAAATTTAAACACATAAACTTTAACGCACACAAAATATAAAAATATAAAAACTGTTTATTCTGCACAAAATTAAAAATGTAATCTGTCAAGCAATGGTGGCCTAGTGGTTAGCATAGCTGCCTTCTAAGCAGTTGTCCCAGGTTCGCTTCCCAGTCAACCCATTTGACATATGAAAATAAAAATGTAATCTAAATTTAATTGTTTTGCTTCAAAATATTTTACTGTAATAATGTTAAATTTATCATTCTCTTCCCCATTTCTGTATGAACTTGTTTTATGGTGAGAGCACTTTTATGTTTATAATATTTGATAGCTTTGTTCTTTAATTAGAATAACAACTAAATATGTGTGTACCTATTTTATACAAATGTCAATAATAAAATCTGTTTGTGAAGGCATTCAAAAAGTGCTTTGTAATTTTATATTTTCTTATAAATATTAGTATGAGAGACTATTAAATATATTGATTATATTTTATACTTGCTTAATTATAAAAATTAAACTAAAAAATTTTTATAGTAGTAAATTTATAATAGCCAATTTACAGTGATATATATATATATATATATTGAAGCAGTCAGATCTGGGTTCGATCCTAGCTTCATGACATCTAGCCATAAGCCCACTTCAAACCCTAGTACTAACCTTAAATTTCCGATGCAATGGGGCTTTATACATTCAATCCACGCTAATTTCCATAAAGAATAACTTATTTCATAAATGTGTATTCAAATAATTAGTTTCAGATTTAAATTGATCAATTCTATTAATAAATTCATGATAGAATTATTCATGAATTTATATATTATAACTGCGTGGATTGTGCATATATATATTTGTAAATATTTAAATATATATAATTGTTTAAAAGTTTCATTGCGTCGGGAATGTTTGATTTTATTTTTAAATAATTTGTTAAAGTTTTATTGATTAAAAGCTACATTCTTTCGATAAGCTTTCAGATTTTCCCTTTCCAAAAACAACAGTTAAAGTTTTATTAATTAGAAAAAAAGATAAGGATTTCCTAATTAAAATCATTTTCTGATTTTAAGAATTCATTTTCTAATTAGAAAATGAATTCAAGTTAATGAGTTTGAAAGCCTTATCGAAGGAATGTATCTAAAAACAACCAGTAAATCTAAAAACATTGATAATGAAAGAAGCGCTAGCCTGAAGGCATCAGAGGACAGATATATAGCTCTGAAAAGTTTGGAGAAAGAAAAGCCATCTTTGTTGCAGAAAAGTGCCAGTAAATTAGGTGTGTTTTTAAATTATAAAATTAAATAGTGTTTCGATCATGGTGAAGGGCTAAAATGTCAGGAATCTGGCTATGGTTCCTGAAGTCCCCTAACAATCTTCAATGAGGCTGCTGAATCTTTTCCGGACCAATCATGCTGCTAAAATTGTGAAAATTCATTAAAATACTGTTCAAGTAATCGACCAAATGTGTGCCTATGTTTTTTTACCAACTCGGACGTGTAACCTAAGAACCAGCCCTGGAAGAAATGGGTAATATGTTTTCATAATGAACCTTAAACTTTCTGGCCAGTTTCAAACTTTACTTTACACTCCCTTTTAGAGCTCTTTTATTCTTTAATGTAACAATCTTTATAAAACCTTTTATTCATGCTACTGTAAATTTATATCGTAGTTCTCTCAACCTCTAGTCTTTAAACTTTCTCTTTTCTTACTTGGTGGTTCATTTACTATATTATATATATATATATTTATCATGTAATTTATTAATGTCATTTATTTTTAATTATATGCCAATAATCTTTCGACTCGATGATCTCCTTTGTTTCCATTGCCTTGTGCAAATAATAATATATTAATTCTAATAGTAATTCCTGCCCATTAGAACTAGATTTACCATTCTATCAATTATCGAGTCGAAAGAGATTATTAGATGTGTGTGTTATTTTTATAATTGGCTAATAATAAATTATTAGCTCCATTTGTAATCTATGCCCCAGCTATTTTTTGTATTCACCAATATGTATTTATTCATATCTAATCTTAAAATGTTTTTATTGCAAAAGGGCCGATAAAGGATCAAATATATTCTAATTCAACTTTGTTATTTAAGATTCAGGAAGGGCACGATGATTGGGGCATAATTAATATGATTTACAAATACTTTAAAATAGTTTTCGTTAAAAGCTCGTTTGACTTTAATTAATTGATCAAGTCATCACGTAGAGCATTCTATATGGGTTTTAGTATTCAAACGATGACTATCAAGTCATCATCTTCAAACGTTGCTGATGTAGGGCAATCTTCCGCTCCGTTAGGCTGGTCGGTGATCATATTTCTGTTATTTTAAATTATCGAGGAAGAAAGCACTTCCTCTCCTGTTCATATTAGTCAAAGGGCATAAGACTTGTCAGACACAAGCCACCATAGGACTTCGATTATCGACTAGCTATTATCTTTCAATTTCATTTTATAGCTCATAATTCGTCAGCACCGTTACCTCTCTGTTCCAGTAAAGCCCGCTCTGATGCTCGTAATTCGTGACAAAGTGATTTCAATTAAAGTCGAACAAATTATCAGTTATATTTAATTAAATAAGTTTTCCAATAAAGATTAAAGTTATGCCCTAAAATACGTATCTTGCTCTTCATGAATGGATTTGCGAATGTGAAAATAAATATCACATTCTTTCGTATAAAATTAGAGTAATAATTCCCTTTACTAATGAATACCTTTATCTGCCTTTTATTTCTTGTTGGGAGCATAGACATAGACTTTCAAATATTGTGTAATATTCATTGGCATATAATAAGGACCGCCACTCGTATTATAATTACAAACTTTGTTTAAGGACTAGAATTAATTAATTTAATCTTCATTTAAAATTCAAACAAAACAAATTATTATTATTAAATATTTTCTAAACACACTTGGTTTCTTAGTTCTTAATTCTTTTATGATTATTTTAATGTTAATACTCGCTGTCTGTGTTGGCAACCTGAACATATACATATGATTCGATTTAAAATTATTTTAGTCAGTTTATTATCAGATATTAATGTCAGTTCAGGGGTCTCTGATCCTCACCAACCGTTGAGCTAGTTTCTTGGTGCATAGCACTGTGCCATCGATTTATGCTAATCTGAGCTGGTGATTTGGGTTTGAATTCAGTTTGAACCAGCTGAGTTTGGATCTGACTTTCAGTTCTTTTGGTGGGTATTTCGACTGGTACATGGTTATGTTTTTGGCTGCCCAACTGTTGTGGCTTTGATTTAATAAACCCCACACCCTGTAGACAGTAATTATGATTTTAGTTACTCAGTCAATTGAGATCTTGATAAATTAAATGTTTCAGTAGAAAGTGATATTTTTGTAGAATGTTATATATATTTGAAGAAAAGTTATGCGATCTATAACGCATAACTGAAATGATTTAATAAATTAAAATGTCATTTTGTAATTCTCTTTCTTAGACTATTTTTTAAATGTCCTTCAGCAAAAGATTCCTTAGGTAGAATAATTATTAATTATACATGTACTATATCACTATATATATTATACGTTTGTGTTATACGCGTTTGTGACGGTAAGAAAATTATTATTAGAAAAGGAGTAAGAGTCTATAGATTAAAGCAAGGGGTAAAATAAATGAAATATTTTGTCTGTGTCAAAATTAATTATATGTATCTCAGTCTTATAGTTAAAAATATCCAATATGATATCATGTTAAAAGTTTTAAATTTCAAAGTATTACTTGCTAGCACATATATTAAATGTTTACTCCATATTCTTAGTAGCCTCAAAGCAGGCAAAGACCTTCAAACTGGGAATTATCTGTCAAGCGGTCCAATGCAGTGTGACAATACACATTAATGACAATAATTTCTAGAGTAACCTGAAAGCAGGTGAAGACCTTTTGCGTACACCGGGCAGCCAGATGCAGTTGGCAAAATGCTTAAATGGTTTACACACTTTCATGCTAGCAAGATTAAAAATGATATCAACAAATAAAAGTCTTGTGTAATATTAATTTTGACATTTTTTTTGTGTGAAAGCCTCATGCTTAGTAAAAATGAAGTAGTGAACTCCTATATTTAAACTCAGGTCAGGAACGTGTCAGTTGTTAATAAATGATAAATATTCATCAATCAAATTGTTCTATCAAAAATTAAGTCAGTCATATGTAGTTTGGGGGTCAATGGGTTGTTTCACAGGCCCCATTGATTTCATTTTGCTCACTGGTACCCATATAAATAAAATTATCAGCAAATTTGATAGTCAGCACAGTAGTGGGTCAGTTGTCTAAATAATAAAAACCAAATGTTTCCAATACAGAGAATTACTTGTGCAACCTGCTAATATTATATATATATGAATATTTGTATATCATAATATATATATATATATATATATATATGAATATTTGTATATCACTAATTATTTGTATAGTTTGTTTTTTTTCAGACATGTGAGAACAGTTGAACAGAGGGAAAGTGAATAATGTTTTTTTCCCTTATCTTTAATAGTTTTTTTTAAATAAAATGCATGTCTCATTCAAAGAATTAATAGAAAGAGCTAACCAAGAAAACATAGGTAAACTAAAATTAAACTAAAAAAGGCAGATTACATAGATTGGAGAAATAATATGACGCAGCTAACGAAGATAGGGACAATGGGACCAGTAGTCAGAGACCTAATTAAATGTACTGAAGAAAAAAATTATTATTTAAGTATACAGAGAGTGCCATAAGTTTGATTCACATTGTTTATTATATTATTTATTCACTTTCAAAGATGGAAGAACAATTCGATAAAGGATTGACTGATGATAGTGATGCACCTTCAACCATCTCCAGTGAACGAGAGATCACTTTTAAAAATCAGATCAATAGGAAAAAGTGCAACCATCAAAGCAGAAAGATGGCTAAAGATGATCACGACGATCGAGAGACTTTTCATATGATCCTCAGAGAAATGAGAGAAGACAGGAAGCTAATGATGATGATGATGGAGAGGATTTTAAAGCTTGAGGAAACATGAGGAACTCTAACCAACCCAGAGATTGTAAAGCATCATACTGCAATAGACACTTACAAGGCTCCAAGAAGTGATGAAGATGATCAGACCTCACCAAAAGAAGTTGGGGATAATCAAGAAGATGACAGTGGAGAATATGAGTCAAACCAAGAAATGGTTCAGACGATTAGTAAAATAAAACAAAAAATAGAAATGGAACGGATGATAAACCCCGAAATGAGTCTAAGGAACTTGCAGGGACCATACCTTATATCATCTGTAGAAATTCAAATTTTTAGGAGTAACCCAGGAGAAAAGCCCATAGATCATCTAGACAGCATTAAAGAATTGTTCTGTCTGCACTCTATAGCAGAAAAGGAAAAGGTTATCCTAGCCAGCCACTACTTAAGAGAAGCTGCCAAGGCAGGGTGGAAGCTATTAAAAAACCACCTACCATGATCCAAGAATATGAAAATGCCATTTTAAAAAAATGCAGGAGGGCATTTTGCATAGACTGAACACTCAGAAGTATCAAGAAAACTGCAGACAGGGATATGCAGCCTACTTCATCCAGCAAGTAACCAAATTCAAATCCCTAACAGCCTTCAAATATGAGGACCAACACATCATCTGGATGATCAGACATCATTTACCCCCATGGATCCAAAGAACTTGGGATGTGCCCTATGTCAATAGAAAAGACCATCGACTTTTTGATTGCAATAGACTATGAGAACTTGACACCAACCAAAAAAGACCAAGACTATGACCATTATCAAAAGTTAAAACCATATGTGCCACCTGATCCAGGGAAACAATAAGACAAACATTAAATGACAGATATATATACAGACGACCAACTGACATGACCATAGGGAAAATGAGACTTGATTATTGGACCGATTTATTATAAGCTTATTATAAGCTAGATAATATTTTAAAAAAAGATCGCAGTGAGATATGTATAATTTTGTAGTTTGTACAGATGATATTATTCACACTCATGCTGTTCTCCCAGAGTCTACCAACTAGTCGAGTACACTTATGTGAATGTATCATGCATAAGTAAAGAGATTTTTTTCATTGTTTTTTTTTTGAAGTGAAAAGAAATGAAGCAGTCGGATCTGAGTTCGATCCTAGCTTCATGACATCTAGCCATAAGCCCACTTCAAACCCTAGTACTAACCTTAAATTTCCGATGCAATGGGGCTTTATATGTTCAATCCACACTAATTTCCATAAAGAATAACTTATTTCATAAATGTGTATTCAAATAATTAGTTTCAGATTTAAATTGATCAATTCTATTAATAAATTCATGATAGAATTATTCATGAATTTATATATTATAACTGCGTGGATTGTGCATATATATTTGTAAATATTTAAATATATATAATTGTTTAAAAGTTTCATTGCATCAGGAATGTTTGATTTTATTTTTAAATAATTTGTTAAAGTTTTATTGATTAAAAGCTACATTCTTTCGATAAGCTTTCAGATTTTCCCTTTCCAAAAACAACAGTTAAAGTTTTATTAATTAGAAAAAAGATAAGGATTTCCTAATTAAAATCATTTTCTGATTTTAAGAATTCATTTTCTAATTAGAAAATGAATTCAAGTTAATGAGTTTGAAAGCCTTATCGAAGGAATGTATCTAAAAACAACCAGTAAATCTAAAAACATTGATAATGAAAGAAGTACTAGCCTGAAGGCATCAGAGGACAGATATATAGCTCTGAAAAGTTTGGAGAAAGAAAAGCCATCTTTGTTGCAGAAAAGTGCCGGTAAATTAGGTGCGTTTTTAAATTATAAAATTAAATAGTGTTTCGATCATGGTGAAGGGCTAAAATGTCAGGAATCTGGCTATGGTTCCTGAAGTCCCCTAACAATCTTCAATGAGGCTGCTGAATCTTTTCTGGACCAATCATGCTGCTAAAATTGTAAAAATTCATTAAAATACTGTTCAAGTAATTGACCAAATGTGTGCCTACATTTTTTTACCAACTCGGATGTGTAACCTAAGAACCAGCCCCGGAAGAAATGGGTAATATGTTTTCATAATGAACCTTAAACTTTCTGGCCAGTTTCGAACTTTACTTTACACTCCCTTTTAGAGCTCTTTTATTCTTTAATGTAACAATCTTTATAAAACCTTTTATTCATGCTACTGTAAATTTATATTGTAGTTCTCTCAACTTCTACTCTTTAAACTTTCTCTTTTCTTACTTGGTGGTTCATTTACTATATTATATATATATTTATCGTGTGATTTATTAATGTCATTTATTTTTAATTATATGCCAATAATCTTTCGACTCGATGATCTCCTTTGTTTCCGTTGCCTTGTGCAAATAATAATATATTAATTCTAATAGTAATTCTTGCCCATTAGAACTAGATTTACCGTTCTATCAATTATCGAGTCGAAAGAGATTATTAAATGTGTGTGTTATTTTTATAATTGGCTAATAATAAATTATTAGCTCCATTTTTAATCTATGCCCCAGCTATTTTTTGTATTCACCAATATGTATTTATTCATATCTAATCTTAAAATGTTTTTATTGCAAAAGGGCCGATAAAGGATCAAATATATTCTAATTCAACTTTGTTATTTAAGATTCAGGAAGGGCACGATGATTGGGGCATAATTAATATGATTTACAAATACTTTAAAATAGTTTTCGTTAAAAGCTCATTTGACTTTAATTAATTGATCAAGTCATCATGTAGAGCATTCTATATGGGTTTTAGTATTCAAACGATGACTATCAAGTCATCATCTTCAAACGTTGCTGACATAGGGCAATCTTCCGCTCCATTAGGCTGGTCGGTGATCATATTTCTGTTATTTTAAATTATCGAGGAAGAAAGCACTTCCTCTCCTGTTCATATTAGTCAAAGGGCATAAGACTTGTCAGATGCAAGCCACCATAGGACTTCGATTATCGACTAGCTATTATCTTTCAATTTCATTTTATAGCTCATAATTCGTCAGCACCGTTACCTCTCTGTTCCAGTAAAGCCCGCTCTGATGCTCGTAATTCATGATGAAGTGATTTCAATTAAAGTCGAACAAATTATCAGTTATATTTAATTAAATAAGTTTTCCAATAAAGATTAAAGTTATGCCCTAAAATACGTATCTTGCTCTTCATGAATGGATTTGCGAATGTGAAAATAAATATCACATTCTTTCGTATAAAATTAGAGTAATAATTCCCTTTACTAATGAATACCTTTATCTGCCTTTTATTTCTTGTTGGGAGCATAGACATAGACTTTCAAATATTGCGTAATATTCATTGGCATATAATAAGGACCGCCACTCATATTATAATTATAAACTTTGTTTAAGGACTAGAATTAATTAATTTAATCTTCATTTAAAATTCAAACAAAACAAATTATTATTATTAAATATTTTCTAAACACACTTGGTTTCTTAGTTCTTAATTCTTTTATGATTATTTTAATGTTAATACTCACTGTCTGTGTTGGCAACCTGAACATATACATATGATTCGATTTAAAATTATTTTAGTCAGTTTATTATCAGATATTAATGTCAGTTCAGGGGTCTCTGATCCTCACCAACCATTGAGCTAGTTTCTTGGTGCATAGCACTGTGCTGTCGATTTAGATTTCTACTAATCTGAGCTGTTGAGTTGGGTTTGAATTCAGTTTGGTTCAGCTGAGTTTGGATCTGACTTGCAGTTTAGGTGGTGGGTTTTTTGACTGGTACAATATATTGAGACAGTTATGTGACTTATAGCCAACAAGATGGTAGGGTGTATGCATATATATATATATATATATATATATATATATATATATATATATATATATATATATATATATATATATATATATATATAAAGGAAATGTGGAAATAAACCCAAACAAAAAATTTTTGTAGATATTTTCTCTGTTACACTGGAATAACAGTTAAACATTAAATAACTTTGACTTTTAAAGAAAAAGTTATACTTTGAAATTAAAACAAGCATTTTTATACAATATACTGGTAATTATAAAATTTCACTATCAATTTTGATTAAGAATTTTTTTTAAATTAAACCTTGTATAACACATTTTGATAAAAATCCTACAAAGTTTTTTTTTTGAAAGGATTAAGGTGAATTGAAAAGAATGATTCACTTTTTTCAATCAAGATAAAGAAAACTTACTTTTATTTACTGTGGGCTTTTTTTTAAATTTCACTCTGACTTTAAAAAAATTGGGAAAAAGATTAGTAGAAGATTATGATAGTTTTACAGTAGTAGAGCTACTATGAAGATATAATTGAAGATAATGCAAGTCAACTGCTGCTAGTGTCACAATGGTAGAATGTGGATTCTCATGAAAGTAAAGAACCTGCTTTTCTATGTTTTTCATTGGTCACATGGTGTATTAGATGGTATGCATGAAGTCTATATGGAACTAATTGTATGGCAATATTAACCAGATTATATCTTTTCCAAAGATGACAATAAGCCAGTCTACTGTTTTAGAAGGTACCAGCTTATCCAGAGATTTCATCAGTTTGCTGAAGTAGTTTATTTATCAATATAAAGAAAAGCACAGATAAAAACATTGCATCATAGATAAAGTACAGTTAGTGAATAGAATGTGATATTTATTCACAATGATATTATTTTAAACAATTTTTTGAAAATGACAGTTAAAATCTCTAATTTAAAAATAAAAAAGGAAACAATTTTGTTTGAATTATAAATCTTAGAGCAAAGGATTGATTTATAAATGATTTTATTTTGAAATTTAAAAAAAAAGTAAAGTCCAAAAATCTTTCTAGATTGGAAAATAAAAGAACTTCCTTGAATATTTTTTAAAATCATTTATAATTAATCAAGAGTAACCTAAAAAAATGAAATACTTTTATGGGATGTCGAAAACAGTAATATATATATATATATATACTTATCACAAAACATGAGAGACCAATTAATAGCTTTAATGTGGATTATTTACATTTTTTTATATATACACATACATGTGCCTTTTATGTTTTTTGACATTGAATTAATTATGTCTGGTAAAAATATAATATGGTTTAATAAGTTTATTTTTAACTAATGAAATATCAGTGTGTGCTCACATTTCCATGGTACCAACATATATATGTGAAAACAGATTATTGTTATGTATCATTAAAATATGATTGGTTATTGTTTTATTATTATTTGACAATTTTTATATATTAGAGCATGTCTGTGCTTATACAGATGCTTATCATGTAGGCACATATACGTTAACATTAATCATACTTTATAAATTATTAAAAGTAAATAGAATATTTTATGTAGCATGTCTGTCCTTATATATATATATATATATATATATATATATATATATATATATATATATATATATATATATATATATATATATATATATATATATATATATTATGAGAGAGAGAGAGAGAGAGAGAGAGAGAGATTGAGAGAGAGATATCTGTCACATAAACATCTAAAATTCTCTACAAATTGTTAAATTTATTCCAGTGAATTCACTTAATCATAAAATATAAATTATTATATGTTGTATTATATCTCTTGCTCACAGTAACAGTTATAAAGCTTTTGCTCACTAAGCTTAATTTATGCATAATAGTCTCTTATATAAGGGATTATAATTCGTGTTTTTTGGACATTTAGATAATCTTGAATTGGCATAAAAGAATGTCCATTAAAGTCCATGCATGACATTTTATTTAGTTTAGTATTTATTAGAAATTAAGTTTATAGTTGGCCAGTACATTAATGATACTAAATGGCCAGAGCTATGGTCAGCATGTTTTAATATCTCAGCATTATTATTTTTATTGCTATACATTTTAATGAATTATCACTTTCAAGTATGTGCATCTAAAGTATTATGCTGTATTGCTATCCTATGTTTGGCAATGGATAAATAATTAGCCTGGTTTATAGAACACCCATTCCAATTTCAGTAACAAGATTGACTGTTGATTTATTTTCTTTTTGATTATTATTGGTGATGAATAATTATTTCTTTTGCATAATGCTGGTGAACTTAAAGGTACTTCTAATTAATTCTGTGTTGATCTGTCGGGCTCATTGCTCATATTATTAGTTCTTTAACTGGGGTTGCTGATGATGAATGCCATCACTTCTGGTTCATCAATAATTTGTCCACTAGTCATTATTTCCTATGCCATCTTATTCCAATAGTGAAATGATTATTTGTAGACAATAATGTAGAAAATGGACTGACTCCAACCTAAAATTTTATTCTATATGATCATAGCTACATATGATGGTCAGTCTGAAACTCACATAAAGTTTAAAACTTAATGCAAACCTAATCATCCTTGCTGCTCATCATGTATATTACCACTATTCTGAAAAAGCCTAAAGTAAAAATTATGAACAAATCTGGGGTGTTATATTGAGACAGTGTTTGTATTTAAGTTTTTCATTATATGAACCTATTGTTGATAATAAAAGGGACAATGAGAATTAGGGGTTATTTAAATAAAGATAGGGTTAGACTGCAGATTATGGCTGATAAAAGAGTGAAACATTCTAAAAATAAGCCACATCCATTTAAGGTAAATGACTTTCTACTAGTACATAACCTTCATGTTAGCAATCTTCAGAACAAACCAGTTTATAATATGATGGTCTATTTAAAATTGATTTCCAGGTGGGAGGGAATGCTTTCATGCTCTCAACCCCTGATGGTATTATGGGAACTTATAATGCCCAGAGTTTGATTGCTTATCTACCAGTAAAATAAGATTTTTTAGTATTGTTGTTAGTATATAAATAAACTTTAGTCTGCAAAGTCTATAAAATGAATAAATAAAAGTCATATTTAAGGTGCTGTTATGAGAAAAACCAAATGCTCTTTTATGCTGCAATATCTGTAAAAAAAATTTTTAAATAATATTGTGGTAATATAATATATTCAATATTTTCATTGCTAAAGGGTAAAAGTAATAGGTAAAATTATTATTTTTTTTGATTATATATTGGGGGTGTAACCTTTTGATTTATTAATTGTTTCCAAGAAGAATGTAAATTTTATATAATAGTCAAATTTTAAATTTAAAACAGCACATAATTGTATTATTATTAATTTTTAATTTATATTATGTATAAATTATTTAATCTAAAGTGAGTAAATATAAGATTATGTTAATATAGTCAACAAATACATTTTTATTAAAGTTATATATCTTAAATAATCATATTTGGTTCAATTATAATAATATTTATTACTTACAAGCACATATTCAAATTTATAATATTCATTCAAATTTATAGTAGCTATAAATGAAATAGTAGTTCAATTTTTATTGCAGTGTCTCTTTAAAAGTATGTGTGAATATATTTGCAGAATCTTACTAAACAAAAAAAAGTGTTTTATTTATTTATTGTGAAATGATATTTTCTTCTAATTGTGATTTAAATTTTATAAAATTACAATTTTTAAATAATAATAATATATTTTAAATATAATTATTAATTAAATATTTTTATTACAATAAATAATTATTATAAAGAATGATAATTATAATTGTATTTAAATTTAAACTTAAAATCAATTAAATGTGACAATTTAGTTTTATTTTTAAATACTTAGTTATTTTATTTTAAATTGTAGACAAAAATTAATTTATGCAGAAAACTACTACTTGATTAATAGTAAATGACCAATGAAATTGATTTAATTAATGGTCTGATATCATACTGTCTACAGTATAAAAGGTGATAGCAGAAAAAAATTTAAAAAAGAGAATTGATTAAAAAGTGAGAGCTAATACCTGTTTTTATTAGTTCATCAAAATATTATAAAATTTTATTATATTTTTATTTTGAAGTTAAACAAAAGTTATTTGCAATAAGCTGGATAATTATAACATATCTTAAATGGATTATAAAGAAAACATGGAATAAGCAAAAACAAGTTCTTCACTGAGACCATGAGTTCTGTCTTATATGTCAATTTGTAGTTGAAATCATTGTTGCTAGTAAAGAAATGGTTATTATTACCATTATCATTCTTGAAATAAATGGGAAAAGATTTTAAACAAAGTCAAGGAGTTTGCAGATGTTGTTACATTAGAGAATATTTTATTATCTTTTTATTTTTAATGAGTTTGATGCTTAAATTATTTATTCAAAGAAACTTTTATTTAGTAAAAAGATACAGTCATTGTCCGAGTATAAAAATACCTTATAAAACATTATGAACACTTTATAGAACTTTAAGATAGTTGTTTGATAGTAATTAAAAAAATATATTTTAAAAAATTAGATGAAACTAAGTGACATATGCTAAAATAGAATTGAAATTTAATAAAGAGAATGTATAATACGTATTGGATTAAGGAGAATAAAACTTTGCTAGAATAATGGGTGGTTCTTTTTATATATTAAAAACAAATAATGATAAAGTAGTTTTTCTGTGATTATTAGTAAATATTTATTCATTAACAATTGAAATTTTTAAATTCCATTGATTATTCTGGCTTTCTGCACTGAGTGTCATTACTGTATGGAGAGTTTTGCTTGTTTTAGTAACAGTTATGAGCAAGCAAAGAAATGGTGATCATGTGATGTTTAGTGGTTTATTCAATATTAACATACTGGAATAACTATCTGAAATTAAAATTAAAAGAGTTATTATATGTTCAGAGCATTATGAAAATTGATATTATTTTTAAAAGTCACATGTATACTTTAAAGTTTATTTAAATTTAATAAAATTATAACATAATAAAAATATAAAGTTTATTAACAGGAGTAAATCTTAACTGCTGTATTATTCTAGATATAAGAAATTAATAAGATCAATGGTGATATTTGTTTGTAAAAATAAAATAAAATGTATAAATTCTAAAAATGATTAATGTTTTTAAAATTGTGTTATATAATATTAAATTTTGGTTAATTATATAGGTTTTGATTATCAGTCAATGACTATTCTGTTTAATGGTTATTATCTGCAGAAGTAGAATGATAAATAGGACAAGTTTTTATAAATTATTAAATTTAAAGTATATTCATAATTTATTATTAGTATCAGTGTATTATTAAAGTTATATTAATTATCAAACAGTTATTCTATTGGTATTTGTAAATGAGAGAGTAATTATTGATTAGATAATTGGATTTCAATAAAATCCCACTTGCTCTTCAATTGCCTGTTTACCATTATTATTTTGCTTACTAACAGAATTATCATTTTCCTTGAGATATCAATAGGATAGCAATAATCAATTAGATTAATTTAATTTGTTTTTTTTTAAATTATTATATTTATAATAAGTACAAGAGAGAATCTTAATAATTATTTCCTATGAATTATTATGTTAGTCATTGTGAATTGTAAAGATTTTCCTAATGATTATAGCATGATGATAGCTGGAGAGTTTCTATAGTAGCTATGTTTTTGTGAAGTATATTTCATATGCTTCTCAATGTTAAAATCTATGCATTTGGGTCTGTTCCTATAGACTATTTTATATGAGTAGTATTAAGTTAAGTAGAGTATCATCATCATATCAGTTGTAGTCATTGTCATTTTTTTTTCTTTTCAGAACATTAAAATATATACATATTGAATTAGTGTATTCTACCAGACTACATTTCATCTACTATATCCCATAGTAATACTTGTACCAGCTTTAAATTCCATTGCGTGCAAGTATATCTATATATCTGTATATCTGTGTAAGGGTATACATGTGTAAATGTAGTTATACTTATATATATATATATATATATATATATATATATATAGCTTATATTTGCATATATATATATATATATATATATATATATATATGCAAATATAAGCTGTGACATTTAATAGATTTGGTGATGTTATAGTGCAATATATTTAAACATTTAAATCTTTAAATTATTATAAATATATGAGAATAAATTTATTTCATTATTTTTTTAAGATCACATATATATGTACAATTTCAGCTGTAACCAGCATACATATAAAGTTTTTATCTATGTAATCTTGTATAACTATATTAATATAATTTTTAGACCGACCATCTCTATAAGAATTAAGATAGCAAGTATAAATAGCCTTAAACATTTTCTTAGGCATTTAATAAATAAAACAGGATAATGATAGTATTTGCAAATTTCTAGTTCAAATCAATTAATTAAATTGTAAAATAAAGCTAGAGACTTTATAGTTTACAATGAGTATTATTTATTTTTATTTATTTCAAGAGTGAGTGGGGTGAGAAGAGTTAAGATTGTATTAATGTTCATGTACAAGCTTATTATAATTAGTACGAAATTACCATATTGCAATTGGATTTTATATATCCTCACCTACATAATAAAATTAGGCCAATAATTGTATCCAAAGATATTTATAACAAAAAGTTGATTATTGGTCAGTTACTACCTGATTCAGAACAATAACAGTACTGTTATACTTATAACAATAAAAGAAGACACAATTCAATCCAAAAACATTTACATTTTTGAAAAAATATTCATTTAACTTATGTATATAAATATCAATAATTAGCAATGTGTGTATGCATATTAATTAATAAATATAGAATTCTACTCACTTCTTACAAAAAGACGAATAATTCCTCTTTGATAGCATGATACTATATCTCCATAATTACAACAAATACTGTAAATTCCTGTATCCTCAATATTTGCATTTTCAATTCTTATGGAAAGTTGACTTTCATTGTCAAGTACCTTTGTATTACCGTCCCTGATCCATTTGATTTTATCACAATTAGTTGTACTGAGTTGTTTGACATGCAAGTCAACTGTTTCACCTTGACTAACTGTCACTGTGTATTTATTGACAATGAACATTGCTAAAAAATTGTATATATATATATATATATATATACATAATATTTATATATATATATATATATATATATATATATATATAACATTACAGTATTTGCCAAGAAATCAAATTTTACTACAATTCTTCCACAACCATGGTTTCATCTATTAACAAATACACCATGGTTGTGAAAGAATTTTAGTAAATTTTGTTTTTTATCTAGTATTGTAATGTTATATCTTTCTATTTTATTTATAGTCACTACTACTGCATTAGTATATATTAAAACTAAGATTTTCACAGGCTACATATATAAATAATACATTATATTGATTCACTCATGTATAGTTTATTGTAGTAAAAACATATGTTATCAATGTTTGTAGTGCCTCTGCAACTATTTTTGTATTCATTACCCAATTGATAGCTGGTGTGACTCAGTTGAGATGTAGGTATATATTTTACCACAATAAGTTATACATAAAAAACCTGGATAAAATATCATTATATATATATATATATATATATATATATATATATATATATATTAAAAATAACTTTTTAATATATATATATATATATATATATATATATATATATATATATATATATATTAAAAAGTTATTTTGCTACAAAAACTTTTCTCTTTTATCTTATCCTATCACTGGGGTTATATCTAGACCAGATAAATTTGAAAAATTGTCAGGTTAATATTCAAGTTATTTGTTTTTTTCAAATGTATAGATATAATAACTAACCTAAATAACTATCCAACTTTGGTCAATAAATATATATATATATAGGGTTTTTTTTTTTTTTACATAGAGGATAAAGATTTAAAAACCTGTTCAAATCCTCATCATCTAAAAATTAGAAAACTATCTGAGCAAGATCATTATCTTTACTAACATTCTTAGAACAGATAATTAAAAACTATTTTCTATAATGTATTATTTAAAACTGTATGTCTTTGCAAAATATGTATATCACCAGGAAATATATAGCTTCCTAATTACATTTTGTCTCCTAAGGATACTTTAACGATCTTGTGAAAAACAAAATAAGTTAATTTGTTTTCAAAATCATCATTAATTTTCAATTTAAAATTATAAAATTAAAAATATAAATCTAAAATGACTTACAATGTTATTATTTTACAAGAATTATAGATCAATATCAACTAACTAACCATTCAGATGAATCAATTTTCGCTTACAAATTAATAATCAAACAATAATCTTAGTGTATTTAATTGTTACATAAGTCATTTCAAAATTGCAAGGTTTTAAATTATATAAAATATTTTTTATATAACATTGAACACTCTTTAAAGTTTTAAACATATTAGAATTATTGTTTCACTACATGATTTAGTAGATATATATAAATGTTCTGTAAGATATAAAAGATTTATAGTAGTAGTATGTGTATTGATTACTAAACATATATGTAGATGCACATTTATTTATTATTAGTTTTTGTTTTTGTATTAATATATTTCTAATAATTACTAAAAAAATTCAATAATTAAATTATAAAATTTTGTATTCTTTTTATTTTTAAAAAAGTTTGATGTGGCAAAACATTTTTTATACTAAAAAAATAATCATATTTTTAAACTTTTGGAAAGATGTAACTTGATTACATGAAATAAATTGTTACTCTTATGAAGCTTGTTTCTCTTGAAAAAACTTTCCTCACTTAAAGATATTGATATTATCTTATTTTTGTGTACTTCATTAAAAGTATTTTTTTAGCACTAACAATCCTAGCCATTTTAACCCTTTAAGTTTTTTATCACACTCCTAGAATTTTAAATTTAAACAAACAAAACAAATGGATTTTTCTATCATTTGTGCTGTAAATTTAACTAAAAATAAAACTATTATTATGAATAATGTTCTTTGACATGTTATGAAAATGAAAATATTTACAATGATAAAGATTTATATTTTCCTATAATATTTCTCATTACTTTAAATAAAGGTATTTAATTATTATTAAAAGATAGTCTATTTATATCTACTGTTTTACTTATTTGTGAATATAAAAAAATATGTAAAAAATAATAAATTAAATATTAATGATATAAAAATTGAATTTTCTAAATTTTAATTTTTTAGTTACATCCCAAATAAATAATAATTGCAGGCATAATATCTCTTCATTATAAAGGATTGTGTGTTCACCATGTATAGGTTAGTCAATTCACATGAAAAACAACCATTAATGCTACTTTTATATGCTTAACAGTTGTTGCTTGTTAGAATAAGACACTTTTAAAATTGGCATCTATAGGAAACTACATATTTTCAGGTTTAAATGACTAGTGTACTAATTAGATTATTTTTAGTCTATCATAATGTGGCTTTCAACTGTTGTAGGGTTTTCCATATCAACTGTGTTAATCATTTACAATTTAGCTCTGGAACTCTAATCAACCTAATTTTTTGTGGGTGCTGTTACACAGAGTTTTAGTTGGTTCAATTGATAAAAAACATGGATTATGATAGTGATATAACTTTCTTAAATCGTAAAATTGTGTCCCAATGGTTTTGTTTAAATCAAAATTACAAAACAAAATTGATATCTCCCATTTTATTTATTTTTACAACCCTATTTCAGGTTATTTAAACAAAAAAATATTCCTTTTCTCATTAATATATATATATATATATATATATATATATATATATATATATAATATATATATATATATATATATATATATATATATATATATATATATATATATTAATTTATGTCCATCTGTGGACATAAATACAAGCGTTAGCAAGTTTTTTAACTTGCATTTTTGTTTATCATAAATGTACCTTTGAGGTCTTTCTTGCAATGATATAGATTGCAGAGGCTTCTACTATGTGGTGATGCTGAACTGAGATCAGACCCATATAGCTACCTGGTTTGCTATGCTGAGTTTGAAGACATTACGTGTCTAAAAAATTCACGCTTGCAAGCTGAATAGAAATTGTTTCATAAACGCTCAGAGTTTGTATTTAGATCTAGTTTCTTTATTCCTGTCTTTCACTGACGATAGCAAATAGCTTGAAATCATGATCTGAAAGTGGAATTATAGTTAGAGATAGTGAATACTAACTACTCTGACGTTTATGTAAACAAAACATATGCTTGATCGGCGTTTTTGGTAGGATGCCATCTGTGGACATAAATACAAGCGTTAGCAAGTTTTTTAACTTGCATTTTTGTTTATCATATACATATATGTTACTAGCATATATGAGAATGAAATAAATAAATAGCTTGTCACTTTTAGAAAAAAAAATCCAACTTGGATATATTTCGTTATATTATTTCCTTCATTCTTTCTTTTTAATCTACCATGTGCATAAAAATTTTGTAATGTCAGATTTATTTTATTTAAAAATCTGTCTAAATTGGTACTATATTTTTAAATAAATTTTAAACAAAACCAAATTTTAAATTATCAATAAATATTCTTAATTAATAAAAAATTATGTGTGTGTGTTTGGATTTTTGAAATATTTACAAGAGTTTCAATTGATTTACATTTTTTTATTTCATCGTCTTCATATAAGGGCCAACTTTTGAATTTTATGCAGCAGTCCTTTTGAGCTATAATGATAATAATATATTTAGTAAAAGTGTTTTGTTTAAAAAGTTGGCCATTTTTATAATTATGGTTAAACAAAACAAAATTATTTGAATAAATGTTTCTTCTAGAACATAATGAAAAAGTAATTCTTCTATAACCATTTACAAAAGGCATTGCAGTAAGATATTATGTTTATTATTAACTTAACAAATGTAATTATTGGAATCTTCACTGCAAAAACATACAAAAATATATATATATATTCATAATTAAAAAACAACCACTGCTCAATTACCCATACATACTTTGGTTCATCACTACATTTGAAGAGACATTAGAATAGATAAATTATGCACATATTGAACTGATTTGTTTTTTAATTTCTTTTTTGAATTTAAGTTCTAAATTACATATTTTATCTTTTTCCAAAGATACAATTTTAACTAACTTTATTTTATTATTTTAAAATAGGGTCTCTCTTTTTAAACTCTACAACAACATTTTCAATTAATCTTTAATGAAATAAAGACAAGACTTAAATCGTTTTAAATTTTTTTATAATTAACATTCAGTTTGTAAAGAGATTATATCAAATTTAAATGATTTTTTTCATTGGATGTTAAAATGTTATATAATTATTAAAAAATGAAATAAATATATTCCACATTTAATTTATATTGACAAATAAAAATATATTCCATTTGGACATTTGATTTGTATTTTCTTTTTAATATACCAGTTGTTAAATTCTTAAAAATGAATATACGTATATCTTTTATTTTTGGTAATATAAATCCTATTGAAGTAAATGAAAATATAATTGTCATGTAAAAATAAGCTTTCAAATTAAATTAAAATAACTTAATTTTTGACATGCACAACTTGAAAAATCTCCATTATTCCACGTGAGAAGAAAATAAATTCAGGGAACTATACATTGCCTGATTAGCTCTCACATCTATTTGTAAATATCAAAATAAGGAATTAATTGTTAAAGGAATATCAGTTTGCAGGAGTTCCAGAAAGGACAGAATATAATAGTTAAGTGTCACTCTGATTATGTGTGTAATCAGCAATGTAAAGCTTGAAACACTAGACATGAATTATTTAAATATTTTATTTTAAAAATCTAATTAAAAAATAAACATATTATTATCATTATCATCAATATTATTATTATTATTATCATCATCATCACCATTACTACTATCATTATTATTATAACTACTACTATTACTCAACTTTAAAATCTAACTTATGTTTATATTAAAGTGTAATTTCTTTAAACTGAAATAAAATTTACAATTTAATTTCAATTTTGTATTTGTAATTATAAATAATTTTAATATGTCTATGTAAGTCAGCAAACATGGAAAGAAATTTCATTCATTATGCTGTCCTTTCAAATAATATTTAATTATTTAATAAAATATATTATTATTTTACAACAATAATTATATATAATTATTGAAAGAACATTACAGAAATACTTTATTTAATAAATATGTTCTACTCTTCTCATAGGAGATGTAAACTACTTTAAAATTTCAATTTTTACTGCATACATAGTGACATTTATTATTTCTAATAAAAAATTAATTAGAATCAATGATAAAAAAAAAACAATACGAATTTTTATCACACATACTATACAAAAGAAAAGTTTATCAATGTAACAATTACACAAAATTTACAAAAAATATACTATAAAAATATAAAATTTTCCATTCACTTTTAGCTAACCAATTATTAACTAGGTCAATTTATATTTTGCATATATTTATGCAGTTATGTTTCTTAAAGTGAATATGGTACTTTGGTATGAGTCCTGCAAAATAGAGCATGTATTAGACTTGCTGCACCTTTTCACTTTTGTACCAATCTGCTGATAATTTTATGATCTTGTGGTATGACCAAAATAACATGTCAACAGATGTGGTACATGATATTTTTTTGCAAAATTTGTAACAAAAAATAAGGTGTACGCAGATCTTATACATGATACTTTTGCAAGATTTACAAAGTTATCACAGGTTGATATGAATGTGAAAAAGCACAGCAAGTCAAATACATGTTCCATGTTGCAAGACTAATATAAATAACTAAAAGTATAAAACATAATATTAAAACCCATTTTAAACTAATTTTGAAAAAGAAATGAATATTTAGAAAATAATTTTTAAATAACAAATGGATATTAAAAACTACCATTTTTAAAGTATAAAAAATAATATAAAAAACAACACTTTAATACAAATTTTGTGAAACAAATGGATATTAAAAAGATGATTTTAAAACAATTTTGAGAAATAAATGGACATTAAAGAAAACTATTTTTAAAAAAATATTTATTTTCCATACACAAATATATACAACTTTCACACTCACAAATTTAAAATATATAATGATATACAAATCAATATTTTAAACCAATTTTTTTTTTTTTGCAATCTTAAATAAATGATACCATTATGCAAAAAACAATGTTTCTTTAAATATGCACAAAACAATCACTAAATTATAATTTTTTTAAATATTATTTACAAAAATACATAAATTATACATGTATGCTACTTCATCAACATCAACCATTATCAATCCACTGCACGATGAAGGTCTCTCCAAGTTCAATCCATCTCCAATCTTTAGCTTTACTTCTCCACATCACCCCTGCACACTTTCTTATTTCATCCATCTATCTCACATGTGGACTCTTTCTGGGTCTTTTACAATCTCTTGGAATCAAGTTTAAAATTTCAATTGTCCATCTATTATCATCTCATCTACCCATATGTCCAGCTCAACTCCACTTCAATCTTTTAATTTTTTCAATGAGGTCAGTAACACCTATTTATTTTGTTACCCATACATTGTGTTTTTGATCTCCTCTGTTTACACCCAACATGCATCTTTCCATATTTCTTTGAGTGGTCTGAAGTCTCTATATTGTTTCTCGATTGAGTGTCCAAATCTCAGATCAATAAGTAAGATCTGGTAAAACACATTTGTTAAAAACCTTTTTTTCAATCACATAGGCATATTTCATTTTTGTATCAAGTTATTTCTACCAAAAGCACCCCAACCAAGTTTAATTCTGTAATTAATTTTATCCATTATGTTTCCATCTGTACTAATAATCTGACCAAGGTATTTGTAACTGTTAACTTCTAATTCATCATAATATTTATTTAAATATTTTGAGAAAATCAATTAAACATTACTTTAATCTTCTTAACATTTATCTTTAGTCCTACTTTCCTACTTTCATCTGGTAATTCCTGAAGCTCTGAAGCATTATTTGCAAAAACAACTATATCATTTGCAAAATTTAAATGACTTAAATAGTCTCCATTTACTTTCATTCCTTTAGTTTCCCATTTTAATCCACAAAATACTTCTTGCAGCACTTCCATAAAAACTTTTGGAGATATGAAGTTACCTTGTCTTACACTCTTCTCAATGTTGACTTTTCCAGCATCATTATGTATCTATTTTGTTGCTGTTCTATTTTTATAAATATTCTTTAAAATACGATAATATCATGAATCTTTACATTGATGATCCAATACTTTAATCACTAAAGAAATGTTTATAGAATCAAATGCCTTTTCATAATCTACAAATCCAAAATATAATGACAACTCATATTCATTTGTCCTTTTTGTAACTTCTCTCAATACCTGGATATGATCTACTGTACTAAAACCACTTTTAAATCCATCTTGTATTCTTAGTTGGTGAAAATCCAATGTTCTCTGTAGATGAGTTGTAATTATCTTGGTAAAAAAAATTTATAAAACTGATAAAAGGCTGGTAGGTCTGTAATTTCTAATATCTTCTTTATCATCTTTTTTAAATATTATTATTGCGTTCTTCCAATCATCTGGTACATCTTTATCATTTAGACATTTGGTATATAACTTTGCTAAAAAAATTATATTTCTTCACCTGCTTTTTTTAATATATCAATTATAATTCCATCATTACCAGGAGGCTTCCCTTTCTTATACATTTAATTGCATGCCTCACTTCTTTATATATGAGGTACTTGTTCTTTATTACTATATAATTTTTGATAAAAGTCTTCTACCCATTTCATGATGTCATCTCTTTTTTTAGTAATAATTCCATCTTTTTTTCTTAATGCAGATATAAATTTCTTACCAATATCAAAATGTTGTTTTACATTCTTGAGACTTTTATTTTCTTTTACAGCTTTTCTTATTAGTTCACAATATATTTTTATATCATTTTCAACTCTTTTCTGCACTATTTTACAAAATTTGAGATATTCAATCCTTTTTAATGCATCATTTTTGTATATCTTTATATCCCTTTGTTTCTTCATAAATTCTATATTCTCAGTAGAAATTTTATTGGTCAGTTGCTGCTTTTTTCTACCAATTATCTTTGTTGCAGTTTTTAAAAGTGTATCAGTTATTTTCTTATTAATTTCATTCAAATATAAATCATGTTCAAAATCTACTAATACTTGAAACCAATTTGTAAATTCTAATTTAAACTCATTATAATGTTTCTGAAGATTAGGAATATCAACTGTAAATATTGTTTTTCATAATAATTTTTGTCTCTCTAGTTTTGCATTGACATGTATCTTACATCTTCCTAATCAATGATCACTTCCTGTGTTAAATTTATTAAGAACATTACAATCTTGAAATATGTATTTTCTGTTAGTCAAAATATAATCCAATTCTGCTGTACCTTCATTTGGATGCTTCCATGCCCATTTTCTTTTAACAATTTTCTCAAAAAAACAATTCATAATATAAAGTTTTTTTATTTTCTGCAAACTCCACAGGTCTATTTCTCTCTCATTTCTATTACCATAACCAACATTACCTACAGCACTTTCATCTTTCATTTGTTTACCAATTCTATTATTAAAGTCTCTCATAGCAATTTTAAAATGTTGTTTACTCTGAACAAAAGCCTTTTGTACATTCCTATAAAAATATTCTACTACTTCATCACTATGAGAACTTGTTGGGCATAAACCTAAATTATCTGCATTTGGATTCTGCTATTAAGTTGTATAACTAATCTTGCCACTCTGTCCTATACACCATCAATCTCCACAATTGATTTAAAAAGTGGACATGTACTCTATTATAAAGGCATAAATATTGGAAATACAAGTGGAGAAGGATTCATTATAAATATGTTATTTACCATGTAATATATCATAGGAACTATAATGTTGAAGCCACAAATTTGACATTTACTTTTAACACATAAAATGGAGATGTGAACTGAAAATCCCCCCCCCCCAATGGAGTTTTATTGAAAATATGATTGCATAGAGTATGCTGAGATTCCTCACAGAAATGCTAATAAAAATATTTTTTAAAGGAAAAAATGAAAAAAGTACACAAAAATAAAGAAATATAAATTATTATAACACTTTTATTAAATATTTATCCTGTTGTCAAAAAGAAATCTGGAAAATAACTGAAAATGATGAAATATTACAAAAAAAAGACCTGTTGATAAAGATAAACACATTTTCACATGAGATCGACTAACATCACAGGAGTATTTCCCTTCAGTTTGATGTCAGCACAAAATTACATATTTTTTGCAGATATATAAATGCATTCTATCTCCCCTATGTTGCAGGTTTAATACCAAAGTAACATAATTTTCCATTCATTTTTAAGTGACCGGTTATTGATTAAATCAATTGATATCTTGTGTATATTTGTACAGTTCTTTTTTTTTAAGATAATATAATTAGTTTCATATTTTTTCTCTATTGTGTTCTTTATTGTACTTTAGATGTTTTATATAATTTCACAATCTATTTTTAATCTGGATTATAAATAGTGAGTATATAATAGGGTGTGTCATATTTATTGCATTATTATGTTCATTTGATTTTTCATCTAATTGTTTCCCTACAGGTCCATAGTAAACTATATTAAAATTTCATAATTAATTTTATATGCAATTACTTTTTATTTTTATACCATCTTTTATAATTAAATATTAATTTCTCTTGACTTTTAATATTTGTCCATTTTTTGCTTATATTTATATAATTTTTATTATTTATTAATATTATAAATTTTAGGATATTATTAAAGTTTTAGCAACCATAGTAATTACAATTATTATTATTATTTAGAATAGAAATACTACTATTTAAGTTAGATGATTTACAATTAAAAAGTATGTTTTTAATATTCTTAGTGTTATATTCATAGTTTTTGTATAAATATAACAAACTGATTTTGTAAATTTCTATATTTTTTATCAATATTATATTTATCATTTTATATCTATAATAAAATGTTTTCATATAAGCTTGTTCTCATTATTTACTTTAATTTTTAATTCAAATACTTTAGATTAACATCAAATATTATCATTATATATTTAAGATTATATATAATATTATTACAGAATTAGTTCAAACTATAATTTTGGCACTAATTTAAATATTTAAATCATTTTATTACCAATGAATATTACCAAGGCTAGCACCATAAAAACTAATTCATTACATATGTTGTAACTTTAAGGTTTGCCTAAATAACTATATATGTATATAATGTGATTTTAAAAAAATGTTTTTAAGATATTTTTATATTTTATTTATATTCCAATAGATTAAATTATGTCAAACTTGGTGAATAATTTAAGAATATACAATTTAAAATTTAACTGTTGTTATGGGCTGTTTCTTTGGATAGGTTTAAATATAAAAAAGTTTAATTAATTTTTAAAATATCATTAAAATCAGATTATTTATCTTATAAAAAAAATAGCTTACCATATATTAGTGATTAATTAATTAACAAACTGACTGACTTGTTAATCTATTAATTAATCAGTTGATTGTAGCTCTAAAAAAATGAAAGGCTAGAGAAATCTCTGCTGGAACCTCCTCCAAATTGGCCCATTCATCACACTGCCATGTATCCATTAAATATACACAATTATAAAACTTCAACAACTAGCTATAATGGAGGAAGGAAACAAAATTTGTAACATGGATTTGCTAATGTTGTAAATACCATGTATGGAAAATTACATTATTTTGAACTATCAATTTACCGTTATGGTAATGCTTTATTTAAAATGAAAATCATTATGCTGATATTATTGATATAATAATGCTTGATTCCAGGAGTAACTTATAAAGTTTTTATCCTAAAACTAATTACAGACTTTATAATGACATAATGTCCTGTTATTATTAGTCCTTATATTCTTTGTCATGCTAAATATTGGTAATATAAAAAAATGAATTATATGCTGACTGGAGTAATATATAGGAAAAAATAATTAAAGTAGCTGTAAACTCTGCTATTTATGGATATCTACAATACCTATACCTTATCATTAGAACAAAGTGTCTTAACAATGATATACATTTATAATTCATACTTCTATTTGCTGTTAAGTTAACATTATATCGGTTTATTTAAAAAAAATGTTTATGCAAATCTTCATATAATGGAAAAGTGAAATTTACTGCTAAGAAATTGTGTTTGGTTTTCAGGAATAATGTGAAATATTAACCTTTTAGTTTGCATTGGCTTTAAGATAAAATATACTTGCTGAAATGGGCCTATTGAGATGAAAAATTTCATTTGCCTTGTCATGTAGAAATAATAATTTGCTATATAAACTTTGTATTGTGATAGATTGTGTCAGTGCTCTATTCATTGCCTCAGACATTGAAGAATTGTTTATCAATTTGTGATATTGAAAAATTAAGGCTGTTTTTTATAAAATATTACGATATTATAGAATTATGATTTGAATTAGAATTCTATGAAGTATTCTTGAAAATAAATAATGTGAGCACTTGTAAACTGTCTGTAAGTGGTAAAAGAAAAGTCACAAATTTTTTAGCTATAAATTTATTTATGTTTTCTTTATATATATAATATTTTTGCTAACATTTTTTTATAATTTATATGTATCATTAGTGGGTATTGAAGTTCTTAAAATACAGTTGCAGTATTGTATAATTAAAGATAATATGAAACATCTGGTATGCAACTAATTAAACAATGGTACAAATGAATTAATTTTCCTTTTTTAGATGATGTATGATTTTTTATATAAATTGTTAATTTGCAATTCTTATGTTTAACTATTTTATTGTGAATACTATGGGTTTTATTGATCTTTCTTATCAGGTTTATAGTATTATTATATGATAAATAATAGGTATTTAAAACTATTTTAATATGTTGTTTTACATTATGCCTTTAGAATGTAGTAGATCATAAATGATATAAATATCATTTTGGGCAATTTTTATGATGGTTTATTTTTAACAAGTTTTTAAAGATTAGTGATATGACACAATGATACACTTGTATTTGTAGATAAATGTGTACTTTTTATCAACCCATCATTTTGCCTATCTTTATTGTTGTTAGGAATAAAATGTTAAAGGTATATGATCTATTTCTTTATTTTCTCTGGATCTCATCAGAGAATTTTGAAAATGGTAATGCTGTTAATATGATTGAAATGAATATCTGATGTGTAAAAACTATGATAAACATTCTTTGTTTAAATTTAAATAGTATTTGGTATAGGCTTAGAGACTTATACATCCTCACAAACCTAATGTTGTTCTGTTGTTTGCAACATTATCGGTCAGCTATACTGATGGAAGGTTCTTATATTAATGTTGCTTTTATAAAGATAGCTAGATTTAAATACAAGAAAGAACTTTGTTTATTTATAAGTGATAAATATTTCACTTTATCACTTAGAATAAAATATTATAACTATTTTGTTTAACTTACATTAACATATAAAGTGTTTATACATATTATATTTTATATTAGTCTTAATCATCATCCATATATTCAGTAAATTCAAATTATAAAAAAACCTAATGTGATCTATGGGTATAAACATTTTTTTCTTGCTTATAGCATCATATACGTTATCATATGTCATTGAGAATAATAAATTTGTGAAGAAACGCTGACATTGGGTAATTTATGATTTTTTTATTTCTTATTAAAGTTATTTGTAAAAACAAAAATTACATATAATAAGGTTAAATTGGTTATGCTAACTTTTTATTCTTATTGCTTTTAAATAGTTTGATAAGAAACAGTTACATTGTTCGTAAGTATTGTAACCCATAAATATGTGAAGTATAAAAGTGATTGAAATAGATGAGTCTTATTATCAAATCATATTTTGAATTATTTATTTATAATTTGCATTTAAATATTTTCATAAAAATAAATAATATCTTATTGTATAGGATGATAAGCATTGATATGATTTGAACCCAAGATATAAATTAATTTAGATGTATTATAAAATTATAATGATAATCTTATTTTGTAGATGAATGTAAATCACATTACATTTATTATTAAATTCATTCTAGCCCAGTTTTTTTGGCTATATATTTATGGCATCATCACTGGAAGACTACAGCAAAGTATATTTTGGGCTTCCATTTTGATAGCTATAAATTCAAAGACAAGTTGTATGCCACTGAAGGTTAGAATATATATGTAAGGTGTGAAGATATCTATTTATAATTGCTTAATTAGAAAACATTTACCTGGAACACTAGTTAATGAAAACCAACTGCCTCAGACCAATGTTTAAAGTAAAACTGGCAGGCTGATTGCATTCAAAAGAATCTTTCTTTTGAATGAAATCAGCCTTAGTTTTATTTTAATCCTTGGCCTAGTACAGTTGGTCTTCATTTACTACAGATAAAGTGCTTTCTAATTAAGTAATTGTACATGGATATCTCCAAACATTAAATATTTCCATGAAAAACATCCACTATATATATATATATATATATTGTAATAATTAGAAAATAAATGCTTACAATAGCTATATAAATATCAATTTTTATATACATAAAAACTTTTTAGCACCTCATTTGGTGCCCTTTTCAAATGTTAATAATCTATTATGTTAAAGAACTCTTACAGAGATAAAACTATCTAGTGTTCAATAATGAAATTAAACAACCAATACCAATATAAATCATTAAAATAAATCAAAACCTACATATAAATCCAGTAATTACAAAATAATTACTATATCATAACAATATAATAAATAAAATAAATTGCATGTATTTTTTTTATAATTATATATATATATATATATATGTCAATTTATATAATTTTCCATTCATTTTAAATTTCTTGTAAATATTCATACAATTATTTAAATTATTTTTAATATACTTTGTTTCATATATTTGTAATAATTGTATGAATATTTTTAATTAAAAATGAATGGAAAATTATATAAATTGTCATATATATAATTGTAAAAAAAAATGCATGTAATTTATTTTATTTATTATATTGTTATGATATAGTCAATTATTTTGTAATTACTGTTTTTATACTAGATTTTGATTTATTTTAATGATTTATATTGGTATTGGTTGTTTTAATTTCATTATTGAACACTAGATGGTTTAATGTCTGTAATAGTTCATTAGAAAGGGATTGATAAAGAAATTAACAATGTTCTCCTATAATAAATATGATGTACCTAGAATTGTATGGAAGGGAATGGCAGTAGCAGGGTTAACATATGGTAATGATGCATTATGTGTTAATAAAGGGGTATTAGATTACTTAGAAGAAGTACAAAGAGAAGTAGGAAAACATGCATTAGATGCAGAAGTGTGGACAGCAAAGGAGGCAATTCAAGGACAAATGGGATGGTCAAGTTTTTATATGAGAGATGCAAAAAGCAAAATGAAAATGTTCGGTAGATTACAGTTTGTGGACAATAAAAAAAGAGCCAAAATAGTATTTAATTGGGTTATGAATAAATAGCAGGAAAGAAGATGGATGCAAAAGGTAATGTGTTATGCAGAAGATTTAGATAAATAATTTATGTCAGTATACTTATACAAAAGATGGGATGATTGTGTTAGGAGAATTGTTGAATGTTTTAGTGATAATGAATGGGATAGAAAAATAGATGCATTAATAAAGAATAGGAAGTTGGAGAGATGGAGAGCTAGTATGGAGAATAAAAAAAGTTTAAATGTCTATAGAAGTAAACAGAATATTGGGTGCAACTTAATTTATGATAATAGCAAGGAAAGTAGTTTACTGTTTAAGGCTCGAATGAGATCTTTAGCAACAAGAGAATATACACATAAATGTGGAAATAAGGGTGATTTAGGCTGCAAGCTATGTAAGGAAGGTTTAGAAAATATTAAGCATATGTTAATTGAATGTAAATGCCTGAAAGCAGAAATGATACAAATAATGAAGTTGTGGAAGAATAAATATGAACAAAGTGATTATACAGAAAGTGGCTTATTGGTTTTTATGTTGGGTTTGGAAAAAATAAGGGGTTTTAGATATAAAGGCCATGGAGTTAACAAATATTATGTTGTGGGAATGGGATGGAGCAGGGTAGAAAATATTATGGGAAAACTTGGGGTTGGGAATGGAAAGGGGTTCAAAGTGGCTAACAGATTTCTCTGGGCATTATTGCTAAGAAATTACTGACTCTCTATAAGGAGAAGTCACAGTACATCACATCACATTAATGTAATAGATTATTAACATTTGAAAAAGGCACCAAATCAGGGGCTGATAAAGGTTTTTTATGTATATAAAAAATTTGATATTTATTTAGCTGTTGTAACAATTTATTATTTTCTGATTATTATTTTATGGAAGAACAACATAAAGATATTTGTTCTTTTCCAATATATTATTGTCTACTATTATTTTAATTTAAATTATAAATTTATTATATAATAAAAAATATATTAATTGTATAATATCTCCAATAAAGTATTGTCCAACTTACTTTTAAGATCATTGACAATTGCAACAACACTAGAATATGGTAAATGTGGTATGGAGCAGGTAAATGCCCCATACCTGGCAATCGAATGATCTATGTGCATTTCATATCGTCGGCGATGATCATTGTCTTTAATAGGAGGATTGGAAATAAAAGCAGCTGGAAGTTTATCAGTATTATAATGAATAAATTTTCCAAAAATTAAACTATGGTTTAATGCATTAGATGTTCCATGGCATTCTAAGATGGTTCCTATCATTTCATTTGTAGGATTGAAATCATAAACTGTTGATATGTCATATATGGTTTCTAAAAACAAATCATATTATATTTAAATAATTAATATAATCATAAATATAATAGCATTAACTATGATTTTAACTAGTATTAATATATATATATTTTGCAGGTTCATCCATGTTAAAAACTTTTAATATTAATATACTGACATTTGACTTGGCTTGTGTGACCAAGTCGAAATGTCAGTATTTTAATATTAAAAGTTTTTAACACGGATGAACCCGCAAAATATGTATTTTATATATTTAACCCGTGCAAATCTTCATTTTAACATATATATATATATATATATATATATATATATATATATATATAATCTTATGGTTAATCTTTCAAAGTGTTAGTTGACAAAGACTACAAGGATAGTCAAAAGCGCTCCTAAGTGGATAAAATTTTTAAAGTTATACTTTACATATATCTGATGACTGTATTTATAAATAATCAATTATAAGATTACATATATTGATTTGAAGAAATACAGACATCGAATTATATATATATATATATATATATTGTAACTATGTTTTTTTTCCTATAGAATAGTACTAGTAGAGATATTGCTAATAGAAAACAAAAAAAAAATATTTCTACACATTATTTGATGAATTCATTTTATTGTAAGCATGGTAAGTGCTTAGGTAGTTTAAAATTAGGACATGGAATGTATTTTATGCTATTTGGAGAAATGCATTGGGAAAACTCATATTGGGTATAGTTTGTCAGTTTTGGTAATCTCTACAAAGGCTAGTCATTGAAAAAGTTATATGCAAGATACATTGCATCAGACCAAATATCGTTAAGTAGTCATTAAATTATCACCTTGACCATGAGACAAATAGTCAATTTTACATTTCACTTTGATATTCAGTGTTTGATCTGTAATTAAATAAATGTACATTTAATATTATATTAAGTGGGATGAATGTGTTTAAAAAAAAGAAGATAGAATATAATAATAATTAATAAATGTTTCTCTGTTTTCCTTTGGTACAATATTGATTACACCTGGGTCTCGTTTTATGCAGATAATTTTAATGCAGATTTGAAGTTATGCAATTCATGTTTCTTCTTAACATCTTTCATATTTCACTATATTTATTAGATATCAAGAAATTTAAATTATTAATAACTTATTTTGATTTGAAATACTTTTTTTTTCAAAAATTTATCGTTATATTAGCAGCTAACGTGAATATGGCCTGAAGCTGTATTTAGAACTTAGCTTCTATATAAATAACCTATTTATACTAATGAGTAAATAATAATAATAGATTTATATATACATATAAAAATATCACAATAAATATTCAAAAAATTTAAACTTTTAAAATGTATTTTGTTATATATAACAGAAATAAATAATCTTTTAGATTTTTAAAATAAAAAACGAAGATTTTATAAACTGAAAATAATCTTTCTAATGAAAATGTTTAATCTTTTTGTTTTGATTGTGATTTCATTTTTTTAATATAGAAACAGAAAACCATTAACACATCACAAGACTGAAAATGGTGCTAGTTGTACATCACATCACGAATAAAAATAAAGTGGCTAACAGGTTTCTCTGGCCATAATTACTGAGAGATTCTTGACTTCGTTTAAGAAGAAGCCACAATACATCACATCACATCTGATTTCTTAACAGTTTACAAATGAATGCTAGTGGTAATGATTAAAATATGTATGAAAAATGTAAAATTAAATACTGTAGTAATAAAAAAGTAAAAAAAAATTTCATAGTCATACTTTATTTGCTTATTTTTTTAATGGGAATTTTAAAGTAATTTTTCCTTGTTGCTTTGCTTTTATGTGAATTCTGAAAATTACAGCACATATACCCCATTTTTCAAGGTAAATTAAGTCTATTTTTGGGCAATTTTTTTTAATGCGGGTTTTCTGAGAAACGTATCTACGACATAAAATGAGACCCAGGTGTATATTCAATATGCTTTATTTTAAAAAAAAGGGCGAGAACATTTTTTATTTGAAAATCAAGCAGTATAAAGATTTTCAAGAGAGATTGTTTCTATAAAGATGCGGATAATTTTGCATAAATTGGTGGGAAATGCAAGGAATTATGTATACCATATGATTATAGAGAAACTATGTGTTGAAATTGAGAAGTTGTCTTTTACTCTGAGTGTAATGAAAACCAAAACAGGTTCAACATTTATAACAGCTATTTTATTTCACTGTTTCATCGAATTATGGCAGTTTAAATAATTATGAAAATGAGTGGCTTTTCTCAGGGTCTCTTTACTACACTGTAACTGGAAAAAATGTTAGACAGAAAGAAATTGGAATAACTTACCATGGAGAGAAAATAAACTTGGGTGATTTTATTAAATTATGAAGCTTTCAGAATGTTACCCATAAATTAACAAATTTACATTATTAAACAATGTATGTTATGTATCATTTACATTATTTCTATAAAGGTAATGCTAATTGAACCATTACAAATAAGATAATACCAACGTTTCTTGAATTTATGGAATATATACATAAAGAAATAATTACAGATCTATGGATTGACTACTGACTGTGGATTAATGTACTGCTATTATTGCTCCCGTTAATCTCACTCTCAAAGAAGGTTTAAAATTCCAGTAAACTAGATAACCTAATTAAGAACTATGATATAAAAAAAGTAAGATTTGCTGCCGATAAATAAAAAAAACATTTCGAATTAGATGAAAGAATATTTATGTTTAATTTTCAAACAAAAATAAATAAATAAATAATTAAAAGGGGGGGGTGTTTTTAAATAAATGCTTTATTATGCTCGGTCGTATGGATTTATTCAAACCGTGTTGTAGAGAAAAAGTTATTACTAAAAGCTACATCAGCAAATTTATACATTGAATTAAGTGATAGTGTACCTAATTTTAAAATTCAATAAAGGTACTTATCAGTTTGAAGTTGTGTTACATAGAAGAAATAATGGCGGCAAATTGTTTTGAATTAATACTGAAAACTTTGCGAAAATGTAAAAAAAAAAAAAAAGGTAAACATTGATTTTTGAAGATAAATGAAGGATTATCAAAATATGTTTTTTATTACAGATATTGATCCTCAATGTAGCTCTCTAATACTTAGATAGATAGATAGATAGATAGATAGATAGATAGATAGATAGATAGATAGATAGATAGATAGATAGATAGATAGATAGATAGATAGATAGATAGATAGATAGATAGATAGATAGATAGATAGATAGATAGATAGATAGATAGATAGATAGATAGATAGATAGATAGATAGATAGATAGATAGATAGATAGATAGATAGATAGATAGATAGATAGATAGATAGATAGATAGATAGATAGATAGATAGACAGGCAGACAGGCAGGCAGGCAGGCAGGCAGGCAGACAGACAGACAGACAGACAGACAGACAGACAGACAGACAGACAGACAGACAGACAGATAGACAGATAGACAGATAGACAGATAGACAGATAGACAGATAGACAGATAGATAGATAGATAGATAGATAGATAGATAGATAGATAGATAGATAGATAGATAGATAGATAGATAGATAGATAGATAGATAGATAGATAGATAGATAGATAGATATACAGACAGACAAATAGATAGATAGATAGTCAAGGGAATAAATAGGTAGAGATGTAGAAATGTAAATCTAGGTAGGAATGGTGGTAGATCAAAAAAAGAAACAAGTAGAGATGTAAGTAGGTAGATCAACAAAAATTATTAAGATATCTTTCTGAAAATTAAAGAGATACCTGCTTTTGTTGAAATGTAAGAGAAATTTTGCTTTGTAATTAAGCATTTAATGAAATATATTTTTAATTGGTAATTTAAAAAGTTATAAGATTATTTGTAAAACAATACAAAAATAATACACAGTTATAAATATTTTTTATAAATAGGTATTAATTTCAAAAAAAAATTGTAATTGTTAACATAATTAACCTGATTAGGCTAAATATTATATATCTTATAAATGATGCAATTTTGCATTCCTGAAATTTTATTGTTATCCATCTCTTTATTTAATGGCATATAATTAAATAATTATATGGTATATCTTAAAAATTATAAAATATTTAAATTGAGAAAAATAAAAATTTAACAAACCTGAAATTCGACCACTAATGAAGTAATAGCATTTTTTTTCACCTAGAAACCTATTATATATATATATTATTATTATTATTATTATTATTATTATTATTATTATTATTATTATTATTATTATTATTATTATTATTATTATTATTATTATTATTATTATTATTATTATTATTATTATTATTATTATTATTATTATTATTATTATTATTACCTAAAAAATGTAAAAACTACCAAGAAAGTATAATTACTCTAAGAAAAACGAATAAATAAAGTCGCAATCACACTAATAACATGATGTCACTCAAACAATAAGATCAGAGTTCTTATATGTGATATATGATATAACAAAAAGAGTCATAGGAGTAAGAATGTAACTAGGCACTGGAAATATGCTAATTAACATTTAATAAATTTTAAAAGAACTCTCAACTCACTCTTACAAACTACAAATCCTCTTAATATTGAAAGCATATACCAAAGAGTGGTTAGGTTATAATATACATTTTTTTGTAATATTTTTATACCCACTTCCAATATAATAACACATTCACATTGTTCTTTATTAAATATCTTTATTAAATATTTCTAATATTAAAATTTTCATCTTTTATTTTATTTATGAATTATTAAACAATTAAAGGTGTCATAGTGAAAATATGGGGAGACATATTTTTACCCTAAGATAAGGTTTATCCAATTTTTAACAATAATAATAACAAATTTAAAAGTAAATATTTTAATTAAAATACATAGAAACTCTTAATCAAGAATAAAAATGATAATCTACTAGGATAGCATTGAATACCAACAGTAAATAAGGGAATTTATGGCCACTCAAGATATCCTATAATCTACTCAAGCCAAATTGGTCTTATAACTTTAAGATAAAAGTTCAATTATTACATTTATTATGGATAATTAATTTACAATCTTATGAATAAGCTTATAATAATTTTATTACAAAAGCAATCTTCTTTTAATAATTGCATGTGGATTTAAGATTAAGCAAATGAATAAATATTTTATTTCTTATAAGCATTCTCAATATCTGAAGACCATTCTAACAAAGTGATTATTATCTTCGATTATATATGCATATATTCTTAATGACTAAAAATATAATCTGATCATTGGTTATAGAATGTTAAAATTTCTGAATAAGTCGTATGTGACTGAAATGATATTAATGTTATACACAAATTTAATGATAAAATATAACATGTATTTAAACAATAAGAACAATCATATAAACAACAATTTTGGAAATCTACAGTCTTCAAATTAAGCTATTTAATCACTATGCCATACAACTTTATTGCCTAGGTGAAATGAATTTTAGAAGTTTATAGCTTATGATAATAAATAAATAAATTTACAAATTAAATGATAATTGATTATTGTGAATTTGTCTAACTGATAAAAGTTTTTATTAAATGTGAGCATTATTGCAAGAAGTACTACATTCTTATATGACAATCATACTATAATATTGTTCCAGCAATGAATACATTTTAATACTAAATATGTCTTACCAAATCACTGATGAATTAATGATGTATATTACTTATTTAAATGTATATCTACAATTTTAAATTTTTAAATCAATAATTATCAGTTTTATACACTGCAATACTGGCAAAACACAGCAAGATAGACCTACACATCATAACCATCTCTAACCTACCTCAGAAGATTCAAGAGTACAACTGCAAAAAAGATTATATTCATCAAAACAAATAATGCTAATTACCAAAATAATGAAGTCATAATACACCATACATGGCACCATATAAAATATATGATATAATAAAACCAAGAGGAAAATATACATAAGGTAATGAACCTTATAATGGCATGAATTTAAAAGGATCTTGAGGGTAAAGAAATATGATAGGACTTTTTATCTCTAAAATTATAGGAAAAAATGAGAATGAACCACCAAAATATTAAAAATAATAGGGCTGCCTTAAACAAGGTATTTATACTAAATATGAAACATGAAAAATATCATTCACAGAAAATACTACAATAAGAGAGAGAAATCTAAAATATATGTGTTTGCAAAACAAATACCCACAAGAAAGTGGCAAAGTTATATCTTTTGGAAAATATAATAACATGATAATCATAAACCATAAAACATGAAAAAATAATGTCACAATCTCCTAAAAACCATAATTATTAACTGGTGTATAAAACCAATAAAAATTTTTTTTGTCAAATCTTGTCTAATAATACATGGCATAATATAAACAATAAAATAGTATACATCATCACTGATTATACATAAAGAAATGATAAATTATTATAAATAGCAAATATTTTGTGCCTTCAGGATATTACAATTGATAAATAATGCATAAAATATATCAGCCACAAATGTATAATATAAATAAATAAAATACATAGTAAATTACAAAAGCATAAAATTATTTACAATTATGCAAAGTTTATCAAAATTTAAATAAATAAATTTTCTTCACCCAGGATGGTTTATTATTTATGAGAATAAAGTTCTGCAAACATAGAAAAAATATCCATTTGTTGAAAATACAGCATTCAAAAATAGTTCTATAGGCAAGAGAATTCTCAACAAAATAAGCACACAAACACATTAATGGCAAATCACTTTTACAAAAATAGCAATTTTTTATATAACATTATGTTAACTTTATCTTCAGCCATAAAAAAATGTAATTTTGTAATGAGGTTTAGAAGTAAATATCATTTAAATACAAAGTATGTTATCTTAAAGAGCAGGGATTGAAATTTAGAATTTAACACTAATAATAACAAAGCATATGTGAAGCAACTTTATAATTAAAAGTTAATTGTATAATAACTTGAATAATGATTCATTTTTTGCATTTTATTTTATTTTTGAACATAGATATGACTGTTTTAATTATTTTGTCCAGACATAGTTAAAAAATGATAACAATGCAGATTTAAGTAATAAATCCATTACATTAAAATAATATTTTTCAAACATCATATTCAAACAATAATTTTTCAATGAAAAAGAAAGTGAATAATGTTCCTTTGACTTTCTATCTCTAGCCTGTGGTATACATAAGTCAAAACATTCATACATGAAAATCTTACACTCTGCAGTAAAGATAATAAATAATTACAACAAGTCATTAAATGTCATTTCAAAGTTAATAAAGATTTTTTACAATCCAGAATTTAAATATTCTTTCATTAAAATGAATTATCCCAGAGAAAACCTTTTTTGAAACATGATTATATTGAAATAAAAATATTTTAAAAAGATATTGATGGAAACAAAAGTTTCAAGGTCTTTTCATAAATTTATTACTCTTTCAGCATTTTTTTTAATTTTTAAGCAAAGTCATTGAAAATATTAAGAACCACTATAAATATTAAAAAATACAAGTCTCTAACACTCTTAATAAAAAATCATTAAAGTTTATTTTAAATAAATAAATTGGTAATGAATAAAAATTATTACATTAGTAAAAACCCATAGAAAATTCCCACATGTTAATTCTGTGTAAAAATAATTCACAAGTTGTGAATATCTATTTAAACTTTCCATTATGTTTTTCTTTATTTTAATAATGTAGATTTTGGACTTTACAGTAGATTTATCTTAAAGTTTTGGCAACTGAATTAGAACTAATTTAAGGATACCGTACTTTAGCCAAAAATTAAAAATAATTAAACTTATAATTATTAGAAGTATTTAACTCCACAATCAAATAATAAAAATTAATTAGAAAAAATAAGCAAGTTTTTCTTTCCTTTTCATATGTGTGTAAACTCTTCCCATGTGTCTTTTTCTAGCCCTGATTATGCAATTGATTTTATTGATTGTAATTGACAATCTTAGATCACTACCTTTTGATCTCCTATTTTAAAGTTTAAAAATTGATTTGGAATCTTGGAAAATAAAGACAGAAATAGAAACTTAGTTACATATTGCCTAGACTATTAGTTTAAAACATTAAATTATAAGCCAGTTATTTATAAAACTGAAAATTATTACAATAAAATAAAATATTACATAACAAATATATTATTTTGAATAGAATATTCATTTGCATTATTTTTATAATAAATGTATACCTTATTAATAAAATGAGAAGTATGCCAGAATACATTTTATTGTTTTTAATTAAAGATATTTAAAAATAACTAAATATTACAAACAAGAAAATTAAAATATAAGTACAATCATGCAGATTCTTTAATGTTTTCCTTTGTTTGAAAATTAATAACTTTTTAATAATAAATTAACTCTCTATCTCCCTATAATTAATATAGCTTAATTTTATTTTACTGACTTAATTTTTATTATGATTAGCATAAATAAAATCATATTTTAGTAATAAATAACATAAATAGAAATCCTTTCCTATAAGCAAAAAAAATAATTAATAATACCTAGTATTAAAGATTTAAACTTAGCTATTATTACAGTTTAAATTAATATAAAATAACTTTAGCTTTTAATAGCTTTTAACATTGACTTATTATTATACAGAAAATATATTCCTAATTTAAACAATTGGAAGTCACATAACTATAGATGGGTTCAAACCTGTACAATAAAAATATTAAAAATATTTTTTTAAATAATTAAGATTTATAAAAGTTTTTAGAATGACTTATAAAATGAATTACCATTTGCCTCTAAAGCCAAGATAAAATTAACTTGCAATAAAAATTAATTATTGGAAAAAAAATTGTTAGACTTAGACAAATTAGATGGAATGAAGTTAACTTTATTGGCAAAATTACCCCAAATTCACAATTCAACCATAGGATATGTTACATTTTAGATTTTATTTTTTTTTTGACTAGTCTGGCAGTGTTGTGAATTTTGAGAAATTTTAATTATTTTATTGACTAGTTTAATTTTTGGCTTTTAATATATATATATATATATATTAAAAACCAGTCAACATATATATATATATGTGTGTGTGTGTGCATGTGTGTGTGTGAAAGCAGATCACACTTAATATCAAACAATATAAATAATTTGAATATGTTTGTTGCCAAGACAACTCTTGTCTAAGATGATTATATAGGCACTAAATATTGACACTTAACTGAAAGAGATTGGATTTTTTATTTCAAAACATTAACTAAATATATAAATTATAATAATCCTTGATTTTAAAATATGAAATTATAAATAATGTGCAAAAGCATTTTCAATTTCTGCAAGATAAATAATTTTTGCATTAAATGAATATGTTTTTGTAAATTATTTATCATCTGGTTAAAATTGTCATGATTTATTTATTTATTTAATTATTGTGTATACTGTTTACAGTTTATAATGATTGTTTGGGGCACTGATCTCCTGTCACATTCAGACCCAATCCTCCAGGGTTCACAGGTCACTTAACACTCTGAAGAATTAAGAAATAATATTCATTTCTTTTCATATAATATATGTAGTGTTTTTTAGATTGTAACTGTATTACATTAAATGTAGATAAAGTTAGAAAAGATTGACACCGAACACATATATGTTGGATCTAAAATTTCTCCTATTTAACATGTTATATAAAATCATCACTTTGATTTTTTTGTAAAATTTCATAGGGTTGATGTGAACTTCTAAATTCTATTTATTAAACCAAATTATTTATTGCAAAACAAAAGAAAGATGGGAAGAATGCAATGCCAAAACAATTTATTATCAATGCTTTTAAAATATTTTATTTCCAAATACAAAAAAAAAAATGCTGAAACATTCAAATATGTTAACATTTTTTCTTTCTCTTCCAAATTTTTTTAGAAAAATTTCTTTAAATTAATTTATGTAATTTCAACAAAATCTATAAAATTATTTATAAAATTCAACAAGGCTACATTAATACTACATAAAATGCAACATTTTGTCTTTAACATGTATTTAATTGGGCCAGAGCAAGTTTATTGGTAAATAAATAATTATTAATACTTTTAGAGTACTGTTTGTTCAATTACAGATGCTCCACTTTGTAAAATTTTTAATAACAATTTGTTATTTTTTAGAAGGATGTTTAGATATAAGACATTTTAATGACTTATTAACAAATTTACATTCTGGAATTTGAGTAAACAATGTCATTAGTTCTATTTCCCTTTCATTTATGATTTATATATATATATATATATATGTGTGGGGGGGGGGTATGTGGTTGTGTGTCTGTACAAATACAATGAACACTATGTAAATACATATAATATATATATATATTGTGACATTTTATTTAGGTCCCTGTATTAAATAATCCAAAGTTTTAAATCATAAAAATATATTTGTCATTAAATTCTTAACAAGTGGCTTTCAATAAAGACTGTTCTGGATGCACTAGAAAATCTGCTTGAGTGGAGATGAGATTTCAAACCCAGTCTAGGTTGTGATTAGGGATAAAATAATAATTTAAAAGTATTATTACTAATTGGAAGATAAATATATTGCTATTTTATTATTGTTGAGTAGCAATTGAAATAAATTAATTAATTAATTAAATTTGTAAATCTTGTAAAATGCATCATTATAGTTAATTCTTAAGCATATTTTCGTAGTGAATTAAAAAACAGTCTTGAATATTATGGGTAGTTATTAAAAATGAAGCCAGGTGGAGTAATATTAAATATACACACTAAAGTTATTGGTCCATTTGTTACCACAATGCATTGTGATACAAGCTATATATGATATAACAAAGTTGTAGCAGGGGGTGATTAAGAAAACAAGAATTGGAATCAAGAGACTTTAACTCTAATCTTATAAAATAAGAAAGAAAAAAAGCTGAAAAATCAGCAAAATTTGGAATCTATTTGAATGGGGTTATAAAATATTGTTTAGTTAAAATGATGGAATAAAACATCTTAAAGCCTTGTAATCATTTCAACACTATTTTTCCATCAATTTGATCATTCCTGAAAGTCATACTGCAAAAGAAGAAATGGGAATGATGTGGATAATAATTTACTTCAATAAATATTACTTCAAACCAAGGACAATTCCAGAGAAAATAAGCTTTTGCTTTTATTTTGTTTATAATTTTAAATTCTCAGATTTAAAAATGACTCACAAATTATTTACATTTAAAGGAAAAATCTGACAATGTTTGTTTTTGCATGTTCTTATTATCCAGCAGAAGAATACTTTGCTTGTAAATTATAATTTCAATAAAATAATTCGAAATAAAGTTGAAGAAAAATGTCAAAAGATGAAGTAAACAAATTTAAAAAAATCATTTTTGAATCATATAGCTTTTAATAAAGTTAAAAGACAATTGCATGATTTTATTTCCTATTCTTTTTTAAGAAAGAAAACTCATCTGCCAAATGAATATTTTAGCATGAATTTGCTTAATGATAGAAATGGAATGTTACAGACTAATTAAAAATGTCAAGGATATCATATTTATAATTGAATAAATTCTTCTTAATATTGCTAAACACCTAGTATTTTCTGATAAAATTGACATAAAATAAATATTTACTTTTAAAGTTTTATTGTAAAACATGCATCTTAATAATATTTTAAAAATATTTTTAAAATGCCCAGATTATTTAAAGTGTTACAGATATTACTGCAGAGGGAAGAACAAAATCAATAAATAATTTTAAAAAGTTGAATGTGTTAAATGTAATGAAACTCTAAAGTCATTTTTTAAGGAAAATTATCTGAATCAAAATGTGGATAAAATGATTTTATTGTGTTACATTTGAAAGTGTTTAAATATTAACTCACTATGCTGACATTGGTACATAAACCAATAAATGATTTTTTTGCCTTTGGAGAAGTGTTTGAATTTTGTCTGAATATGCTAACATCGAACAGGATTATCAATATATATATATATATATATATATATATATATATATATATATATATATATATATATATATGCATTATTTTATAAATGTTTTCTCATCATAATATTAGTTCTTGTTATTTTAGATCACAAAGATGAAATAAACTTTGACTAATAGGATAAAATTTAATGGGAGAAAATGTTCATTTCTGATTTTATTTATTGCTATGTTAGTGTTATAATATGTATGTCATGTGTCATTTGGGAATTTTTTATATATATTTATTGTGGTATAAAATACATGATATAAAATATATTTAGTAAAAGGGATGTAAAGATGTATAAAGATATATACATTTATTATTACATATATTTTGCTATTTTCCCAATTAAGGGAAAACATAATATTAAATGTCATTTATCTGGGGAGAAAGGAAAATATTTATCTCTCGCACTTTTAAAATAGTCTTTAATATTTTATTAAAGGTAAACAAACAGACATTTCATCAAAGATATACTATAATGACCTGATTGTTTACCTATATAAAAAAATTGATCTAAGCCTTTTTTATTTTTTAATTTTGTGTAGGAATGCACATGTCCACCTTGTTTACATGTGTAGTGATTGCTATAACAAAAGTATAATTGTTATATTTAAATAATTAATGATCATTTGACATATATTTTGGTTTGTCTATTAATACATTAATAGTTTCTGCATTGTGAATGAAATAGTTATGTTTCCACTTTTATTGTTAGTGTTTTATTTTACCTTGCTATAATATTGATAATGATTTGTGACAGCTGTTAGCTGATAAGTATGTGCCATATATAATGGCATCGAATAGAATAATATTAATATTAGTATTGAGCATGGGCTGATGGAGAATCACCCATTGCTGATTCCATGAGAGGATGGGATGGTCGAGGCTGAGTAATAATTAATGCATAGTTAGCATAATTAATCCCAAAAGAGGATATCCATGGTCTGAATTCTATTTTTCCTGTGATGATGCCAAGCCCACATGTTATACCTATGGAGAGTTATTACAATTAGCCATATTATTATACAACTTTCATGTTGTTTTGTAGAGCATCTCTTTATTGTTTGATCCTCATGAGGTTATAGAGTTAAGTTTTCCACTGTGTATGGTGAAATTTAGTATTTCAGAATCATATAGCAAGGTTAAGATAAAGTTAGATGAAGGGACACTGGTCTATCTATAGTGTTTGCCTAATTGGAATAGTGTCTTATGATGTTGTAGGATATTCATCAGTTTATAGACAAACCAAAACAAAACCTACTAGTGATTGTAGAATGTCTAGATGAAAGAGCAAGAGATGCATGTGGGCAGTGTGGATTTATCTTCATCAAGTAGTGATTTGCTGATGGATCAGTAAGATCAGGTAAATATTCAATGATTAGGTTGTGGACATAGGTAATGTTTTAGTGTCATGTTTGCATTAGACTTATGATGTCTGTCTGCACATCAATACAGTGAATCTTTTCATATTAAAAGATAATAAATTATTAATTGTGCTGTATATGGTAATTGCCCTTATCATATTTCAACAAATCAAATAGCTACAGTTCAATACACTAAATCATAACTTCAAATTTTTGATTTAAAAAGTTGTGTATATCCCTAAGACATAAACACATTTTGTTTACAATTTAAATGCTAATTTAGCTGAAATAAAGTTTAAATATCTTATTCTATAAGATAGAAGAATAATAGAAACTTAGTCAATCATAATAGTGATACTATAAACATCACTGTATAAGTTTGTCTCATTTACTGAGTGTACAGTCAATGGGATACCAAGTATGTTCCAGCCCAGAGTTTATTTCATGTATTGGTCGTATTTCAGACACTGGGTCATAAATAAATTTGTAAATATTGTAAATTAAACTTGTTGTGTGTAAAAATGTATTTAGTTACTTGTAGTCTTATTGCTAATCACCATACACACTATTATTGTTATAGCTATCGACATATCAGAGGATTATATATTGAAATCATCATCGACCAATATAGTAAAATTAACAATATGTTGGTATATCATAATAATTTTGTTAAGCCCTATAATTTATGAGTACATCTAAGGCATCATCACTTAACAATTAAAATGGTATTAACCTAGAGTAATAGTATTTTAAGTAATATACTAAAAGATAAACACTTAATAATGGTTTAATTGGCTTAGTTGAACCTGCAAAGCTATCATTCACTGATCTTGATAATGTGGTTTTTAATTATTTGAGAAAAGAAATTTGGTAAGTTATTGTGTTTAGTTATTAAAAAGTTATTCCTATTTCTTAAATATTAAAGTTATAATAGTTATTAAGTTTATAAAGTTTTTGTTTGTGGAACTGCTAAATATAGTTGTTAATTTGAGTTTATATTAAGAGCTGTTTTGTGCATTATATTCGGGTAGTGGTAAAATCCCTCTCACTGACCCAAGTATATTTTGCATAATGATCTTTGAGTGTTTGACCCCTGAGAAGAATTAGTTGTTAAGTTTCAAGATAGAATTTGAATTTGTAGTAAATTTTATAGCTAGTTATTTATGATAGTTGGACTTGAATTAGATTACTTTCATTGTTTTATGAAAGGCAACCAAACTTTAAGGTATAAATTACTTCTTTTGTCATAAAAATTTATAGCTTGTTTTAACTTTATGATATATATTCTGGTTATGTCAAGCTTGGAATCTCTAATTTTATTTAGCTTATCTTCTTACCATTTAATACAATATTAGTTTATAATTTAAGATTTCAGTCCCTACCATCAACATTGTTCATGTTCTTTGATTTATTCATTCTTTATTTGACATTATTTCATTATCATAATTGATTAATCATACATTAACTTTTATTCTTTTAGCATCTTAACTATTCATTAACTCTTATTCTATCATCATCTTAATCATTCATTATTCTCATACATCTTCATTTTTTTCTCTTCATTCTTAGACTCATTTCATTCTACTATTTAATTATTACTTATTTTCATCATCCATTCAGTCATCTACATTATAATTTACTTATTATTTCATTTATAATTTTAATTTCATAATCATTCCAGAGATATAATTATTTGTTATTTATTGGTTTGCTGAGTATCAAATTTAGCTCATCACATTTTGTTTGTATGGATTTTAAAGCTGGTTTGACCAGAATTATTATCTTTATTAATCACCTTGTGATCTTCTTTAGATCTATAGTTTCATGCTAGCTTTGTTCAATAAAGGAATCATCTCATTAATTTAACATTTTGTTTCTTCATGCATTTATTTTTAATTATTCGGGTAGTGAAGGTTACAAAAGGCAGATTTGGTGCCATGAAATGAGCAGCCAGATTCGTATATATGATTCCAGCATTCAAAAAAAAGGAGACAAAGGCAGATTATAGCACCAAACATGAGTCTAGATTAGTTGATGATCCTAAGAAAATGTCACATAGGTGGATTATGGCACCCAAGCATTAAGGCCGATTGGTTAATTGGAGGTTTCAGGATATAATATAGAGTGTGTAAGACAGGATGAAGGATAATTGCCAACTATAGCAAGTCAAAATAGGAGTATATTGCACTCCAAATACATGCATCTCGATGTGTTTATGATTGCTGGGGATAAAGTTATCTTTAGCATGTTGTTGCCTAAACCATGTGTGAGCCCTATGATTAAAGTAGTTATTATTGTTTGAGATGTTGTAGTTATTTTAAAAGAGTTGTTAGTAAGATTTAATCAGTGTGATCAAGTTGTGAGTTATGTTTCTCGAGTTAATAAATTATACTGACTTAAGATTATCAATCCACTGCAGGTTGAAGGTCTCTCCAAGTTCAAGTTCTTTCCACATCACCCCTGCACACTTATCCTGACTCAAATCAGTTTTAGAAAAGATCATAAATAAATTACATGGTGTAATTTTGGGTAATTAAAGTATAATATTATTATAAAATAAAACATTTTCGATAGCAAGATTGCAACATGATTAAAGTTGTACATTGATGTAGGCATATGAACTTAAAACAGATGGTGAAGTATATATTGTCTAGCATATGGTCAAGTATTTTGTTTTTTTTGTGTGTAAACTTATGTGAAATTGTGGGTCGACAGAAGGTGGTAGTGTTTAAATGTATGCAAGGTTACAATAAATTAGTCCAATTCAAATTAGATATTATAGAGATATTTAAGAAAATACTTATTAGATAACAAAATGAGTGATACTAAGAAAAAAGAGTTAGAAGAAGTTGTAATTATGAAGTTCTGAAAATAATAGTGCTTTTAATATGTTAATGAAATTTCTGCAGGAAATGAAAGAAGTTATGAATCAAATGAATAAAAAATTAGATAATAACAGAGAAGATATGAATCAAATGAATAAAAAATTTGATGATAATAAATATGAAATCAAGAGTAATCTTGACAAAATGAAAAATAATCTAGATGATGCTAGGGGCAACTTAGAAAATATGAAAAGTAATTTTGATAGTAGATTCGATAAAAATGAGGACGATTTAAAAGCATTAAAAAAGGACATGGATTTTAAAATGGAGCTATTGAGCATGAAAAATGTTGAAATGATCAATGACAAAATTCATGAATATTATCAGTTAACTAAAAAAAATTAAAGATTCATAAAGATGTTTTTGATATCAAGTGCAAAAAAGCAAGTGAAGAGATAAATAGTACATTAACTGAGTTAAGTCAAAGGTTATCTCATAATGAAGGAGATAATAAAAAGATATTTTGTCAGCTGGAAGACAAAATAAAAATTCCTAATGATTAGATGGAAGAAAAGCTGAAAGTTTGTAATGATTAAATTTGGAGCTGTATTACTAATCTTGATTCTCAGATATAGGACATCAAGAAAGAGCATGTTGATAAGGGTGTAGGAAATGATTTTAATTCCAGTAAATTCAAAGAAGAAATTAAGAAAGTAGAGTTGGAAGAAATGAGTTTTGTAAAAAGGAAAATAGTAGACAGCCATAAGATCGAATCTAGGATGGATTAGCATTTAAGTAAGATGCCCAAAAAAATTGATGAACATAATATAAGGATGATAATTGTCAAAGATGAGGAGAATTTCTTAATATAAGATGAAGTAGAAACTCATTTTAAGAAAGGCAGCACTTTTACCTTTGTTGATGAAAGAAATGTAAGATTAAATAAGATGATTTTTTGCAAAATGAAATTGAAGATGAAAATGAATGTAGGTAGTTCATTTGATTGTGGGAAAGGAATTTTAATAGATATCAAACATTCACATAGTATATATGAATAGATATCAAACATTCACATAGTATATATGATCAATATTTATTGAGTCAAGACCCAATTGAGAATAATAAAATAAATTGCAAATTGAAGCTCTTGATCAATGAAAACTTATTTGATTTGATGGATACAGATCAAATCACACAGATGAATAATAAAATTCCTTGTAAAATGAAAACTGTTGTTCCAGAAAAATCTATTTTGATTGATTTAAGGAAATCTATCAATAAATGTAAATATAGACTGAGGACTAATTATGATAATCTAACTGTGGATGATCTATTGTATGATTATGTAGGGTTATGCAGTAATAAAAGCAATTGTAAAATGAAGTTGATTAAGGGAAAAAACGAATTGGTATATTTCCTATGATCTTAAACAAAAATTTGTGATAGAGATAGATATTAATTGCAAAATGAAATCTATATTTCAGAAAGGGAGTGTATTTAATCAATGTGAGAATGGTAAAACAACTAAATCTTTTTGGAAAAGGAATAATTGGGAATTGAAGACTCACGTAGATGAATCAATTTTATATAACTTATTGGAATTGTATGAAAAGTTATTTAGTCATAAAGTTAAGAATAAGATGAAATTTGTCACTAATCAGGTGAATACATTGGATGTTTGTAATATTCAGTGAGAAGCAGTAATAAATGAGAGAAATATTTGATGTAAAATGAAATTTGTGTTTCAGTTAAAAGGTTGTCTGGATCAAGATAACTATCAGAGGAGAATTTTTTTAAGAGAATTAAATTTGGTTGTAAGTGGATAAAGCTTATTTTTACTTAATTATTTGTGCATATTATTTCAGACATAATATGTATCATAACAAAATATGTAATGAGTAAAATTCTTTAATAATTGTTAAGAAAGCAAAAGAGTATCTTTAATAAAATGAATATAATAAAAATAGTATTTACAACTAGTAGATAAACTAAAAATGTTCTTTATGATGTGGTAATCTAAAATGTGTATAGTTTGATATTAATTTAACCTATGTTATATTAAATGATGGTTAAAGGAATATATATGAAATTTAAAAGTTTGTTTTCTATGAGGGGGGGGTATTTTGACCTTTTATTTAGGTCCCTGTATTAAATAATCCAAAATTTTAAATCATAAAAATATATTTGGTATTAAAATCTTAACAAGTGGCTCTCAATAAAGACTGTTCTGAATGCACTAGGAAATCTGCTTGTGGAGATAAGATTTCAAACCCAGTCTAGGCTGTGCATATAGATAAAATAATAATTTAAAAGTATTATTACTAATTGGGAAATAAATATATTGCTATTGTATTATTGTTGAATAGCAATTGAAATAAATAAATTAATTAATTAAATTTGTAAATCTTGTAAAATGAATCGTTATAGTTAATTCTTAAGCATATATTTTGTAGTGAATTAAAAAGTCTTGAATGTTATGGGTAGTTATTAAAAATGAAGCCAGGTGGAGTAATATTAATGATACTCACACTAAGGTTATTGGTCCATTTGTTACCACAATGCATTGTAATTCAAGCTATATATGATATAACAAATTTGTAGGGGGGGTGATTAAGAAAAAGAGAATTAGAATCAACAGACTTCAACTATAATCTTATAAAATAAGGAAGAAAAAAAGCTGAAAAATCAGAAAAATTTGGAATCTATTTGAATGTGATTATAAAATATTGTTTACTTAAAATGATGGAATACAAAGTCTTAGAGCCTTGTAATCATTTCAACACTATTTTTCCATCGATTTGATCATTCCTGAAAGTCATACTGCAAAAGAAGAAATGGGAACGATGTGGGTAATAATTTACTTCAATAAATATTACTTCAAACCAAGGACAATTCCAGAGAAAGTAAGCTTTTGCTTTTATTTTGTTTATAATTTTAAATTCTCATATTTAAAAATGATGCACAAATTATTTACATTTAAAGGAAAAATCTGACAATGTTTGTTTTCACATGTTCTTATTATCCAGCAGAAGAATACTTTGCTTGTAAATTATAATTTCAATAAAATAATTCGAAATAAAGTTGAAGAAAAATGTCAAAAGATGAAGTAAACAAATTTAAAAAAGTCATTTTTGAATCATATAGCTTTTAATAAAGTTAAAAGACAATTGCGTGATTTTATTCCCTATTCTTTTTTGAGAAAGAAAACTCATCTGCCAAATGAAGATTTTAGTGTGAATTTGCTTAATGATTAAAATGGAAAGTTACAGATTACTTAAAAATGCCAAGGATATCATATTTATAATTTAATAAATTCTTCTTAATATTGCTAAACACCTAGTATTTTCCTGATAAAATTGAAATAAAATAAATATTTACTTTTAAAGTTTTATTGTAAAACATGCATCTTAATAATATTTTAAAAATATTTTTAAAATGCACAGATTATTTAAAGTGTTACAGATATTACTGCAGAGATAAGAACAAAATCAATAAATAATTTTAAAAAGTCAAACGTGTTAATTGTAATGAAACTCTAAAGTCATTTTTTAAGGAAAATTATCTGGATCAAAATGTGGATAAAACGATTTTATTGTGCTACACTTGAAAGTGTTTAAATATTAACTCACTATGCTGACATCGGTACATAAACCAATAAATATTTTTTTTTGCCTTTGGAGAAGTGTTTGAATTTTGTCTGAATATGCTAACATTAAACACGATAATCAATATATATATATATATGCATTATTTTAGGAATGTTTTCTCATCATAATATTAGTTCTTGTCATTTTAGCTCACAAGGATGAAATAAACTTTGACTAATAGGATAAAATCTAATGGGAGAAATGTTCGTTTATTATTTTTATTATTGCTATGTTAGTCATGTGTCATTAAGGAATTTTTTTCATATATTTATTGTGGTATAAAATATATTTAGTAAAAGGGATGTAAAAATGTGTAAAGATATATACATTTATTATTACACATATTTTGCTATTTTCCCAATTAAGGGAAAACATAATATTAAATGTCATTTATGTGGGGAGAAAGGGAGATATTTATCTTTCGCACATTTAAAATAGCCTTTAATATTTTATTAAAGGTGAAAAAACAGACATTCTAAGCCTTTTTCATTTCTTAATTTTGCATAGGAATGAAAATGTCCACTTTGAATATAAATGCAGGTTAATCTTCATTGTTTACATGCGTAGTTCTTGCTATAACAAAAGTATAATTGTTATATTAAAATAATTAATGATCATTTGACATATATTTTGGTTTGTCTATTAACACATTAATAATTTCTGCATTGTGAATGAAATAGTTATGTTTCCACTTTTTTGTTAGTGTTATTTTACCTTGCTATAATATTGATAATGATTTGTGAAAGCTTTTAGCTGATAAGTATGTGCCACATATTATGGCATCAAATCAAATAATATTAGTATTAGTATTGAGCATGGGCTGATGGAGAATCACTATATAGAATTTGGTGATCCAGAATGTAGCCATATTTATCAATACATCGCATTACAATATTATATTTCTACTATGTGCATAAAAGTATTTAAATGAAACTATAACATAACTGGATTATATTTTTGACTAACAGAAAATATGTATGTCAAAAATGTAATGTTTTTAATGAATTTAACACAGTAACTTATCATTGATAAATGAAATGTGAGATACATGTTAATGTGAAATTAGAAAGACAAAAAATATTAAGAAGTCGTTTTTCTCAGTTGATATTTTTAAAAAAAAAAAAAAAACATTCAAATCAATTTAAATTAGAATTTGAAAATCATTTAAAACACTAATAGATTTTGAAGATGGTTCACATTTGAATAAAATCAGTAAGAATATATTTGCCACACTATTAAAAAGTGCAACAAAGATTGTCTGTACAAAAAATAGCAATGTATCAGTAAATTTTCTATCACATCAAAACATTGTATGGAAAAAAAGAAATATAAAAAAATATATAAATGATCCATTAAAAATAATTAAAAATCTAGAATTTTGTAAAAATATTATTTAAAGGAGTTAATAATGATATAAGAAATTATAATAGCTATGAAAGCTAAAGAAAAGAATAAGAGTCTCATAAATGTAAAATAATGTATTTGTATTTGTAGGAAGATTATTTTTGCTTTAAGAAAAAAAGATGGAACTATTTCTAAAAAGATAATATCATGAGACATGTGGATGATTTCTATTAAGAATTATACAGTAATAAAGAATTTAAAACACAAAATATCCCATGTAACTATTATATCTACACTGCCTATATATGTAAACTGTGCAATTAAAGTTATGAAGGAGAGAAAAGTTTTAGTTAATGATGGAATTATAATTAATATCTTAAAAGATGCAGATAAAAAATAAATACTGTTGGTAATGTTATATGCCAAATATCTTAATAATGATTGGAATAATGCAATAATACTATTGATTAAAGTTGATAAAGAATACATTATAAATTATTGACTTATCAGTTGTACATATTTTTTACTAAGATATTTACAACTCATCTACAGCAAATTTTGGATTTTAACCAACCAAACAACAAGGAGGATTTAAATATGATTTTAGCATAGTGGATCCTATCATAATATTGAGAAAAGTTTTAGAAAAGATCCAATAAATATGAGTTATCATTATGCTTTGGATTTGTAGATTCTGATAAGGCATCTGATTCTATAAGCATTTCTACTATAACTAAAGCATTGGATAGATAATATTCTGAAAAATATATATCAAACACCCCAGCAATGAATTGATTGTTAAATATCAAATATCTAAATGACAAATATGTACCAGATAATCAGAAGAAAGAATGTAGAAATAATATTGATATTCAAAAAAAGTGATAAAGAAAATATAAATAATTATACACTTATCAGCTCTGTATAAATATATTATTAAAATAATTACAATTCACCTGCAGCAAACTTTAGATTTTTAACCAACCAAAAAACCAAGCAGGATTTTAAAATGACTTTAGAATAATGAAGTATATTCCTGTATTCAGTAAAGTTATAGAAGAAAAAAAATGTATATCAATTGTCATTATGTTTTGGATTTGTAGAATATGAGTAGACATTTCAAAAACATTTCTACAATGATTAAAATATTGGACAGACAGAAGATATTGACATATTTTAAAAACATATGTATCAAATGCAGCAGTGGTGATTAGATAACATAGTTATTCTAAGAAAAATAACATTAAAAATAATGCATGATAAGATGACTCTATATCTTGAAAACATTCTACAATAAATTTACAAGAAGTAGTTTGTGGATTAAATGCTAAGCTAAGAAATTAAAATGGAGTTTATTTAAGTCATCTAGATTTTTCAAATGATGTGGTCATTTTTTTTTTCAAATAATGCTTTAAATCTTCAGGAAATTCTGCAAAAGTTATCAGATGAAAGTAAAAAAATAGTATTAAAAATAAATGCTAAAAGGATTAAAGTAATGAACAATAAATTTTCCCAAAAGAAAAAAAAAGAAAAATTGATAATGATAAAATAAAAATTGTTAAGAAGTATAAATACTTTGGCCAGAATATAAACATAGTTAGAAATACAATGTATAAAGTTAATCATACAATTAAACTTGAATAAAGTGCTTTTATAGAAATAACATAATATTAAAATTAAATATACCCATTTATTTTAAAAGAATGTTTTTTATTAATTGTATTTTTCCAGTTCTTATTTATATATCTGAGACTTGGGAATTTAACAGGGACTTCTGATTCCTCAATGAAATATATAGAAATGTATGTTAAGAGTAACAAGAATGGAGCAAAAAGAATATGCATAGGTGGTAGAACAAACAAGTAATTGAGTGACTGAAATGTAGCTAATCTGGACATAGTCTGAGAAAATATAATAATAGAACAATCAAAATTTTAAATTGGATCCCAAAAGATTGCAAAAAATCTGAAAAGACACTTATATGTGATGGATGGATGAAATAAAGAAGTTTCTTAATGTGATATCACAGAGAGAGAGAGAGCTAAAGATTGAAAAAACTGGATTAAACTTGAAAAGAATGACGATAAAAAAACATACTAGTCTCTTTTTATGTTTGCTTAATATTATGTAATGCTATCTTTAATTGTTCAGCAAAAAACTTTGTTTTCTGAAATATTTCATCAAGTTGTCCAATTTTGCTCTCTAACGTGTTCTATTTTTACTATATCTTCCAAATCACATTCAATATCACATTTTCTCCCAATGTCTTTGAGTAATCTTTATGACATAGACAGGCTTTATGTTTCACTCAAAACTCCTCTTCAACATCTTTTTTGGAAGTCTTGCATTCTTCATTTATTTTACAAGCATAATCAAAAGATGTGATTTTACAATAGGGGGCTGAAGAAAATATTGATTTGGTTTATATCTTAGAATTGCATTTACAAAATTTTAAGACTATCTTTAAATGAAAATGTTCTAATACTTTAATATAGTGTCAATAAAGTGTCCAAGTCTAACTTTCATTACTGACTTAGACAAAATACCAGATCTATATATAGCTAACTTGACCTTATACTATTTCAGGATGATACAAACTCACCTTTTGGCCAATTCAGCCCCTGGTGAATTTTTTCATAAGTATTATATGTTAAAATGCATGTAAAATGCTATATCTTATTATAATAATTTTTTCACCCAAAAAAATTGTGCTAAAAAGTGGTATGTTCAAAATTACCACTCTTACAATGACATAAGCTTTGCCCTGACATGTTCAGCCATTGTATGCTGCCAAGGCTGTAAAATGTTCAGTGTTTTATGACATTGTAGTTCCAATGACGCAAAATGGATTTATTTCAATTTATTATGGTTCTAGATGTTTTTTTTAATAATTCCCGCTATATTTATTATATATCAATAAATATAAATTATTAATAGCTTATTTTGACTTGAGATACTTTATTTTCACAAATATAACATTATATTAGCAGCTAACATAAATATGGCCTGAAGCAATTTATAAGATTAGCTTTGATGCAAACAATCTATTTTATATTTACGAGTAAGAAAATATCACAATTTTGGAATAAATATTCAAAAAATTTAAACTTTTAAAGCATAATTTATTAGATATAAGAGAAATAAATAATTATTCATTGGTATGTTTAAAAATAATAAGAATTAAAAAATATTTTATTGATTTTATAAACTGAAAATAATTTTTCTAGAAACGATGACATGTAAAGTCTTTGTTTTGATTACATCCTCATTTTTTTAATATTTACAAAAACAAAATGTAAACATTTAAAATTTATTTTATTAGTAAACAAAAGTATCTATCAAATAAAGTCAAAATTATTATTTTCTGATAAATATTAATCATTTTATCATATATTTTATGTTGATGTGTGAGACAAAGAAAAACATCAGAAATGTCAGAAAAATAGCATTTTGATTTGATAGTGTAAGGCTATTAATTACCTCACTGATTAAATCCACAATTTCATTTACACATTAACATTCACAAAATCATTCGATCAAATCTTGTGTTAAGATTGGTAAAGGTCCCTATTGTCCTTTTTCAGTGCATGGTCTTAAAGTATAGCCTTAATATATATTACCTTACATAATGAGTATGCACTTAACAAATTTAATTATTACAACTTTATATTTTCTTAAAAGATTTCTAAGCATAAAATCTCAACACTGAAACATTGCAAAACAAAAGATTTCATGAATTTTGGTGTGTAATAAAAATTGTGGCCTTAATCAGTGAGATATTTAATAGTCTTATATCTCAAATAAAAATTATTTAGATTCTCCTATGTAATTAAAAAGAAAGTTGAAGATAAGAATGGCCACTCTTGTCTTTTAAATAAATCTTGTGTTAAGATTTGTAGAAATCCCTACTGTCATTTTTTAGGTGCATGGTCTGAAAGTTATAGTCTTAATATATATTACTTTATATAAATGTTGTTCAATTCACAGCCAAAGTGTATTGACATACAACAACCACATAAGTCAAGTTGTTCTTATTGAAAAAAACAATAGCAACCCTGCTTTGTAAACTCATAATGTTATATTATTTTTAAATATTTTCAAATTCTTGATATGGTAGATATTAACTTTAGTGCTTACTTAAAGGACATATTGTTGGTTATTTTAATTTTTTGGCATAGGCATGCACAAAACTGCTGAGGAAATAAATTATATAGTATCAAATAAATATGATGCATTTAAATAATTAAAGAAAAGATTTTTTTTTTTTTACTTGTTCTATTTTAATTGATATTTACATGAAATGTATTTGTGGATAATTATGGAAATGTGAGCAATATAATTTATTTACAAATTGTCAGTTTATTATTAAAATGTTCTTATTGATAGTTGCATGAATTATTTGTTACTATGTCTTATATTATCATTTCAATTAATATTATTAACATGATAGTCATTAGATCTTTACTTTTTCAATTTTTTTACTCAGTTTATTTAAATTATCAGAATGTATATTTAAGTGATGTGTCAATTTGAATTTTATTGTAATTAGCTTCATATTTATTGGAAGTATCTGGATGACATGTTTTTTTATTGTGAATGTTATCAATGATATTGTTTAAAGTGACTTTTAAAATTTCAGTAGACGTTTACTTGTAATATTACCACAACAGTTTACTTTTAAAAGATGAATCCTTCCCAAATGATATATATGGAGCATGTTTGCAATATTTCATGGTAAAATTTATGTATAATAATAGTTAAAATTGTCTTTTAGAAAGAAATAACTAATAAGAGAAAAAAAATCTGTACAATCTTTTGCTACTGTTTTTACATGAAATAGAGCAATAGCCATTAGCTACAAAACATGCTATAAACCAGAAATTAATACATTGATATAAAATATGTTAGCAAGCAAGGCATAAGCCCCTTTCAACATTGAATAGTATTTAAATAGGTCCAGCTTTAATGCACTAAATGCATAAAATATGATTGATTGATTATAAACCTATTTTGAGCTTTAAAATAAAACAAATTTTATCTATAGAAAATACAAAATCATATAAACCAAAAAATAAAATTTTACTAAAATTCTCTTACAACCACAGTTTCATCTATTATCAAATAGACTCTCTCAAGTGAATTCAACAAGGTACAAACAACGTATATATAGAAAAAAATAGGCTTTCCATAATGTACTTTAAAATCGACTGCTTTTAATATTACTAGATGTCATAAGATTGATGGCCATGGATTCTGAAAAATTTATCATCAGTGTTTCTTTTAATGTTCTTTTTAAATTTTTTTTTCAAAAAAGATAATCTCTGCATTGTCAAATAATATTTTAATGATCTTTATTTAGTTCATGGATGTATAAAGTTGAGTTATGATACATATTTTAACTTTACTTTTATGAACTTTAACTCTTTCATTAAGACTTAATTTACTTTAAACTATATCAATTTTATAATAACTGCAAGGAACTTTATAAATTTACCAGGAATAGATTTACTATTGTATTGAGAGTTTTGAACAATAATGAATTTAATCAAGGATTTTCTTCCCGGTCTCTTTCATACAATCCAATAATATAACTATTGTTATAAACCAATCTATAAATTGATGATTTGAGTGTTACTCACTTTAACAATTAAAGTATTATTATCAGGCCTATAGATATTTAATTAAATATTTCTAATAAATTCATCATATAACCTAAATCAATATAATGAGAAATGAATTGACATCTCTGAATATAAGCATTACTTTCAAAATTACTAAGCCTTCTATTCCTATAATAAAATTTCAATAAAAAAAGTTTCTTATGAGTAAGATATTGATAAATATCTAGCTTTATCATATTTCGTAATTTTCTTTGTTTAATCAAATGACTTCAAAATAAAACAATATCAATTTTATCAATACTAGAATAAAAAGCATTCAATCTGTTACAAAAATTATTCAGTTTATCTTTCTGAATAACAAACAAACAAATATCAACATCTCTAACAAATAATTTTTAAATGATTAATAACATTACTTTCCAAAAAAATCAATATAAATAGAACCCATTAAAAGAGAAGTAACATAACCAATAATCCATTTTTCTTTAATTTTATAAAGCACATTATTATACATAAAATACATAGAATCCTCTAATAATCATAGCTCATCATGAATAATCTTAATCCCATCCTCAGAAAAATATTAATGGTTATTTAGAATAAAAACAAATACATTGATACTTTTTATTCGATCAATTGATTGATATATATTTTCAGTAACTAAACTGCCAAATACACAATAATCGTCTAAAACAAATCCATTTATTTTATCAAATATCTCAAAAGAAGAATATACACAAAATTGAAATATATATATATATTATAACGATCGAAATGAAAGTGGAGATCGAATCTAACCACAAAAACAATATCTGCACTACAAGGGCGCCATCTAGGCATTTGAGCCTAGAAAAATTTATAAAGTAGGCAGATACGCGCTGTTAAGATTCCACTTTCTTTAAATATTCCGACCGTTAGCCCAAGTCACTAGCTCAGTGGAGACGCAGAGATAAAAATCTATATCTTAATTTATATCTTAAATATCAAAGAGTAAAAGCCACTGCCAGAAATTAACATATAAAAATATTTATTTACGCACATATAAAATAATATTTAAATTTTGAGGAATAAGTTTAACATTTTATATTTTTATATTGATCTTTAATTCTAAATTTAAGTAGATTGCAAATAATGAGTTTACTATTTATTTAGAGGGTCGAGTATGAATGGACTACATAGGTCTGCATTTGAAAGGAAAATATTCTTCCCTGATTTAACCTTAGGCAACAAATTTCGCAATCAACTGGCGCCAATCCATCTGATACATTCATGTATTCAATGTAGCATGATACGACAACACAAAATACTATATTGTCAGGAATGTACATCTGAACAATAAGTAGAAATAGAGAAGACATTGACTCTCCACCACAGGAATGTGACATCTGTTGGCAAGTAGATCAATAAACAAAAAACTCCATAGGAATGGACTGCGGTCTTCTGCCGACTTACAAACCCATCCATAGGCAAACAGAGGGTGTGGCGTATATCTATAATCCTGCCTGTAGCGGACCTCATACTACATCTACTAATTACACAAATATATCCAATCCATTGAACCAATTCAACTACGAAATGAATAACCTAAGATTACCCTCCCTTAATACAACTTTACAAAACTATATAGCCATTCATGCCCGACTTAATTTTAACATTTAAATACGTTCGCACAGATTTGTTTAAAAATGTTGGGTATAGATCGATTACATAGATTCCACGGTCAAAAACATTTCAAAATAAACATAAACGATCAAAATACAAAATTATTGATACCGACAATCGCAGAGGGAAACTTATAAGTAACCCAATAGTATTCACCATAAGATACTTGCGTTGTCACCAATAACTTAAAAGACATCCGAATAAATACATTTTAGATACTCACCATAAGGTATCATTATTTATCGAATGTCTATATATTTTGATCAAATATGAAAACCAAAATATAATTAACCACAAACGAATCCATGCAAGCATCTATAAACAACTTAAATTTCATACATTTAAATAATCTTTACAATAAGAAAAAAAAAATGGGAATGATGTTTATCAATCGGAAAACATATAAAATTAAACATTATTAATTTGATTTAAAAACTTACAAAAGTCAGATAAGAGTCCGTTTTAACATTTCATTTGGCTTATTTATCAATTTGTAAAACTTGATTGATTTTAACAATTGTTCATTTCATATAGCTTATGGTATAAGAGTCCAGGCCTTTGCTTTCAATTCCCGTGACGCCTCCATTGGAAGGTAATGTTCTGGAGATGGCAATAGCTGGTTCAAGGTATCACAGTCTTTTCATTTTTTTTTATTTTTTATAGAGAGTGTGGTATGTGCGTCATACCACATCTCTCAAACACACAACGCTGGAACTGTCCGAAAAAACTGTATTTCCCTTTTTATATTATCCACATGGATTCAATGAACAAATCGTCACTAGTCTATCACTTTCGTTAGGGTCTGAGCCAAGGCTTAGTGCTTCCATTGGTCAAGCTAAAATCTCTTTCTTCTCTTATCTAACTTTTCATCTGACTTTTTAATTACACAGCTTTTAGATAATTAATAAACAATCATTTCCATTTACAGATTACAGGAATTAAATAATACCTGTTTTTATTTTAACTTACGTTATTTTTTTATTAAAATATTTTTATATTTCAATCTTGTATTTTTTTATTTAAAAAAAAATACGTTCAAATACCTTTTTTTTTTGTTTATGAAAAAAAATATTTTTAAAGTTTAGCATCTGTGCGAATGTATATACGTATAACAAACATTTTAATTTTAGCGTTTAGTTTTTTACTCTTATTTGCGAACTTTTAAGTTTTTATTTTAAATTAATGTAACGACATATTTATGTATCGTTACAATATATATATATATATTAAATCTCTTCACCATGACTAAGTACTACCCTCTGTGAAATAAATATCTAAATATATTAGAGTTGTATTTCAAAATAGCCATCCTCAAAATGACACTGGGATTATAATATATATAACAAGTGTAATAATGTGCAAGGCTAAATGAGTTTAAAGATAATCATTAAAATTAGTCAACACTTTGCTTGAGTATTATTATATTTATTATTTAAGTAATACTTTGGGAGCAATTTGAAAATTATAATTGCATTGTTTAACATTATAACTTACTATTTATTAGTCTACACATAGAACAATCGAAAATTATAATTGCAGTTTTTTATGTTATACTTGACTATTTATTATTCTACATATAGAACAGAAATATTATCTATTTAAGGAGGTTTTTTTTAAAAATTCCTTTGTATCATTAATTTCAATCTCTGTGATCAAGTTGCAATCTTTAGTGTTTATATAAATATATTGGACTATAAATAAAGGCTGGATTACACATTTATTGTTAAATGGAGGTTGCCTTGACAACAGGTTGAAATTGTTGATTGTTAATAATATTGGGATTGTCTAAAACTGATTTTAATGATTATATATATATATAACTGTCAATACATGTTAAATATTTTATGCTCTAAAATTTATTTAAGGTCAATTTATTATTTAACATGGCATAAATAAATAAAATGCTGCCAGGTAGACTGTAACCAAAAAATTAAACAAATATTAAAAGTATATGTTAAAACGTTAAAATATATAAATACATCAATATCTACAAATAAGATGGAGAAATGTGTAAAATAATTTAACTATAAGATTAGATTAAAATTAAATATAAAAATAAGTGGATTTCTATGCATTATATTATTTCATCGCAACAATCTATGAAGCATAAATACTATAATTAATATAATGTTGATTGGCAATCTCCCTTTAATTGAATATCGTAATTCAAAAAGTAAAATAAGACTCATGCAAAAATTAATATTATATTTAATTATTATTCAATATATTATAAAAAGACAAGCAAATTTAAGTATAAAAATCAATTAATAAATTGATCATTAAAATTGTTCAAAAACTGGCGTGGATTATGCGTGTTTAAAGTTACGAAAGAAAAATGAATTTACCATAATTATAATAATCTCAATATAGTGAGTGAATCAAAAACCCACTGGAAACAGAAAATAAAGAAGCATGGTACATCTCAACTAGTACTTTAACAGTATTCAATTAAATCGAAGTTTGAATTTTAATTAATAGTACATTCTGTTCGGTCATATTATTTTAGTGTTAAAACTTAATTTCAAAAATCTTGATTATATTAAACATTATTATTAATTTGCTTAACCGTGTTAGTCACAATTTTTTTTTAAAACATTTATTTAAATTTTTATTCACTCAAAAATCAAAATTTTGAATATTCAGATTACAAAGCTTTTCATTTTTTAAAATTTGATTTCAAGCATATAAGGTACAAAGAAAGGTAATTTTTTTAAAAAAAGAAAGAGAAAAGAAAAGGAAAATTGTTATATTATTTTCTTTGTATTTTTTACCTTTATTTATTTATTTTGTTTTTTATATTTTTTCAAACTAAGTAGTTTGAATACGCGTTAGTAATACATAACGTTTGTTATTGTTTTTAGTTTTTTTAAATATATAATAGGTATACCTGGAAATAAGTTTTATATTGTTTAAACTTTTAGAAAATGTCATAAGAAGTGGTTAAAACATATAAAATTTTATGTTTAAATAGTTATAGTTTTGATTTTTGATTCAGAAAAAAATATAAATTAAGGTTTTTAATTGTTTTATTACTAGTCATAAATATATCTAGGAACTGCTAAAATCTTTCTTGGCAGTTTTGAATTTTGGAAATATATATAATTTGCTTTACGTTAAATGTTATAGTTATTTATTTGCACATGCATAAAAATAAACATACCATTTGGATGTTATATTATTTCTTGTTGTTGAATAGAATCGGGAAATCATTCCTCCATATTTCAGAGTGACAACAGTTTTTAGAATATCCCATGAAGAAATTCGAAAGTCATGGATTGCTGCTATACATATTGAAGAATCCTAATGATAAACAAACAAATAATTATATATATATAATCCTAATGATAAACAAACAAATAATTATATATATATAATCCTAAATTAAATTAAAATATTAAGGTGAATAAAACATATTTTTTTAGATACTCTTATATATTAAGATAATATTATGAATAAAAAATATATTCAGTAATGTATTTTCATAGTATTGGTTCAATTATCTTCATCTGAATATATATAAAATCAAACATCATGTGTTACTCTAAGAATAATGAATTAGAATATAATGTTTTCATATTTTATTTTATGAATGTAAAAATTTTAACAGAAGAATGTAAAAAAAAATGGAAAATAAAAGAGATATTTCTCAATAGAAAAAGCAGACTATTGATCATCAGAGAACAAATATTTAACTTTATCACTCTTCATACCCAGAGAATGATTGTGTGATGCAATATAAAATGGAGTACTGAATAAAATTTGCATTCCTAATATTATTTTAATATATGAATTACATTATTTACTTTGTGATATATAATTTTTGAAGGACAAAACTACTCTTCTATCCATGTTCTATAAATAGACAGGATTAAACACCAATTAATGTTTAAAATATCAGTTGGTTACCCATTCTTTGAATCTACTTATTAAATAAACCATTCACTGGCAATGCTGGAAATAGAATCTGATCTCTATTAAATAACCAGATTTTAAAAACATCTTTTTACATGCAAACATTCCAATTATTATATATCCTAGAGCAGAGAAATCCTGTCACTTTAAACATTTAATGATACTGAGAGCTGTATTTCCATTTTAAATGGATAATGAGATAGTTTTCTTCTATCGAAAATTATATGTTTTTTATAACTATATATATGAAAAGTCATGTGGTATAAGTGCAAAATTGTTGGCTACTTAGAGTTTTTCACCTTATAAGTTTTTAGTCTTCCAGCCCTTTACTGATGTGAGCCAATAAGCTTGGTCTGGAGGTGGGTGACAGTGATTGAGATTTTGAATTCTATCACTTTTGGCATTTATGTAAACAAAGCTTGTTTGGAGCTGGTTGGTAAGCTCCATCTAGTGATCATAAAATGCAAGCTTAAAGGCAAGTTATGAAATTTATAACTTGTTTTCATTATCATATATATATATATATATATATATAGTACCCTCTTGTTTTAATTGCTTATCTTAGCTTAACTATTTTTCATAGTTACTTGATTTTAAAAAAAATAATAGTCATGTTTTTATAAGTGTCATAAGCATAATAGCTTTTATTGCTTTTAATAATTTCAGTCATTAATAAAACAACAGTATTATATTAAAATGTGTGCCAGAAAACAGTATTCTAATAGTATAGTAATTTAGTTATATGATAAATTTGAATAGAGAATGTAAAATTAACTTAAAATTAACTTTTGTAATTTTTAAGATAATAGTATAAAAGTTAAAATACTAGTTTCAGCTTTGGGTTTATAAAAGTTATTTTAATATTTAATAATTTTGAATATTTTATTTGGTATTTGTAATAAATTAAAATTAGATAATTAAAAAGTTGTTGATATATTAACTTAAAGTTTAGAACGTCATATCCTTGTCATATGGGAAAGTGTGTGTGCGTGAATGCATGGAAATTATGTTTTATAATTAACTAAATGGTTTTACTTTGAGTTATTTGAACTCATGTTAAAAGAGGGGGGAATGAGGAAATATAAATGAATAGACAATTGTAATATCGATTAAGGTGGTTTAATGAATAGAGTATTGTATCAATGTAGATATTCAAAGGTAATTCAGTCAATAAATGTTGTGATTATGTTTTTATATATTGTACCGGTCAAAACATGTTTATCCATCTAACATGAGCTGGAACCCACAAAATGTACTTCAAACCCAGTCAAGCCCAAGATTTAGGTCAGGGACCAGCCTGGATTTGAACCCACTCTCTAAGCCCCAGATCAAACACCTAATGAATAACATAATAGTAATGGCACATGAGAATTAATCTCAATCCGGCTGACTAGCAAAGCTGAGCAAAACAATGAGTCATCTAGTAACTATGACTATATTAAAATATACATAAGCATGGCTGTAATATGTGGAAGTGGAGGAAAAGGAATTTGAACTATTCAAATAAGTTAGATAATAAAAATATAGTTTAATATACTGACAAATTATTATACATTTATAAATTAATTATATACATTAGTGTGTGTGTGAATGAGCAAGAGGTCTACCAAGCGATAGAGGATTACATAGTGTCATTCACGCTATTATTTCTCATATGCTCTTTATTAGTTAAATGATATATTATAAATAAACACACATCTTTGGTGAGTCCAATATTAAGATGCCAATCAGTTATTAGAAAGAAGTTATATAAAATTGCTATTAATGCTTTGGGTTATGGTTCTGAAATGTGGTGACTAACATATGATTTAGGGGAGCATTCTGAGATTCACTACAGATATAAATACAAACTATTTTCCTGCCATTACGGTCGTGAAAATACATAAAATACATTTGACAATTTATTGAAAATTATTTTCATTAACATTTACGAGAAGAATGCTTTATTTTCCCCAATGCATATAGATATATAAATTACGATGGTGGGATTGTATATGATTGAAGTAAATTTAATCAATAAAACTAGAAGTAGTTTGCATTTATATATATTTTTAAACAGAGCACAATTTCAGTATTATTACAGCACTAAATCTAGGTCATAATCAAAAGAAATAATAATAACATGAAGTTTGTGCAGTACTGACACAATAGCCTAAAAATAACTAAGAGGAAAAGGTCATGCTTCTGGATGAGAACGAAGTGGATGGGCATGCCGTGGTTATCGCTGATGTGCAGGCCTTTGATACAAAGAAGTGAATATGCATAGCATGAGTCAAACTTATGGGATCACCACCAGAGGCATTTTATACTAAATAAATATGATTCCGGATAGCTTAACTATCTACGGAATGATATATGAGAAGAAATATATGGGTTAGAACTTGTCACAACCCCCAGATTAGAAGACTAGAAGCACCTAATATATATATACAAAGATATGCTAAATGTCAATAACGCAGTACAAATGAATGTCTCTAACAACATTGAATAAGATTTACTGCTTTTAAAATAAAGTACCCTAGTTTGAATACCATAATTTAGACAAATAATACGCTATGCAGTTATATATATATATATATATATATATATAGAGAGAGAGAGAGAGAGAGAGATTAACTTAGTAACTAAAATAGTAAAATATTAAAATTTCCCTAATACATTAAAATTTTATTTAGTAAAAGAAACATGAAGATTCACCCCCTTCCCTTTTTTTTGCTATTTAAAATAAATCAATCCCACCTTCGTTGATTTTACAATAACTGAAATATTTAAATAAAAAGATTTGAAATTTTAAGAGTATGGAAAATATAAGAAGACTGGCAGTTATAGAAAATAATTAATGGATCACTTTTTCAGAAATGAATAAAAACAACACATTTTAAAAGATTTCAAAGCGTTAATTAGCTTAAGTTCTGGATTTACCCCGGGTAGAAAATCCAGAGTTAAACAAATATATTTTTTATACTAAAACATAAATAAAATGTTGGATGATAAAACAATCTGGTGAATATGTTAATTAATAATGCATTATATTTTAGGGGACATTAATAACCTTGATGCATGAAGGTTTACTTAAAAGAAGGAAAAGATTTTAGGAATTAAACTCATTAGATTGTTTGAGATTGGCAAATTAATAATGAAAATATACATATAAATTCAAATAATAAATAAATATAAATAATTGACCACACCAAAGTTAAAGAAAGTTAGAGCATATGAGATAGAATTAAATTTAAAGAAATCATTTGAGAGCAATTTACATATTATATATAGAAATTAACTAAGAGCAAATTACATATTAACAAAAACAAAGTTAAATAATATATTAAAAGAAATCTTGATAGATGAGTTAGGTTAGATTTACTTTGTGGTGACAGCTTGAAAAGTTACCTGGCAATTCTAAAAGTCTGATTTAAAATATTGTCCATGCATGGCAATTGAAATGAAAGTTCTTAAATAACTGCAAGTTTCTAGTAGCATTAAAGTTCTTAGGTCGGGCTTTTACTTCCTCTTGGGCAGCAGAATGAGATGGCCACTGAAGATGATGACCCAACAGGGCCAAGCAGGTTAATGAATTTATACATCATTTTTAGTTTCACAGTGATGTGTAATATGTTTACAATAAGTTCTCTCAATAGTAGCTAATCTAATCTGTGACTCAAAATTCAGCCATTTTATACTTTTTCTTTATCGGTTGTTTTTGAAGATGCAACAGTAAGATAACATCCAAAAATAAATTCACATCTATTTCCAGATTAGAAATAGATTTGACAACATGTTTTTAACAAAAGTATCTCTAATCTTAATCCCATTTTAAGTAAAAACTTTAATTAAAAATACCTTCCCCAGATTAAAACAATAGTGTTTCCAACCCTTAATTATTTTTAGACAATCAACTGTAGCATCTTCCATATTGGATTTTATAAAAATATACAGTTTAATAGAAAAAGTACTTTAAAAAGAAAAAGTTTAAAAAATGACGTATAATAAAATATTTACAAAAAAATCAATATTTTGTTAGTATTTTACTCTATATATATATATATATATATATATATATATATATATATATATATATATATATATATATATATATATATATATATATATTTGAATTGCACCTATAATACTTTAATAAAAAAGAACTAATAATTAATAATAGAATTAATAATCATAAAATTAATAATAAAATGTTATTGAAAGTTAAAATTGATAAATTTGGGCACGCATTTCAAATATATACATTATATATATATATATATATGACAAAAGGAGCAGGATAAAATATAGGATTTAAATATAGGTTAGTAGGTAGAAACATGAAGCACAATCTTAAGCTAAGATTGACTGCTTCAATATATAATGTCTTATTTTTTATAAGAAAATTTAATATTTTTTTAACCTTTTCATGTTTATGCGTGCACAAAGCAAGCAATGATTTTCAAATTATAAACCTCTGGGTTGAGGTTAAGATTAACAGAAATCTATGCAGCCTACACATGCCCTTTTTGGATCTTCAATTGCAGCTCCCTCTCTACTTTCCTGAAAGGTAAGTCTTATTTTTCAATGATTAAATATAAAAAAATTATGATAATTTTTGTGATCAAGTACATTTATTGTTTTTGTCTTTCTCTTATTTTTTTGATAGTTACTGGGGAAGAGTTCAGTGTGAAAAATATAACCGTGAATTACTTTTACTTTTTCCATTGTATTTTGAAGAAAATGTTATGGAGGCTTACTGGTAAGTATTTCTATTTTTCTATATTTTTTTCATTATTATTTTTATATATGTTTTTTAATTATTATTTCATTATATATTTTTCAATCATTGTTTTTTAAATATATATTTGCTATAAAAAAATTTAAAAAAATGATTATTGAAACTAACATAAAATAAAAAAAAAGATTGTGCACACTTTTCTATAATGTGAGCTTGGGTGGATGGAATATTTGAATTAATTGATATGAGACAAAAATAAATATATTGTGGAAATATAATGACCTGATTTACATTTTTCTATAATTTTTGTCTGCATTTTAATATAGTAATAAATAGACCAATGCTAAAAGTAACAGTTTTGACATATATAAACTACAAACAAAGATATTTCAAGCTTAACTCTATAATAAATTTAGTATTTCATTCACTTTTTATTTTATTTTATTATTTTATTTTGTATATATATATATATATATAGTGATGAGTTTAGTAGTACTTTTTAATAATTTACAAACTGTATTGAAGTTCTTTATTATAATATTCAAAATATACTAATTATTGATCAATATTATCTACTTGTTATCAGAGATGTCATATTCGTTGCAAACCTTTGTATGGAAAAAGATTTTGCAGGGCTGCTGTGAAAAATGGAAAAGTACCAATGTCTTTATTTCTTAAAGTATTAAAGTGATTCATTGCCTTAGGTAAGTCATATTACATATTATTTTTTTAGAAATTTAATGAGGAATGCAGCTAGCATAGTAATAAAATTGTAGTTTTATAATATAATCATGAAAAAATAGAAATTATGAAATAGTATAGAAATAATTTTTTGAAATACTACAATTTTTTAATTTTTTTACTACTTTGGATATTAATAGCTGTTTTTTCAGCTTTATTACATTCTTTGGTGTTCTATGTACACAAATATGTATATATATTATGTGACTTTAGACTAATATAAAGTTAAGTTATTATAAAATTTGTGGCTTAGCATAATTTTTTAAATTTTCAATATGGCCACTTTGAAAAGTGAAATGGTTAAGATCATCCAATCACATGTCATTTTCAAAATATCTAGACTAAAATGACATCATAGGTTGATTAATATATATTTTTTCTTCTCTTTTGATCTGCTTGAATGCTTAGCACAAGATAAAATTTCAAAGTAGTAATTTTTTATTTTTTTTTAAAGTATTTAATTTAAACTGAAATAGTAACAAGTCAACAATGAATTTTGGCTAACCCTTGAGGTAACTCACTTTTTGATAACTGAATTACAATTAAGCTTCCTTGATTACTAAAAAATGCTTTGAGGGAGTGTTTTTGTTATTAGTGACTATTTCAATACTATGGAATACGCATTAACACTAAGCAGTTGATACATTTATTTATGATTTTATAACTAAAATTATGCAGAACAATTTTCCAGTTCTTAGTTTGTTTATTTGTTTCATGAATGGAATAAATTTTAAAAGAAGAAAATTAAAATGCATAAACTACTTAAGCTGCATATTTAAGTTTTAAAATGCATATTATTATTATTTGATTACCTAATGTCTAAAATTATTAATTGCCATTGAACAATAATTTAAAAAGAAATGTTTAAATAATTAACCTGCTTTATTGATATTCTTCGTATATGAAACAATACTTGATGGATGACAGTAATTTTAGAAATGTTTTACTATGCTAAAACACTTTAATTAAAAATTTGAAGAAATAAAATAATGTATTATTTATAAGAAATATAAAATATTAACTTGTCAGTCTATATATGAAGTTATTAGAAATATTTCTAAATATGTTTTGATATGCTAAAAAAAACACTGTATAAATTATATTATGCAAATGTATTAAGTAATGGCCTGGAAACATCTCATTATTTTCCACAAATAGGTTTCAAAATGCTTAGAATGTGTTCTTTAAAGGAGTAAAAAGGAAGTTACAGTATTAATTAAATAAACCTTCAGGATCCCAAAATTGTCTATCTGCACAAAGAAATATATTATTATTTACAATGTTCTCATTTCCATCATTATGACTATTGTTATATGTGTATTTGACCTATTTCTTATATTTAGAAGTGCTTATATATGTTTAGAAATAAATTAGATATAAGAACTATCATATAGGTTTTGTTTTGGAAATTCTTGTGCCATATATGAAATAATGTTTTGACTCTTGTTGCTTTTGCATTGATTTACTTAATTTCCTGTATCTCAATATTAAGTATTGCTAGTGTAGGATAGGTATGTATTGTTTGTTCCCTGTGCTAGAAGAAGGGCACACCTTATGGTATTTTGTTGCATTTAATATATTATAAATTGTGTTATTAGAAGCAATGACAAGAATAATGTTTATTTTGAAACATGAGATAGGAAATTTAGTAGAAGATATTTTTGTCACAAACCTATTGTGCTCAGAGAATATGATTTGATGGAGGGATGAATCTTAAAAATATTTGATAAAGTAAAAACTTTCCTCAATGATCTATTCCAAATTATTATTATTATTATTATTATTATTATTATTATTATTATTTTTTTTTTTTTTTTTTTTTTTGGGGGTATTATTATTATTATTATTATTATTATTATTATTATTATTATTATTATTATTATTATTATTATTATTATTATTATTATTATTATTATTATTATTATTATTATTATTATTATTATTATTATTATTATTATTATTATTATTATTATTATTATTATTATTATTATTATTATTATTATTATTATTATTATTATTATTATTATTATTATTATTATTATTATTATTATTATGCCCTGATTGTTTGGCAGTATTCTATGACTTTTCCTCGATCTTGTTATGGGTCTCTGGGTACTATCACCTTGGTAAATTTTATTGTAACCTCACTGTGTCTAGCTGAAGAGTCTCTCATTATTTATGTATTTATTTTCTCTTTCTCTTCATCTTCTCTCTCTTTTGCTTTCTCACTATATTATTTTTTCATTTTCCTCCTCTTTCCTCTCTCTCATTCTCTCATCTCTCCCTCCTCTCTCACATTCTGTTTACCCTCTCCCCTTCTTTTCTTCTTCGCTGATTTCTCTCTCTCTTCATCTTTCTCTAATCTCTCTTCTTTTCTTTTCTCTTCTCCATTCTCAATGAGTCCTCTACCTTCCCATTCTCTTCTTTCACATCCTCCCTTTTAACTCTATTTCTCTCTTCCTTTAGGTTGCAATTGTCCCATCTTTCTCTTCTTTCCTCTCCTCTCTCTCTCTCTTCTGTTTTCTGATCTCTTTCTTTCTCATCTTCTCCCTCTCCTCTCTCACAACTTGATTTCTCTCTTTCTTCCTGGTTTTTCTCATTCCTCCCATATCTCCCCATCCTCAAGTCAGATGTCACATGACCTAATTTAATAAGCTTATATTATAATTGTTATATATAAATAGAGCTTGCAAATAAGTTCTTAACAAGCTCTGCAGAATATCCACAACTCTAGACCGGTTTCTGCTACTAGAAATATCTGAACTTAGTTCAGTCTCATATGGCTATTTAAGTCAGATAGCTGGATTAGAAAACATAAGAACATCTGAAAATTTCAGATTTTCTACTTAATAGTTATACATTAGATAAAGTGCTGGGCTTGTCCTGGTATTTTTAATGTTTGAATATTCTAGCAGCTCACTGAGGATGCCAGTAGCAGAAATCACTCTGGGGTTGGAGATATTCTGCAGAACTTGTTAAGAGCTTATTTGTGAGTTATATATATATATATATATATATACATATATATATATATATATATATATATATATATATATATATATATATATAGTGAAACACACAATGTTAGTACTACTTATATATGTGTGGATGTGTGGTAAAACACACAATATCAATACTACTTATATTCATATTAGAAAAAACATTTACACAATGTCATTCCTAATAGCAATTAATTTATAAGAATTTGCATAATTGTTAGTACAAAGATTCAAATACTTACAGCATTCATATGATCTAAGTTTTAATCAAAACTAGATAAATTACATTTTTTTTTCAAATTGTTCATAATATATTGTTTTCCTGGAGGTTTGTGATGATGATTAATTGTATTTTTTATTGTGGAACTATTTTCATCATCTAATTTGTGTATTGAATGTCTTTAGAAAAATTTAACTTCATTTAAATATTCCAAATACATTCAACTGTTAGTAATAGAACATCAAACAGATTAGTATATGCACAATGTTTCAAAAGGTATTATTCTCCCCTCTTCTTCAGGTGTTGCTGGCCTGACTAGGGAAAGTACTACCATGGGAATTGAACCTAAACCCTTAGATTCTTGAGTCATGAATTTTTAGTTAATTCTCAAACCAACAGTCATCCTGCCAAAGGCAAAAGTCAGTAGAAATTTAATATACTTATCTATGAGGTTACTTCTGATTTTTCCAATTTTTCCTAAGATCAAAGCTGATTAGTGGTTTCCATACATTATGCATAGTCATATTAAGTTGGCTTATGGGATTTATTGCCATTGTCATGTGAGCAGCTTCCTTAAATTTTCTTCTTTGTACCTTTTTATCTATATTCAATATTTTTATATGTTTCCAATTGAACATATGTTCATTGGCACATACATGATTTGCTACTTTAAATTTGTTTTCTCTCTTCTAATTATGAGTTTGTGTTATTGAAACCACTTTTCAATGGGATGACTTGTCTAACCAATATATGTTCTTCCACATTTACGTGGTATTTCATAGATCCAGTTTTTTTCTTTTTAGCATTTCAAGTTTAGGCTTTGTAGATGTTAGAATTCCTTGTACTGTGTTATAGCTTTGGAAAGCTGATCTGAGGTTGTACTGATTGCAGATTTTCTTTATTTTTCTCTATTTTTGGGATGTACAAGTACACTACAGTAACAATAATTGTCTTTTCTTTTGATTGTTTTTTTTTATTGATTTAGTGTTTTTAATAATAGTTGGTCCTACATAGATATTTTTTTCCAAATCATTGCCTTCTGAACAAACTTATTTTGCTCTATTCAATAGTGGTAATATAATATCATGTTTTGTGTGTCTGATGTGATTGGATGTATAAGCTAGGTATTTTCCTGTATTTTAGGCTTTTGCTAATGTGTAGTTTTGATTTTGCCATGAGGGAGTTTTGTCACAAGAACATTTTAAAATGCCAATGTTTGTTCTTGTTCTGATTCTATTGTGAATTTAATTGAAGGGAATATATTGTTGATGTGTTTCCAGAAAGGTTGTAGCAGTGCCTCATCATGTAGCCATACAACAAATATATCATCCACATAATGAGGTCAAACTTTAGGTGGACATGGGGTAGTCTTTATAGCTAAGGTTTCAAGTTCTTCCATATAAATATTGCTAATCATGTGAGACAATGGTGAGTTCGTAGCCATTTTCTGATTTTGTTGGAAGAATTCTGTGTTATATTGAAAATAGGTTGTTTTTATGCAGAATCTTAATAGTTCATTGTACTCTCAATAGAAAAAACTGTTATGATTTGGAAACTATTATGACCATTTAATCTTATCCTTATAATACACAATGTTTCTTCACATGGTACATTCATAAATAAACTTTCCACATTAAAGTTTACCAGTAAGTCATTTCTTTCAATTTTTATGTTCTTGATTAACTTTACAAAGTGTCTAGAATCTCTGAAAAAGTACAGGATCTTATATGCCAAAGGACTTAGAACTTTGAGAAAAAAGCTTGCCAAATTTTGGTAAGGTAGATCTCTAGAACTAACAATAGGTCTTAGTGGAACCTGATCCTTATGAATTTTAGGTAGACCATAAAAATTAAAATATTTTGCAGATATATGATGCTATTTTACTCTTTTCAGAATTGGTGAAGTACCTGTGATGTTTTCTGAGTAATGCTTGTGCTTTTTTCCTATTTGGTATCGGATTTTCTGCCACTTTTCTATATTGGCCTTCTATGAGGAATTCTTGTATTTTGTTGTCATTACAATTGTTGCATTGTCTTTATCTGCAGTGAAAACATTTATAGATTTATCTACATTGATTTAATAGCTTCTGTCTCACCATATAATATATTTGACTTCAATTCTTGTTCCTTGTCAAGTGTTCTTTTTATTCCCCAGTGTAATCCTGCTACTTCTAGGCAATTTTTGAGTGACTTCTTTAGTGGCAACCATTATATCTAATAAAGGGATATTAGACAGTGTTATGGCAAAGTTTAATCCTCTTTTAGGAACAGAAATTTCACTATCTGTTAGATCCTGAGATTTTTAACAGATAAAGTTGGTACATTGCTTGATACATTATCATGTTTGATATGCCCATATAGGTTAGCATGTTTCTTCTTTTGGCATTCTTTCATTTTTCCATAAAATGTAGAATATGATTTTTTACTGCTTGATGAACTCTAATGTAGACTTCATCAGTAAGTTTATTTTTAGAAAACATTCTACATTATCAATGGAATGCATTCTTTGATACTCAGAAAACCTTTGAACATTTATTCTTTCTCTTAACAGAACCTTGCTTGTTCTCTAAGTAATTTTCTCAGCTCTCTGAGAATTAATTGGATATTTTAGTTGCAAACCTTTAGGAATTATCCATTCAGATTTACATTTACATAATAAAGTTAAATAATTTTCTACTTTGTCCAGCCTTAGAAATAATTTTTCATAATGTCTAAAGTTTGGTATAGCATTGGGTCCATACCATACACTTAGTGTTTTTCTGAAGGATTGTGATGATTGTGTTTTAGTTGTATTTTTATATTGGACTATTTCCATCATCTAATATGTGTATTGAATGTCTTTAGAAAAATTTAGCTTTATCTAAATATAACAAATACATTCAACTGTTACTAATAACACATCAAGCAGATTAGTATATGCATAATATTTTGAGAGGTATTATTTTTCTTCAGGTGTTGCTAGCCTGACCAGTGACTGTACTAGAATGGGATTTGAACCTGAACCCTTATATTCTTGAGTATTGAATTGTAAAGTAGTGCTCTAATCAACTGAGTAATCCTGCCAAAGGAAATAATCAATAGAAATTTCAGATACTTATCTATGAGGTTCCTCTGGATTTCTCCACTTTTCCTAAGAACCAAGTCAATTAGTCATTTGTACACATTATGTATAGTCACACTAGGTTGGTTTATAGGATTTTTTGCCATTGTCATGTGAGCTACTGCTTTAAAATTTTTCTTTGTACCTTTTCTTTTCTATCCAATATTTTTGTATATTCCCAATTAAACATATGTTCACTGGCACATAAGTGGTCTGCTATCTTAGACACCTCAGTTTTCTCTCTTCTAATCATCAGTTTTTTTCCTTGCAAGCCCTTTTCAATAAGATGACTGATCTCACCAATATATGTTTTTCCACATTCACATGGTATTTCATAGATGCAGTTTTTTCTTATCAGCATTTTAAGTTTAGGTTTTGTAGATGTTAAAATTTCTCATAATGTGGTATGGCTCTGGAAAGCCATTCTGATGTTATATTGATTGCAGATTTTTTAATTTGCCTGCTATTTTTGGAATGTATAAGTACACTAAAGTACCAAAAAATTTTTCCTCTTGATGGTTCTTTTTGTCATTTATTTAATGTTTTCTTAATAACAGCTGATTGATAACCACTTTTATAAGAGTTTGTTCTATATAGAGCTTTTCTGTTATTGAAAGAGGATTAAACTTTGCCATAACACTGTCTAATATTTCTTTATTAGATATAATGGCTGGCACTGAGGAAATCATTCAAAAATTGCCTTTAGAAGAAGCAATGGAATTATGCTATAGAATAAAAAAAAACACTTGACAAGGAACAAAAATTAAAACAAAAGCAATGCAGCATTTGTAATGGATACAACTGATTATGACAACAAAATACAAGAACTCCTCACAGCAGGTCAATATAGAAAAGTATCTTTGTCAGAAGAGAGAATAATTATAGATGTATCTACTTAGAAAGATTTAATTGCCTTCCTCTTATCATAAGTACAGAAACAAAATTACAAAAATTACACAGAAAGCATCACAGGTACTTTACTGATTCAAAAAAAGTAAAAGAACATCATATTTCAGCAAAATTCCTCATCTTTATGATTTACCTAAAATCCATAAGGATCATGTTCCATTAAGACTTATTGTCAGTTCTAGAGATTGACCTTGCCAAAATGTGGCAAGATTTCTTCTCCACAAGACACAGTACTTTGTCAGGGATTTTAGACACTTTGTAGAATTAATCAAGAACATGAAAATTGAAAGATCTGGCTTACTAGTAAGCTTTGATGTGGAAAGTTTATTCACAAATATACCATGGGAAGTAGCATTGTCTATTGTAAAAAAAAGATTAAATGGTGATAATAGTTTACAAACCAAAACAGCTCTTCATATTGATAGCATAATGGAACTATTAACTTTCTGCATAAAAACCTGTTTTCAATATAGCACAGAATTTTTCCAACAAAATCTAGAAATGGCTGTTGGCGCACCATTGTCTCCCATGATTAGCAATATTTACATGGAAGAACTTGAAACCTTAGCCATAAAAACTAGTCCACATCCACTTAAAGTTTGGTTTCATTATGTGGATGATACATTTGTTGTATGGCCATATATATTGTGAAGCACTTTTATAAACTTTCTGAAAACACAACAACATCATATCCCCTTCAATTAAATTCACAATAAAATCAGAAAAAGAACATAAATTGGCATTTTTAGATGTTCTTGTGACAAAGTCTCTCATGGCAAAATCAAAACTATAGTTTATTGAAAACCTACAACTACAGAAAAGTAACTAACTTATACATCCAATCATATCAAAAACACAAAACATGTGGTTAAAAGAGACCAAAATAAGTTTGTTCAGAAAGCAGTGATTTTGAAAAAGAAAAGATATATATAGAGAGAGAACAAACTTTTATGAAAAATGTTTATCCACAAGCTGTTATTAAGAAAACATTAAATAGACAACAAAAGAACCATCAAGAGAAAAGACAATTATTGTTTTCTGTAATGTACCCATAAATTCGAAAAAGCAGAAAAATTAATGAAAATCTGCAATCACTACAACATCAAAACAGCTTTCCAAAGCCATAGCACACTATAAGGAATTCTACATCTACAAAGCCTAAACATGAAATGCTAAAAAAACTGCATCTAAGAAATATCAGGTGAATGTGGAAGAACATATATTGGTGAGACCAGTTGTCCTATTTAGAAACACTTGCAAAAACACAAACTGATGATTAGAAGAGAGAAAACGGATGTGTCTAATGTGGCAGACCATAAATATGCCAATCAACATAAGTTCAATTGGGAAAATACAAATATATTGGATTGAGGAGAAAAGATACAAAGAAGAAAATTTAAAGAAACTGCTCACATAAAAATGGCAAAAAATCCCATAAGCCAACCGAATGTAACTATGCATAATGTATGAAAACCACTAATCAACTTTGCTCTTAGGAAAAGTAGAGAAATCAGGAGGAAACTCATAGAGAAGTATCTGAATTTTTTACTGATTATTTCCTTTGTCAGGATGGCTCAGTTGGTTAGAGTGTTACCATAAATTGCAATGCTTAAGAATTTAATAGTCCAGGTTTGAATCCCATGCTAGTACTACCATTGGTCATATCAGCAAAACCTGAAGAAGAGGGAAAAATAATACCTCTCAAAACATTATGCATATACTAACCTGTTTGATGTGCTATTATTAACAGTTGAATGTATTTGGAATATTTAAATAAAGTTACATTTTTTAAAGGCATTTAGTACACGTATTAGATGATGAAAATAGTCCAATATACAAATACAACTGATCATAAAATTTTTAAACATCTTATTTATACTCAATTTACACTATGTAATACTGATCAGTAAATAAGTATCTGATTTATTTCAGCTAAAGAATCATTACTGTGGGATTTCTAAAAACTATTGTAAAGAATTATTTTTCCTCTATAAGAAATTAACAGAGATGTCTTTGCCTATAGTGTATTATTTAATTTTTTTTTATTTCTGTATTGGCCAAATCAAATTTCACTAACCACCACAAATGTAAAAATCTCATTGATTTATATTCTATTCTTTTTTAAAAAAAAAGTCAATAATTAATCTTTGAGACTTTTTAAATTGTTATATGTTTTAATAAATATCATTAAAATATGTAATCATAAATTAACTAATTCATTAATTAATTAAACAATGTAATCAATTTTTAGATATTATTTGCATTTTTTATACTGGACAAGATAATTAAATGAAATTTCAACAACTTTAATATTAAGAATATTATTATGATTACATAAAAATTTTAAATATTAATTATGTTTCTTCAGTACTTCTTTTAAGCATTTATTTTATTTCGTATCTAAAAATAATAATAAAATCATTTTTTTTAATACCAAAACCATTTATAGAAAAACATGACCTCTTTGTTTTGGTAAATGGTAAATAGACTATAGAACTCAAAGTCCATGAACTATGGCCATCTTTTTCATTATTCAAACTTCTTATAACTCATAACGACAAAAACCTTCTATTACATTATATAAAACAAAACTAATATTCAAATTTTATATTTAGATTACTTGTATATCAAATACAATTTATTTAAATTAAATTGCATATTACTACACTACTTTCGGAAAGAATCAATTTTGTAAAATTGTGAGTTTCAATTATTTAATAAGTAAATTTATTTATTTTTCTTAGATAATATATCATTTGTAGATTTCCTTCATTATAACAATATAAGGCATTCTTAGTTCTTTGGTGATATTTTTACTAAATGCTTTATTATTAGTCATCTCTTTTTATGCAAACATCAATATTTATTTGAACATAATTAAACATTTTTTATAAAGTATTTACAAGTCCTAAATATTATAATAAAAATAAGGATTTTCACATAATTGTTTCATTCAAGTGTATAATTATAGAACTGAATCATTGGAAAATAATTTATTATAACACTTCCTAATAAGGTATTTATTTATATAGTGCTATGTTAATAAATTGTAATTGTAAATTAGTGATCAGGCTAATGCACTTGTGCTTTACAGATTTGAAACTATACATAAATGAATATTCTCAATCTCAAACACAAGATAAAGTCTTTATAAAAAGATAGAATGAATCCACCTACCTTTTCAAACCAAACTTTTAAGTATGGGTCAATCTTAAGTGTTTGGAGATGAGAGCATGAAGATATTATTCAGTCACTTTAAATTACTTTAATATGCATGAATGAATGACGCTTGTGAAATTTATTTAAAATTTACTGTACATGATTCTTAGTTAAAGTTAAATATATATATATAAGGTATTTATTTATATAGCACTATGTTAATAAATACCTTATTATACATATGTTTAACTTCAACTAAGAATGATGTAAAATAAAATAGTGAGGGATTAACATCCTATCACTGAAATTTGTACTTCAGGATATTTTTTTTTAAAATCTTACTCAGAATTTTTCTATGTAAAGATAATGGTAAAGCTCTTTGTCTCAGAAGTAGAATAAAGTATATATATATATTGATTGAAACAGTCATTTTTTCAACCCAACTGTTTCACCTACTGCATATGCTATATAATAGTATTCATACATATTTAGATACCATCAATCCTCGTATATTTATTAATAATGATCTAAATAAATCCCGCTTAAATCTGTACATCCTAAATTTGCTATTGATAATGCATCACTTATGTGTGAACCCCTTTGAATTGTAAAGTCCCTTAATCACTTGCACTTGAAACCAAAGAAGTTACCTACTCTATTGTTATTTTAAATTATTGTTTACAATTGAATTTATTAACTTAATTTTAAATTTACTTTGGTTTCTTGTCTTGGTCTTGCTCACCGACTCACTTTTATTTAATATTTAGTAATTAGCTTTGTAATTTAGTGAAGTTTTATATATAATTTGTAATGATAAGTGTGTCACATGATACCTATATAGATGTGCTATACAAATTGCCCATTGTTATCCATCTTGTGTACTACTGATGAGCTACTGTTGGCACGTGAAGAAGACAAATGCTGCTGTGACCTCAACTGTGTCATCTGTAAGGTTCTAAGTCTATGAGAAATGGTAGAGGAACTAAGGTTAGGCCAGAGTCATGGCTTCCACCACTGTAAACCTGGTCAGCCTTAGGATGATCTATCAGAGTTCTAGATTTTGTTGCGCAAATGCACATATTTGACTGTTACAGTAGATTTTTTTTCTACCGGTATGGATGCCCTTTCATGAGGCATTGTTGATTATTCCACCCCTGTATAGAGCAGTCAGTAGATATGGGTAAAGAGGAGAAATATTGGCATTGCATGCATAAGTATATGTATAAAATTATTCTCCCAAGTATGAATGCCTTACCTAAATTTTATTAATTATTCCATTCCTGAAAGGTTTACTTACTAAAAATGTAAAATATATGTTAACTGTATACCTGTAAAAAAAAAATTTTCCAAGTTTGCATCTAATAAAATTAGTATAAATGGATTCATGTTTAATAAAATGGTATAGCTGTATATATAGGATATCAATGAATGTGGCCTATCAAAAATATTACGAGTACATCTCACCTGATAATAGCTGGTGCCTGAGGTAATTTAAAACAGCTAGAATTATCCTCACATAAATTCGCTATCAAAGGAGAGAGAGTGTGTTAATTTTTTTTTTCAAAATTGATTGTTTTATGATGAGGGTGTAAGTCAAGACAAGATGTGAGCAATATTAAACCACAAGGGAAAAATCAGGCAAGACAAAAATATATGAGCGTTTGGTGTTCAAAATTTGTCAAACCATGGGAAAACAAATAAATAACTAATATTAAAATTAATAATAAACTATAATTATAAATTTAACAGAAATGAAGTGAAGAATAAAAGGCAAGCCAATGGTGAGTTCCATTTCAATATTTTTAAATTTTGTTTGATTTTATATTTGTCTTTATCTTGATTTTGTGTAAATAATAGAAGGGAGATAAAATACTGAACAAGTTAATTAATAAAATAATAAATTAGCGAGGAACCATAGAGCAGTGACAAAACTAGGTGGTAAGATAGGCTTAGGTGGGTTTGTCAGAGAAGGGAGATGGATAGCCACATAAAAATTGAATAGCAAGGAAATTTAATAATGGAAGTTAAAGCAGAAAAGACCATGGAAGGGATAGTGGAGGAAGTAGAGGAAATGAGGAATGAAAGGAGAGAAAGGCCTATAGGAAAGAGAGGAAAAATGCTTAGGTCAGGAAAGGAAATAATAGAACATATAGATAGTAGTAATATAGAAGAGGAATCAGAGAGTAGCGAGAAAGAAACTGTAGATGGGGAATCGATAGGAAATATGATACCAGAGGCAGAGAAGCCCAAAGTTCAGGAAATTATAGATGGCAGACAGCTACTTGCCTTATTTGCACTCCAATTGGACCAGGATAAGAGAGAATGGAAAGAGAAAGTAATAAAAAAAGAAGAAGAAAAGGAAAGAATCAGGGCACAAGAAAAGAAAAATGATAAAAAAGAAAGAGCACTAGAAAGGGAGAAAGATAAGAAGGAAAAGGAAAAAAAGAGCAACAGGATAAGAAGGAAAAGGAAAAAAAAGAGTGACAGGATAAAAAGAAAAGGAAAGAAAAGGAGAAGAAGGACAGGAAGGAAAAAGAAATCGATAAAAAAGAAATATTGGAAAAGATGTAGTTAATGGTTAAGAAAGCGGAAGAGGTAGAAAGGCAGATGCAGCAACTTACCCTTCAGTGTCAACAAAATTATAATAAGGTTCAGGAAGAATGCCAGAATAGATTAGCCAGCCACGCAGAGAGTATGAAAGATATTAAAGGAGTAGAAGGGAAAATTCTCAAAGTGGAAGACACTGTAGAACAGCAAAAAAACTACATACAGGAAAAGGGTATGAAGTGAAAGAAAAATTAGAGGGCATGAAAGAAAGGTTAGATGCAACCCAGGGCCAACAAAAAACACAGAGTGCAGAAATAAAGGGACTGCAAAGAAAAGTACATGAGATTGAGAGACAATGGAAAACCCAAA